>CM052311.1:27695837-27770647 GCA_028455605.1 Lasioglossum malachurum | reverse complement strand
AAAAAAAATCGAGAGGTGTACAACGGAAGAGCGAGAGGAATACGTGTAAAATTAGACAACTCGATCAATAATATCAGAGAGATCGTTCGTTAGTCTCCCAGTTACCGTCGCCTCTCGAATCGCGAGTAATCAAAGCCAGCGCAAACGTGATTGAAATATAATACCGTGCGAGTTTGTTCGTATCATTCGCCCTACGGCGGCCGCTGGCCGTCAAAGTGAATCCCTGCAGCTCTTTCGCAATGTTCTGGTTAATTCTTTACTCTATATATCGCGTGCAATCCATTGAAATACTGCCCTACAAACGCCCGCACACCACCCCCGCGTTCTCTGTCTTTAACAACTCCGCACGGGTTCCTTTGAAGTCGAGATACGTGTCATTAAATCAGAAGAAGTCTCATCCGCGACGGGTTAAAACGGAAAACTATCGTCTGCCCCCTCTATTTACCTGTACGGGCCACCAATTTTTCAAGTTTCCACTCGGACCGCTGTTAAACCTCTAATATAAATAATTTACTACTGCTAGCTGCAGAGTTCACAAAATTCTACGACGAGGATCTCTCAAAAGAAGGACATGAAAACTACGCGAATCAAAATATTCAGAAAATTATTAGGTGCACCTACAATACAAATCAGATGGCACCAAAATCGGGAAGCAATTCGAATTCAGTCAGAAATCATGATCGTTGAAACAAAGGGGAAGGAACTTATTTGCACACGGAATATATTTTCAAGGGATAACACGGTCAGATACAATTTTATTCGCTTCGTCTTCCTAAAAGCAAAAAGCGAGCTGTTTCCAAAAAGAGACGGGGCCGAAGGAGGGCCGCGGGTGCAATCGTATAAGAATGAACCGTTTTTCGGTTCGACTACACGTCGTCGTCGGACGGAATATTCGCGCGTTCCGTCGGACTCTCACGTGAAATTTGGTCGTCGTCGAGGCTGGTCGTTTGTAAGCCGTAAGGGAGGTAGGAACGAGGAGCAGAGAACGAGGGAGATGAGGGACGCGCTCCTAATGGCGGTCATCTCGAATGCCCTAAGGCGGCTATTGTCTCGGTTTATGCCCTCCTTGCGCGCATACCGGCCACATGCACGCTCGAAGACCTACGACAACTACCGTCCGTTTTCAAAGGACCAACTGACATGCACGAGGCACACCGCGTACACTTCAACGCCCGCCCTTCTGCCTTCCCCCTTCGAGGCACCGCTTCGTTAGGTTAATACGCGCGATAATCATCGGCGGTTCGTAACATTTCGCATGCCCTCTATCCTCCTCTAGCATCACCGACGGCTATCCTTCTACCCCGCCATCTTGATCCGGCCATCGGAAAACAAAGCTGCTTCTTTGACGTCCGAGAACAATGTATCGACGATGGAGATACCATTGTTCGCGACGTTAATGGGGTCGGGCGTTTTATTAATTGCGGTAATGACGCGGCTACGCGAAGAGTTTAACGAAGGGGAGGTCGCTTAGGGGTAGTCATTGACGAGCTTGCTTCTGCAGGCAAGTTTGACGGAGGTACCCCTTGTTTTACAATCTGGAATGTTTTCATATTGCCCCGGCATTCGTTCATGTTCCAGAGTTGACATACTCAAAGCTCCGTTCGTGAATTATTATTTAACTAAACATTCTTTTCTTTATTATATTAAGGTTTAACGTCGCATCAACACCTAGGTCATTAGGGACGAACTTCTATTGTGTTTTTCAGATTTTGCTGAGGTGGTTGATATCTTTAAGGAATTCAATAGTGTTTGTTATATGCTTTTCGGATGTGAGGGCCGTGTTCTGGTTGATCCCAAATTTGAGTCTATGTATTATTATATACTATGTATTAGTCGTGAGACGTTGTTCCGAGTAAAATGAGTCCTAGGACGACACAATGCTTAGACAATCAAAGTACGCGTTCGGATAATACAGGTTCTACGTCGAAGTATATCGTGTTCGGTATCATTTCAATCGGAAAAGCGTCAGGAATATGTTGCTAAGCGTTCCACAAAGAAATCTCTGTGAATGAAACGCCGATGGCAAATATTATTTACCGAACCGTGGTTAAAGTAGCATTCTATCGACAGTTCGACTGAAAGTAGTCGAGTTTCGTTTCTCCACCGACTCCGGCGGACTTTTCCAGTCCACTGGGACTTAGGTGACCGCTTAGGCGATGCTATCAGCATTATCGGTCGGCGTGGGCGTAACCAGTTAATCGAGCCGTTTTATAGGGCAGCGGAAAGCGTCGGATCGAGGGTGTCTACAGGTTCTGGTCGGAAGCAGCTTCGTCTTTACCGTCTGTCCGATAAGATCGCGGTCCGGGGCGCGTTCGGCAGGATCTAATACGCGGACGCAGGGCGTCGGGACGCTCTAATCTGATCCACGGGACGCTGGTGAACGAGCCGTTCGCGGTTATTACGCTTCGCGACTTTGTCGACGAAGAAGGAACATCGATGGTGATACGTGCGCGAGGAAATTATGGTTCGCAACGCTTGTAGGATAGTTCAAGAGATCGGGATCGTCCCCCCAGGCGGACCATGGTTTGCTGGTTCCCTACCCCACTCTGTCTCTCGTGGCTTCAGCTATCCCCCTCCCCCTAATTTCTCACACGAGTGGCCCCGCCGCAATTATTACACGTACCTCTGTTACCGGCCCGGGAAAGACTTTTCGATTTATTAGAACGTAATTCAATTTGGACGTCGGCGGAGTAATGAAGCCTGAAATTCGCGAGAACGAATTTAGGGGGCCGATGATGCATCGGGACCTGGTACCGCGGAGTAATTTGCGGGGACTTGATCCCGGGCCTGATAGATCGGCCGCGCGGTTTTTGTTTCGCTTCTCGTGTAGTCGTCGAGTTATGAGACTTAAAGGATCGAGTTATGAGGAACGTTGCCGGATCCTTCGTATTCGCTATTCCAACTCGGAAGCCAAACATTTCTTCCAGCCTGGAATATTTCGAATATAATCATGATTACTCCACAATGTTAACCACAATGAACCTTGAAACATTGTCTGCTCGAGGAAGAGTATCCGACCAGAGCTTTATTTTTTATTTAATTAATAATCATATTGATTGTCTCTCTCTCTCTACTTGCGCAAATCAATTTCTATGTACCTGAACGTGTATTGAGAACTAGAGCAGGATATCAAACACTTAAAGCCAGATCTACTTATGGATTAATTAATCCAATAAATCGCATTGTTGCAGACTCTAGCACTCTCTATAATCGTATTGATTTTATTACTGAGTCTTTGCACACTTTTAATAAACAATTACGCAGAATTATAGGATAATAGCATGTCCCTTCTTTGTTATTAGACGAGTAACCCTTTATCTTTTTCTATTGTAAACATTTAGGTAAGAGGATTTCGGTCCGTCTATAATAAATAAATAATAATAATATAAAACAGTGATCCAGGAAGCAGCGAAGGGATCGAAACAGTCCGGCTAAAGTCATTTGTTGGGACTTGATCCCGGGCCTGATAGATCTTATCTAATCGGTTGGATATCTTTGACACTAGCGAGGAACGTTGCTTAGTCCCGTTCTTAGTACTGTTCCAGCTCGAAAGCCAAACATGTCTTCCGACCTGGAATATTTAGAATATACTAGAAGAATGATCGAGAGGAAGCGGCGCTAAGGGATCGAAACCGCCCGGCTAAAATCCTGAAGATCATTCCCGGCGGCAGCTGGCCAAGATCCTATTAATCGAACGGAGATAACAGGCTCCATTAGACCGGCAGGTAAGGGAAGGTTGAACGAGTGCGGTCGTGTGGCGCAGAAGTTCCTCGAGTATCAGCGGAAACATCGAAACGAGGGGACCGTGGAGTTTCCGCGGCAACTTTGCGTAACCAACCCGGGAACATTATTCTCGGCCGGCGATAATCGGTGAAACTGCGACGCGAGCGGAACAAGAAGTTGGAGGAGAGAGGGAATGAAGCAGAGTCCGTTTCCGAGGTATTCGAGGCGCGAACGATAAAGGGAGGAGTTCCGAAAGCGAAGCCGGAGGGCGAGGGAGGTTTCCTCGGCGAGGATATATGGAGGGAAAAGAAGAAGGCGGATGATACGCGGCGGAAAGGGGGCCGGTTTGTACCGGGGAGTAAGTAATAAGCACCTGCCCGCCTTGGAACCAGAGACTTGATTCATTTCGCGGTAAGTACAGACCGCGCCGATGCGGACCCGGCAAAAGACGCCTTGGGCTAAGAACAGTCCGACTTATTCGCCTACTCGGAATACCACACATTTCCGAGGCACCCCCTCTTTTTCCGTCCCTGATCCTGGGCCCCACTTCGCTGGTGCTCGCTCAGGGACAGGCGAATTTTTTATTTCTACATGTGAAGTCGAAGTGCAAGGGATGGAATGTTACCAGCCATTTCGAAGAAAATTTCTCTCCCACATAACAAATATTTTATCCAATAATTCTTGGTCGTTGAATCAGTATCAAGATTCAAGATTTTCAATATTTTTCTTGTTTCCGACTTGAGGGGATGGTTTATGATACAAATTGTTTGCAGTTTACCATTCTGAATGGCGTTCCACCTCTCCTCGATACGTGGACGTCAGCTCGATTGTTATTTAAGACGTCCGCTGCGGATCGAGTTCGACGAACTTTCTGCAAATATTGGCGCCGGTTACATACGGCCCGACGCTCGAGCTTTGTTTCGATACAATCGGAATCGACGTCGAAGTGATCGCGTCGAACTATTCTCTGGAGCTCAAGAAAATTGATTTGAATTTTTGATACGTCGCTGAGGAACGCTCGAATATTTGCATGTTCGAAGAGGCCTGTCGCAAAGATGATTAATCACACGTATGTTGCTAGTGAAGAGTGTAACGTCGAGAAGTTTCTCGTTGAATTCCGCGGCAAATTGACGGGAATGCGGGAATAGGCTACTACGTGATCATCGAACTGTCGGGGATTAGCGGTCACGTAGAACAATTCCGATGTTATCCTGGCAAGTTGGGGGCTGGAAAAAAGCCCGAGAGGAGGGAAGAGAGGGGAGGAGAGCGGCGGAGGGTAACGCGATTACGTCAGGTACACAGAGAGGAAGAGCGAAAGAAGGGAAGAAAGAGAGGCGGATCTCGTGGCGTGTCGGAGAGGGCGAATGCTGGCTTGGCGGGCGCAAAGTGGTCGAAAACAAGGTTATCATTTTCTCGGAGAAGAGCCGTCAACTGGACGAGGACCAGGGGGATAGGTGGAATAGGTTCTAGACAGTGGGAAAAGTTGACGGGAGAAACGTTTGACGGACGAATATCCAAAGTTTTGACGGGGACGTCGCTTCGGCCCGATACTCATGAATTACGAATGAATCGCTCGGCTCTCTCTACCGGTGCTCTTTCCTCCCTTTTTCCACGTTCCTTCTCCACCTGTCTCTTGTTCCATCCCTCTTTTTTTTCGACCGCGCACCCTCTTCGTCTCCTATGTTTGCTCTCTCCTTCGAGAAAGCGAGCGCGAAGCTCGCTAGACTATCGGGAAAAGTTATTTGCTCTGTCCATATATGAGGCGAGAAGCTGAAATGAAACTGCACGAGGCCGCCATCATAAACAAGTCAGAAGTCTAGACGAGCGTTACCGACGCGAGCACCAGCCACCGATAAATGATTCAACGCCGAAAAAGATGCGACCTGGACCACTGCTCCATCCGCGCCACGACCATTCCGATTCAAATGCGAACGACTGCTTCGCCAAACACTCGATTCCGACGTTTCCTGTTTAACCGGCTCCCCTTCTTCGCTTCAGAGCTACGGCCAATGGTGTAATTAGACTGTGGATCTTTACGCAGTGATGGTTTATACAAATTTTTTTAAAATGCTGGAGTATCTTATATAATTTAGTACGATTTTTGTTCATTTTGGATCTGCAAATGCTATTACCAATGAAAATAGGATTCTACTTGGTCCCATTTTCTCAAGATTTGAAATAACATTAACAGTCTATTTATTTATTATATTCAATTACGGAGTTGTGTGTTGTATCGAGGAGCACTCGATCAAGGAAGCATTCGTCGCTGCACGAAGAAGAAAACGCACGCTCACGCCGGCGAAGTAGGAGAAGAAGAGCAGTCGAAAGCGTCGGGTTTTCGTTTTTAACGGTCACTTTCGCGGGGCGGTTGCAGACGTAACCGCGGCTGTTCTCGCCTAATCGGGGCTTTATGTCTTTATTCCTCCGTGGAATAAAGGGGTCGGCTGTTCCCCGGCGTGCAAGCGCCGCGAAATATTCGACGGTATGGAACATTTAACGCCGCGGTCCCTCGCACCGTGCGAAATAGTAAAAACGAGGGGGATGCGCAGGGCGAGGCGGTCCAGGGGCGGCGGGGGTTCGAAACAGAAGGGAAGGGAAGGGAAAAAGGAGGTGGAGCGCGATAGGAAGGGAATCGGCTGGATGGAGACAGAAGTGGAAGAGCCTCTCGTATTTGTACTCTCTATACCGAAAACCGGTATTATTTCTCTGTGAAATTCACCTGGTTTATATTTTCTGTCGTTTCCGGCGCATCGCGTAATTCTCGCTCCCTCTTCCTCCGACCGTTTCCACCCCCTCGTCCCACCCCTCACCCGTCCCCCTTCTCGTCACACACAGTTTTCGCAACTCATCCAAACCTGCTGCCTCCCCCCTCACCGTCCCTTCACGCGCCATCGTCCCGCCGTTCTATGGTTCCAGGCACAGGGATTTTTATGGGGGATAATCCACCCACTCGCGGGCACGGCACTGACACTTGTTTTATCCGTCGTTGAACGACGTTCCATGCTTTCCCCGTGTCCTGCCACTTTTGATAGGAGAATACCAGGTGAAGGGGGTGCAAACCCTGTGGTGCTGTGGAAGGGGCGCGACGATGGGGTGGCTGCTGGGAACGGGACGCGTAAACGGTTTTTTATTTTCTCGATTCTCCTACGCGCCGCGCCGGGCCGACGAGCCGTCGATGAAGTCCTGCAGCTGCACGCGATGCCCCGTGTAATCGTTTATTAATTGCCGCGGAAACTTTCAGAGGACCGCAAGCGCAACAGCCGCGCCCTGCGTTTCGGTTGACGCGGTCGCGGATGCCGCACCGTGAGGTTCGCCGCACGGTTCTACTGGGTGTCAGTTAACTGGTGCTACGGGCGGATGATTCTACGTTTAAAAATAAGACGAAAATGTAGTGTAATAATTTTTTGTAAGAGGCTTCGTACTCGGAAAATGCGACATTGAGATAGAATCATTTTAGGTAAAGGTACTAGTAGTTGACCAGTTAGGAGAAGTTTTCCACGTGAAGACACTCTTTAAGTCTTCTAGATTATGTAACAAGGCCACACTTTTTAAAGAAAAAGTTTACTTATACATATTTAAAAATATTCAGTAAATGCGCTTTCATTTCAAAAATGAAAAATCTAGTAATTGACCTTATCTGTTCGTTAGTAGTTGACCACTTATACTAGAAAGAGGGTTACAGCAATAATGTTGGGAATCATTTTGTGTACATTCTGTAATTGTTTCGAAATTTAACCAACAGATGTTATTGCATCCGAGGTTTACTTTCATCAAAAGTGTACAGCTTATAAAAATCTTATTTTTTATGTTTTTCTATAAAATGATCAACTCTCTACTGGTACCTTTACCTTAAGCAGTTTTAAATTGATCCGGTGTTTTCACTGTTTCGTGTTTCACCGATCATTGTTTCGACGTATACGTGCACGTCCACATCGATAGATTTTCTGTCAAACACTTTTTCCAAGCTCCCGCAACAGAAGAACCGCGAATTCTCGGAACGTTGTATTTCCACGGGAAGAAGTATACGTTTTCAAGAATTCCGAGCGAATCCCTCCTGAAATACGCGTTTGAAATAAAAAAAAAAAGAAAACGGAGGGACGGTTCCTATTCGATTTCGCGGAGTAGCAAAGTCTCGAGCGACAAGCGATCAGAATTTCCCGGCTCGTATATCCGCCCGGTTTCCCTCGTTGTAATGCCCGGCTAAGGTGGATAATGCTCCGCGTAACCAGATTCGTGGAAAAGGCGAGTTTCCCTCTCTGGCCGATTCGACTCGACGCGGCACGGTTCTCGGCTCCCGGCTGCGGGCGAAACTTTATCGTTGGCATATTTTCAAAAATTCACGATCGCTTCTAAGCCGTCGTTCCACGGGGCACTAAACGTTCCGCAAACGGCCGCGGCGGATGTAATTCCTACTTGGCTCTGGCCGCGTTTTCAACGGCCCGGCCCGGCCCGAAAAACCTCCCGGATATTTCACCGTTTCGTGGAACGATCGGGACACGGTGTGTACGATAGAGAAGAACGTTTATCGCGCGTTCCACGCGGAACTTTTTCCGCGTTGAACAACGCCACGTGCAACGTTCCCGCTGTCTTCAGCATCGTTATCGCCGCGCATCATTCATTATACTTTCAGAAACCCCGGAATTTAGACGTTCTACATGGATCGTAACAATTTTCCGAAACAAGTCTGCGCGGACTGGATGAGGAGAGAGGATACAGTCAGTGAGAAAAACGTTCAAAGTCGCATACCGGTGTAGCAGTATTTTTCGGACTATGTACAGTAAGGAGCAAAACTGAACCAATAGCCACAAGTTTTCTATAAATCATTATTTATTGCTAGGAATATAGAAGAATAAGAAAAAATCAACATTATAATTATTTTTATGATAGGCAGAAGTATAACTTAAAATATTTTTTTCAATAATTAATGTCTCCTCGTTTAGCAATGACAACAAAAATAGATTGACTCGGTTTTGCACCACGTCCAATACTAGGCAATATTTAATACATTATTTATTTTTAATATTTCGTTCACAACCCTTGTGCTTGTAAAACTGCACTAATTCGCTTTGGCATACTTTCTACTAATTTTTTGCAGTTATCCGGAGATATTTGTTCCCACTGTTCTTGAATTCTATTGTTTCTGCTCTTTGTTTGAGCCTTTTATTTTTACATCTGAACAAATTTACAACACTTATGCTTCTGCGACGAATTCGTAACCAACGAAGGAAACAACTTTTTGAGATGTTCGACGGCATAATTGTAAATCTAAATCTGTAAGCTGGGGTGTCCGTCGAGTAAATCTGGATTTCGCAGCCGATTTTGTCGTGCCGATTGCGAAGGCAGCGGACACCGCAAACACGAAAGAAGAGAGATCGGTAGGGAAGAGATTTGTCCTGTATGGGATCGCCACCCAGTGAATTAAACATTCGGCCGATATTTTCGAAAATCGACGGGGCCGATTCAAATATTTGACTGTGTACCCTCCATTGCGAAGATTCCTGTTGACACTGTTGGCCTGCGCCTCCTCCCCCCCCCCCTGGCACGCTCTCGATATCGCGGTATCAGTTTTGTCTTCCGCAGAATTATTCAAGTCGACCCCCCTGTGTTCGACGTGGCCCGAGGATCGATGTATCGATTTTCGGGACAGACGCGCACGGCCCGCGCCAATTCCGTCCTCCCTAGGGCCATTCCGAAAAATAAACGAGCCCGGCCCAATGGATGGATTATTTGATGTTCGGTATCAATGAAACGATCGAATTGAAATGTTGGCAAGCCCCGAGCTCCTCCACTCGGCTAATAGAGAATTCTTCGCTCCTTTTTTTACGATTTCACCGGAACGAACGCACCGGTGCCTTGGACCGGCGAACGTTTTTGAATTTTGCCGAAACGAATTTTTGCAGTCGGTTGAATGGAGGAAGGAACATTGCCAGTATTAGGTGTGGACAAATAGCTCTGCAAGGGATTTCTTTTTCTTTTTTTTTTTTTTTTTTTTGGTCGGTTTTTATATCGGCGACGTTGCAGTTGTTTCTTTGATTGACGTTTACAATTGAGAATTTTTTTTTTGGGGAAATTTTATTCGCGATCGCTCTGGGACGTTTTATAAAATATCCTATTCAAGCTTTGAAGATGAAAAGACAGATTTCGATCGACTGCAGACAATGCACTGCACATTCGAATAAATAATTCTGATCAATTGTCCCCGCGAAATATTTCCCCCGACAAAGTTTGTAAACGTGAAAAATGTAAAAATATGCTAGCATTCCAGCAAAGCCTCTCCAATGAATTTCTGCTAATTTTTTTTTTATCAATTCTGGCGTATAAAGTTAATATTGGATAATGAAATTGATATCCGGTGTGTTGTTTCGTATAAATAAAATTTCCAATAATTATAATTAAAACCAAATGTTCCAAATATGCAAAGAATCATTCCATGCATTTTTACACTATATTTATTTAATATTCTGAACGGCGGAATATCTGCAGCAAGCATATTTTTAATTTTATTCGTTTGAAGCATCAGTTGCAGTAAAATTCGCGCATGGAATTATTCATTTTTGATCATTTCAACTGTCCTGTAGAAACAAACATTTTCGGCGAACTTAATAAGTATTAAAATTCATTTTTACATTATATATATATATATATATCCATTCTAGAAATGTGCCCATAATTATGAAAGTTTTCATTTGTAAATCAAACTAAATTAATTCGTATGAGGGTAATTAAAAATTTAATTCGAAGGTTTCCGGTAGTAAAGAAATTTCTTTTAAGACCACAATGCATCTATACACCGTTAACATAAAATAGAATAATTGGAAGCTATCTTTCTGAAAGAATTCCACCAGGTATCCAGACAAGCACAATAATTTCCACGTACTCCGTGGTTCTTATTGTAATTTCTTGTTGCACGTCACACTAAATAGTTTCCGGTAATTGCGCAATGATTATTGCACGGTTTGCATAGTGCAGGTGGTCCGTGATGATGCGTGAGGGCCAATATTAATAGCGAGGCGGCTCGCTCAAATGATTCCGTCGAATCACACAAACGAACGAGTACCTGTTCGACGGTCTGCGTTTGTCGGCCGAAAGTATGTGCTCTCGCGTTTACATAAATATATAGTATATAAAGCTGTGTGCGTGTCTCTGTGTATAGAGGAAACATATAAATATATACAGATATAGATATATATATATGCCACAGAGAATATAGAGGCGTATAAATATCGGGCGAATAGGTATGAAACAGCGGCGAGGGTAGCCTAGTGAGGCTGATCGAGCAGGAGATTCAAAAGGGGTACGAGAGGGGGTGAGGAGGAGGGTGGCTGGGCAAGGGGAGAATTGATTTTAGCGCCGGGCTTTGTGAAATGAAACCTGGCCGAGCCATCCCCATTAACAACGATAAAAATAATCCAATCCGGCGTTTGTTTGATCTATCAGCGCCTATATTTCGCGGGCTGTGCGGCTGATTACTGGCCTTCCCGATTGCCAATGACGCTTCCGCCGGTTTCTAATTGATTCCTAACCGGCTCGTCGAATTTTAACGGCTGGTATACCTACCTGCACCACACGCACTCGAAATGGATTCGCAGCCACGTTATTGGACAAAGGAATCCCGGCGACCATTAGTTATCGATTGTCGCGTTGTAATCGCGCGGCTTACTAGATCACCTCCTTTCTACGCAATTATTCCAGTGGGAAAGTATTTCACGCGAAGGATACATAAAAGTGGAATTCTTCGACTCAAAACAGCGAACATATTAAAAAAATTTAAGGCCACCAGTGTATTAGATTCACCTTAATAAGACAATTATTAAGGAATTATTAATTATTAATGGAATTATTAACGAAGAAAGACATTTTTACTTGGCTCTCGTATCTTGCAATCAATGCAAACATTGTTTATTTTGCAGGAAGATCCGCAGTCTACTAATAACATACATATTTATTAGACTCTTTATTAGACAGTGCCCAGGACCGCCTTCAAAATCCCATAAAGTGAAACGCAAACGAGGTTGTATGTAAATCGCGAGTTTCGTGAAAATCGCACGCGTTTTACGTTCCACGCGAGGCAGCAGCTATCTTAAATCCCGCGCGCAGATAATAAACTAATTTAGTTCGTGACCAAACTTCTTGCCGCGGTTGAAACAGAAGTTATTATCGTCCATGTATAAATAATGGTTGATAAGGCGGTGAACTTCGGTGCGTCGGCGATCGTTAACAATCCACACCGGAGGTTTGCGCGTTTGTTTCCAGCCTGCAGTTCCTAATTAATTAAGAACGGTCGTTTCCGGCCCATGGACTCTCGTTCCTCGAACACTTTAACACGCGTGCTGAAACCGTCCACGTTTATTATCCGCATAAAATAATAAAATAACGCGGCACCGGTCTCCAATTTTTGACAATAATATTTTAACAAACCACGGAAGACAGTGGAAACCTTCCGTACCTGATCTACTAGGACGTCCTTGAGATCACATGTCAAGGTCATCGGCCAGCAAAGCTCTAAACAGCAGTCTCACCAATTTGAATACCAGATGGAAGGTAAACGACGTTCTTTTACGATACCGGGCGATGAAAAAGAGGTTTCGGAGAAGAATGGCGAAGGAAGTCGGGAGCAAAGAAGTCCGGCAATTATCGTAATTACATAATCGTTATGATTAACCGGCCGGCTGATTTACGCGCATGCTAATAGAAGCGGACCAGCCACCCGCGACGTTCCCCGCATATGAATTATTAATTGGAGCTGTAAGTCGCGGCGCGACGTGATTATTTATTGAAACTAAGCCGGCTAGATCCGTGAGAGGTGATTGTTCGCCGAAGACGAAGGAAAACAACAGGTGAGATTCACTGTGTTGCGATCATTGCAAATTCTATTTAGAGCTTCTTAATCTATCGATACCGAGGACCCTTCACGGTCTCCAAGTTCTCTGAAGAATAATAAATGTTGCCCTAACATATAATTCCCCGGCAAGAAACAATTAGCGAAAACTTACAAAGTGGCTGATGGCGACCCGCCTCCTTGACGATCCCGGGGAAAGCAGCCTCAATTACGTAGCAATGAAATCAAGAACCCGAAAAGAAAGCAGAGGGGCGTCGTTGCACGTTGCCATCCTAAGCAAACAGCAGCGGGTAGAACGAACGGAGTCGTTCTGGTGCAACAAACGCGGGAGATCACACGATCCGAAGCAGTTTTCGAGGGTGCATAAGCGACTCGGCGAACAAAACCGCAGCTAATTCTCCTTCCAGATGGGATTACCGTGTCGAGTGTGTTTCCTCGGCATCGAAAGGGTAAAAATTCTGCTCAGGGAAGATGAAAGCAGCGATCGCGGTGTTCTGGAGCGAGAGAGAGCGAGAGAGAGAGAGAGAGAGAGAGAGAGAGAGAGAGACCGAGAAACAGTGAGAGAGGGGGTGGGGAAAAAATAAGCGACAAAAAGAGGGGTTGGTGGGTACGATCGTAGGCAAAGTATCGTGTAAACAGAGTGAATGGCGGCGTTGTGACCGGCGGCGGCGCCAACCCCGCGCCGCTTCCACCGCAGTCACGTGGTCTTAGTTTCGTGAATAATGGCCCAATTAGGAAATAATAATACGTCTCTTCCCGTGGCACGGCTCCGAGTTAGAGTTGCGAGTCTCGAGTGGTGTGCGGCCTCTCATTATGATGCCTCACAAAGGAGGCTCGGAAACGTAGAAAGACCAAGGGTGAACGGGCTCGCGGAGAGAGGATAGAGAAAGAGGAGAGAGAGAGGGTTGTGAGAGAGGGATGAGGACGTAGGGAGGGCAGAGGTGAAGAGGAGAGACGCCGCTCGCCGACCAAGAATAATTAGCAATTCTTAATTACCAGTCAATTACAATCCTCGGTCCTCCGGGGCTTCCTTCCGCGAGTTTACTCCGCGCGTTCTCGCCGCGATCGCTCGACCTTCTTTTCACTTTTTCCTCTCGCCCCTGCCTCGGCTTGCCTCGTCTCTCCACTCCTTTTCCTCCCACCCCGCGAATTAAGTACAATAATTGCTAATTAATTAGCGGAAAGATCTCGTCGTAAACTCACGGCTCGATCCTCAGGGGGAGGAACCTCCTGTGAAATTATCCGGCCGATTACATTCGCTGAATCCCGATACCCCGGACCCTTGCTTTTTGCGATCCACGTCGTCTTTCCGTTGGAATTTCATGTTGCTACCTCTTCTTGCGACCGTGCGACCTTTGTCGTAATGTTTGCGTGCGAACGGTTAGATAACAACGGCGGACACTAGGTAAACAAGCTGGGAACTAAGAATGTAATCGAGCTGCAGTAACGTCTCGGTAGATGTCGCGGAGGTGTGCGTGGTTTTTAATTGTACCATAACTAAATTTGAACCGCAAACAGTTGACACCTACCTCCGGAGTCCCGATCGAAGACAGAAATTTATTTCACGGGGACGCGGTCGTAAACGCGAAATTTCTCGAAAACTCCGGGACGATCGAGCGAAATAAAGCGAATTAATCCGCGACAGAGGGAGCGAGGAGTATTAAAAGAGTGCTGCTCGTCCGAACGAGCGAAAGAAACGCGTCGGGAATGAGGGACTGACAACTCGTCGGGCTTCGACGAGGGAGCTAAAACGCTGGACGAAGTAGATCGTGTAAAATGCACGAGCGGTTGCGAAATTTTCATCGAACTCGAGATTTCTGCGGGAAGAAATCGGAGGGTAGGAATTGAAGTGTTCGAACGCGAACAGAAGTAAATCGGTGCACATTTCGAAAATGTAAAAATAAAGCTTTACTGTTTTCGACAGGCTAAAATTCTTAGGAAAATATATGAACGTCCGCAAATTTTTATTTTGCATAAGAATCCGTAGTCCAGCGACACTGCTACGAGTTAAACAAAGACAGGGAGCACACAGTTCAATCGTTACGGACTTGGAACAGCTCGTGCACACATAGCTCCGCAACAAGGGTTGGAAACACGACGCAAACGAAAGGTCAGGGCGTCAGGAAGAAAGGGGGTGGCAGGAGACGGCGAGGCGGATAGAAACGCGGAGAAATTTTAAAGAGAAAAGAGACGTACGGGGTGTAGGCGAGGTGAGGGGTCGGTCGGAGTTAAAAGGAAGAAAATAACGAGAGAAATTTCGAAACGCGACGGGTTCGAGTCGCAGGAACGAGCAAGCGAGCTCGCGGGCTCGCTATTCGTTCCATGGAAACCTAATTTGAGCGTGCGCCTTACCTCTACATGCAGCCACGTACCTACACCTCTATACATCTGGATACCCTCCGTCATTGCCGCAGCCTTAATTAAACGGCGTTCCACGGATAATTAGCAATGAGTTTCGCTACTTTTGCCGCGTGCGGCCCCGAGATCCACTTCATAGACAATCGGGGTCGTGAGAACACCGAGGCAGTCATTCAAATACGAACGCCCGCGCTTATGACTCGAGCCGCTAATTATATTTGCAATTAACCCCGGAGCGTGCGCCACGGCGGCCGCGAGACGAACAGAGAACGGGGGAGGCTACGAAACACGAGGAGAAAGAGATCCGCCTGTTCGGTGGAACGAAGACGAGAGAGAGAGAGAGAGAGAGAGAGAGAGAGAGAGAGAGAGAGAGATAGTGGAGAGAGAAAAACAGAGAGAGAGAGAGAGAGAACGCGCGCGCTCGACCCACCATCCCCGAGCTTAATGTCTCGCGCACGAATTCCAGTTTACGATTGCAAATGAGAGCCGACCCCCATTGTGTCTCGAATTAAGCAAGTATGGCGGGCAAGTAAGTAAGTAATTAGTCCCCCAAGCGTGCGTACGTTTATGTACGCACGTCTCGGAGTTAATTAGCCGGATTGTATTCCGGCCAGCGTTATGAATTACGATTGAATTATGGACATTGATTGCGAATGCTTACCGCTGCTGCGCCAACTCAAACCTCCGCCTCCCTCTCTCTCCCACTCTGCGTCCCTCGTTGGCGGATTAGAAGTTGCTGTTCTACAGGATGGCTCATCTGAAACGGATCGTCTTCCAGGCTGATTAACCGACACCGGTGTAACGAGCCAAGCTTTGCGATAAATTGTTCGAGACGATCATGCAAAAAGTTCTTTGGCCAAGGTTGTGCTCGTGTTCGAGCTGTAATGGAAACTGTAAGCGGCTACAGCGGGTGACTAAATTAATAGAACCACTTGTACACGTTCTACAATTTCTATTCTTCTCGTCGCAGGTGTTGATCGTAGTTCTCTGAACAGAATTTTTGAGGGATCTACCTTTTTCCTGAACCGCCAAGCAAAATTCTCTTGAAGAGATGCCGCAAGATCGTCCGAGAACATAGTCAGAAGCAGTCGCGTCGAGCAACGGGTGTCGCCTGCAATCAGGAACCGAATTATGTCAGCTAATTAGCCCAGAGCGAACGCATCAGCTGTAAAGGGTTGCGCCGGCTAGCAGGGGAGCAAAGTAAATGTTTCCGTTCCCGATGAAATAACCGGACTACGGTCGGAACAAAGTAGACAGCGCCCGTGTTTTCAGAAAGACAAAAGAGAAAGTATCCTCGGATCCAGCGGAACTTTATCGTTTCGGATTCGTAACAAAGAGCATACAGCCAAGGGACGACGACGTTGGGAATACGGAGCACAGAGGAATCGGCGGAATTTTACAGCGGCAGTGTGTCCGACGTACGGACGTTCCCAAAGTAATTCGTGGCCGGGGCCCCGGCGATTTTAACGTGAGCACGAGGCTATATATAGTATATGCTGTAGACGAGGAAGGGAAATTATGTTTAAAAAGACACTCCACGCGAGCAGAAACGCCATAAGGGTAGGCAAACATTGACAGAACGTAGCGGCGGCCGGGCCGCCTACGCGGGATACACCTGGTGTCCCATTAGCATCAATCCGCTCCTGGCCCGACGTATTTAACCGAGAAAACGCGTCGGACGCCTCCGAAACTTTCAAATTGCATTTCAAGATCAAAGGGATACACCTCTCCTTCTCCTACTTCTCCTCCTCCACCTCCTCCTCCTCCTCCTCCTGCTCTACTCTTCCCGTATGCTTTCGCCGTAAGTATAATATTGGCAGTAAGAAAATAGTTTAATTATCCGCGTGCCTTGGACGGTTTTAAAATAATCGCCCGTACACGGATCCGCCCACGGCGATCCACGGTTATTACACCAGCCATCGATATGTAAAGAATGATATAAGATTCCTTTGACTCAAACGAAGAGCCGTTCCGTTTCCAACGCGCGCCGCCTGCCTCGCCGATCCTGTTACAAGTTACAATGCGTACACGGCGAAATGCAAATCGCTCGGAATCGTAGTAATTTCGGAGAATATTAACTTTCCAGAGAGTTCATGGGAAGATCGTTAATCGTCAATCTCGTCTGGTCCTTCAGTAGTGGATGCATGTGGAGTTTCGTTAAGTTTTAACAAAGGATCAAATACTTAATTTTTTTAAGATCTTCTTCCATTTAGTTCGAATTATTTCTCCACAAGCACCAAATATCCGTTTCAGCGCGCGCTGCAGTATATAATATCAGTAATTAATTTTACTGATTCCTTCATCTTAAGGCCAAGGCCAATTACTGCTGTTTCGTGCGAGAATGATATGATATGATACGATTCATATCACATGACGGTTCTTTACAATTGTATACACACGTACACGTGTACGTGTGCAATTAAATTCAAAGTATGTGAAAAATATGCAATAAGCAAAATGTGCAAAATATCACTATATTTTCAAAATCCTCTACAGACAACGTAAATTTCTTACCTTTCTTTTTTGTTTGATTGTTTTTACGTAGCTTCTTCAACTGCTATCGGGGGCACCAAGACTGCAGCAATTAAAATCATCATCGGAGTCTTTGCTGACCAATCAAATCTTAAATCCATGTATCTAGATATTTCACCGTTAATCAGGGGCGTTCAGCCGTAGCAAAATGAACAAAGGTGTGCAAACGGCACGGCGGCGGACTAATGCGTCGTCTACCTCGACGTTTCGCTCTCACACGTACGCAAACATACGGACAGTTTTTCTCCCTCGTATCTCCTTGTCGATCCCTCTTCCCAGCATCCCCTGTCTCATTCCCAATCCATCTCTCTCTCTCTCTCTCTTTTCCGCCGCGTTAACCCTCTTCATTCCTCCGGCTCGACCACTTAAAGCCACTTAACCTGTTTGCTGAAAATATTAAGTGCCGACAAATATCGTAAAATAGAACAAATTCGTGTCGAGTGCTTTCGCGTGTGACTGGCTGACGCGAGTCCCTTTGTGGAAAGAGATTTTTTAAGCGACACGCTGCTCCGCTCCGCTCTGCTCTGCCTTCCGCCCTTTTAAACTTTCGACCTAGCGCAACCGACCGCGATTATGTATAGGGATAAGGACGGATATAATATTTACATATACACATTAACGAGGGGAACCGCGATTTTCAGGAAACTTTACGGAGAGATGGCCGATATATTATTTTGGAATATAATGTACATTTTAATTATGTTCCTCCGCTCTCGATTATCCATCGGGCCTTAATTGATCCGGGCTGTTTGCCTCCCGATCAAGCTGGTTAATCGAGGTCCTACTGTACCATAAATGCATGAAGATTCGCAGTCTACTACTGATATACTGAAAATAAGAACCGTGTCTGACTATCTGTTAACAATAAATACTATTACTCCGTTTCACGAGGATCGCGTTCAAATCATGCCGAAGAGCGAATTTCAAAAAGCGGAGGACAGATTTAATGAACCGTCATCCACAACCGACTAGATACCAGAGAAATGATAGCGTTCCTTCCGCGTGCAACCACCGCGACAACAATAAGGGCATAAGCCGCTTATCCTGCTATTGACATATAATATTCCCGCAGGAACACAGAGCTGCATCCATTTGTGGCGAGATCCGGGCCCAAGTTCGCCGTGCAGCGTGTCCTCCATTTTGTGTACCTAAAATGTAGTCGTGTGCAGCCCTTCCACGTTGTAGATAACGTGCGCGCCAAGACTCGACCGAGCCACACATACTTTTATTATTCAAAAGCAAACACGAACCGGGGAGAGAAAAAGGACTGGGTACGCGCGGGAAATGTTTGCCTAGGCTTAGAACAGTCACGGGACGGCTGCTAAATTGTATAATGCAGTGTAACGCTGCAAGAATAATCTACCGAAGTACACCGACCCGCCGCAAAACACGAATTACAACTACCCTAATCGTTCCCGATGCAGCCACGAATTTTTTCCAATTTTTAGAGTGGACAATGCTTTACACGGTCTACTCTAATGCACACATTAATAGAAATTGAACGCAAACGTTGCAAGAACAGGAGCTGCATAGACATTTATTTCTTTTTTTAACAATTTCCATAAGTCTCAAATACGTTTATTATATAATTTTACACATGTTCTTTGTTAAACATGTTTAAACAATCATAATGTATTAATATTGGATATCACTGTATCCTGGAAAGTCTGCAGAATCTTTTGCTGTAAAGAACAATTCAATAAAGAACAATTCGTCAGTTAATTAATAATTAATTAACCGAGACTGATGTATAAGTTAGTCAGTGTTCCAACCAAGAAACAGTATGTTTCTATCATTCGGACTCGAAATAAAGGCGACACGCAGCGGCGCGGCGCTTGAAGCGCGTTCGCTCGATCAAGATCTTCATGATTTAAGCGACCTTAGTTGAAATTTACGAGTACGAAATATGACAAATACTGCCCCCGCGAACCACCAGAGCGCGAACTCGGAAAGAAAGAATTAATCGCGGGCATAAAGTAAGAAATTTGACATTTATTATACGGAAGTACGTGTTCCGCGTACGTTTTATTTCCTGTGCTGGTTTCAATCTTTTCCCCGTGCTACGTTATTCATCGGACATTCGGGGACCAACGGACACTCAATTACAATCTCCAACGCAACGTATCATCGTATAACATCGATAACATCGGAATATGTTCCACAGACTCACTCTCGCAAGGCTTAGGCGCCGTTTAATCGAAGAACACGCCGGAGATTTATATCGCGAGCGCTCGATATAAATCAGCGAATCCGAGAGCTTCACCGCGCTCAGCGATTCCGAACTTCTTTCCAATTATTTCGCGCGAAATTAAATGCTTCCTCCGGCCTCCTCTCCACGTTACCTTACCCTACCCACCAATCGCCCGGTGATAAATCTATCTTAGCGATATTTAATAATGCCCCATTAACAACGTTTCAATCCGACGTTCTCCTGCTTTATTAGTTAACACTCGCCACGATGAATCTTGCCGTTTAATTAGCGAAAACCGCGATGCGCAACGCGATGCCGACTCTCTAAGCTTTCTCGGTGCGTGCGCACTAATTAATTACCTGACCGATGCTTCGACGCAAGATTCTTGATGAAAATGCACCGGGAGATTCTCGTTGTAGGAGACTTTAATTAATGATGCGCCGAGGGCGCGTGTTCTTTCGAAATTTCGTTGGAAATGTGTACTTCCGGTAGGAATTTTTCATCTTCTTTAGGAAGTACATTCTGGAAGTATCGCTTGAAAATGGCTTCCAAGAATGTCGTTCTGTATGAATGATTTTCTGTAATAAAAAAAGAACCTCCGAAAAAGGCGGCCCACCAGAAAGTCACGAAAACAGAGTAGATTATATTCCCTTTAAAGACCCGGGCTCGCCCAACAGATCGGGGTTCAACCACCTGTAATTGGTCGATCAAGGTCGCGGCAGGCCCCATCTCCGCGGCTAGGGTGAAAAACCGGAAGGTCGAGGCGTTTGACAACAAGCGAATAGCGCGAGCAGCAATAGCGATCCTGTTGGAGAGGAAAGCCGTGTATATTCGGCGCGGGAGAGTATCAACCAAGCATGTGTGTGTGAGAGAGAAGACAGTTCCATGTAGCCGGGCAATATTTCCCAGTGGGAATCGACAGGTGTCCCCAGCTAGGTACCCCCTAAGTACTGCTTACCGGGGAATTATGTCTGTCACGTCTGTCCGTTTGCCCGATTCATTTCACGTCGTCCGTTCTCGTTTCACCTTCCGCTTTCCGCCTCCCTTCTGCTTCCTCTTTCTTCTCTCCGGGCCACCTTTCAATTGAAGTTGGCTTATAGCAACCGAGCGTGTCAAAACGCAAATGCTCCTTCAATGGGACCATCGCCGTCCTACACCTTCGCTTCGGTTTCCAAACCGCAGCGCCGTGTACGATCGATCCCCGATCGCGAAGGGAAAGTAAGCTTTTCTTCTTCTTCTTCTTTTTCACTTTCTCTCTCTCTCTCCTATCTCCTTCTCTCGAGCACCCAGAATCCTTTCAACGGGAGCAGACACGGTACCGTCTTCTTCGCCTCCCTTTGAGAAATAAATAAGGTAAACGCGACTCCGCGATGAAATCCGATGAAACGGAAGAACCAGCTTGCTAGAAGAATTCGAGCTCGTATCAATGATATCGTAATATCTCCGCGAACGAGCGTTGAACGGCTCGCAAATGGTCGGAGCTTATTATTCGGTCTGGTAGGACGTTTTCTCCCCGTCGCACTGCTCAATCGACCTTTGTGCCGCCAGTTCCTAGATGAATATTCAGGTGAGAAGATTTTTTAGCGGACTCTATTGAATTCTTGGTGATAAAGATCCTCGTACCTCTGTAAACGTCTATTGAAAAATGCGGGCATGAATGTTTGAAGCTTATTACTCGACGCCTTAGAACGTTTTCTTGTCGCACTTTCCAATCGACGTTTCTGCTGCGAGTTACGAAGAAGTACATTAATGTTTGAAGCACGTATGTGAAAGAGTGATTGTAAGATTCTGCTGTTGCTTTAAAATGCGAAGAGCAAATGCAGCATTATGGTACTGTACGTAATTTTAAAGAATCATCTGGGAGTTAATGAAACATCCCACCGAATTTCGAAGCAGTTTCGCCGACTGCGCGATCGCAGACCATGAAAAGAAGCGGAAAGAAGCGGTCGCAGCATCGGGCTCGCCGAAACGAGATTCACCTGGGGATCCATCAGCGCGCATAAGTTATTAAAATGCAGGATGGTCGAGCACCTCTGATCGATTTAAACGTTCGAACGGGCCCCGGTGGGTGCGCCGGTGTTCGATCGGTGTGCAGGATACCGATTACGGAGCACATAATAAAATAAAATGGCCGAGGCGAAACACGGCGGAACAGCGTGCAGCGGCGCAAATGCAAAAACGATTCGAAAACGGTCGCGAAACCACGATACATACAAATCGATCGTCTTCCTTCCGGACTCTGTGTACAGAGGTACCCGGGGGTGGTTTCGGATTGAGAGAGAGAGAGAGGGGGGAGAGGGTGAACCTGTCGGTTCATGACCTTTTGCACCGGTAAAACCGGCCGGCACCCGACACCCGACATATTTCCTGATTTCCAGTTCATTTGCCGTCACAAAGCGCGAACCTGCCTCCCCCGCCGGACAATGCAAACGCGAGCGCGAAATGCAAACGCCGATCGTTGTCGCGATCGCCGCCCACGCAACCCCCTTTCTCTCTTTCTCCCGGCTGCATCTCTCTGTTTCTCCCGCTGTCGAGGTGCCTTTTCCAAGTAACGTCGAAAAATTTGGTTTTTATTGAATTTTAAGCACCCATGAAATATCCGGTGATCGCATTTTCGACCCGGCAAGAATGCGCGAATTCAATATTCCCCGGTGCTGCCCGGCCGGGAAACAAAACCTGTCGAAAAATAACAAAATCGTCGGGGGCCCGTCCGGTCTTTGTGTAACGGTGATCCGCGCGGGAATGGATATTGTTAACAAAGAGTGTAATACTGTTGGTTAAAAACAGTATTCGATTGCGGAAAGTATCGAGCGAGCCAGAGGAAACTTCGCGGGGCCGCACAGTGCGTCGGAATGCCCGTTTTTTGGACAAAATTCCATATCTTAAAAACTGTAAGTGGTATAAAAAAATGTTTCAAATAGAAGTCATAGGATACGGTGAAGAGTGTATGATGATTGTATTTGTTTAATATTGTTGTAACCTTGAGGAGCCAATTTCATATGTTAATGTAAATTTGACGAGTCAGACAAAAGTCAAAATCGACTGTTTAGTAATGTGGTTATTTTCGTACGTTAAATAATAATACTAAGAACAAAAAAAATGTAAAAATTTAGTGTAATCCTTTGCAGGATATATGTATGCATATTTCCCAATGAAAATCATGGAGGAGTCTTGAGGAGTATTTTTTTAAACCTTCATTAAAGTTACAACAACTGAGTCCACTCGAGGGTAATATATGGCAACCTAAGTGTATAGATTGAATGAAAATCTGTGCAAAAACGAAGTATGAACCCGAGCATTCTTGAAGCGGAGTTGACGATGTGATAAAAATGGTTGGAAAAGTCTAAGGTAGAGCAGAAGTGAATTCCTAAGTCCTTAACTTCTGTTATTGAGGAGGGTTATTTTAAAATTATGCAATCATCACCGGTCGGTAATGCGTTAATGTGAACTCGTCATCTTATGCGAGTAGCTCAAATAATGTGGAGCTACTCGGCGAACGCACTGATTCATCGCATCCGCAGATCTCCATAGGCAGAAGCCACGCTACCAGGCATTAGCCTTCGCAAATAGCGACGGCACAGTCGGTCCTTAATAACACTATCGTTGCAAACAGAGTAGCGGCTAGCTCTGTAACAGGGTCTCGCGTTGCGAACGGCGGCGCCGGGGTGGATGGTTATTCATTTTTATGAAGTTCCGCTTTGCGAAACGGCCCAATAACGGCACGGTCGCGGCGCTCTATCGTCGAATGGAACAATAAACAAGTCGATATTACCAATCATTATTGTTTAGTCGAAATCAAACAGACCCGGCCCCGTCCTCCCCAAAGCTGGCCGATTTATTTCTCTCTGTTTCGCTCCTCCTTTTTTTTCAGTTGTTCAGACTATATAGATGGAAAACGGGGGTGTGAGAGGGGGCAAAGAGAAGGGGGGACAGAAATCAACGCGACACGATCAAAGGCCTCCCTGCCCCCGGTCCTTCGTGTACACGGCAATAATTGAAAAACTGATCACCGAGAGGCGAAATCTCATGCGTGAAATTCTTTGTGAGTCGATGTTTTTTTCGCGTTTCTCTCTCTCTCTCTCCCTCTCTCTCTCTCTCATCGATCTATCTTTTTGTTTACGCGCCATAGAAAAATTTTCCCGAGCGTCGAGAGATTTGAAAAAGAGAAAGAGAGCACGCGCGCGCGCGATGTTTTTAAAATGGATTGCCTTTAATCTTCCGCCGGGTACGTACGGGGCTGAAACATTTGCCCCGAAACGCACCCCCCCTCCCCTCCCCATCCCTCCCCCTCTCGTCGATAATAGAGTTGCGCCCGTCAATTTATTAAGTGAGCCGTTTCCATTTCGAAAATTGTGCGCGAGATAAGGGACGCGATTCAAGCCGGCATCGCGTTACCGGGAAACGATTATACGCATGATCGTCGGGCATCGCAATTTCGATCGGCTCGATACACCGTGCTACACTTCGCTCGTCAGTTCTGACACGCTTTCGCATCATTTTTTCCCCGTTCATTCGCGATTCAGCCCGGCTCGATCACATTTCAGGGCGTCGGGAATTTTTCGATCGCTCGTGTACTTAACACGTTCGCTGCCAACGTTTGTTTCTTTTGGCGCGCGAAACCTGATATAAAATATAATTGTTGAAACATTAAAAAAAAAAATTGATGAATAACCACGGCTTCTCGAAAGACCGTTAAGCGACCACCAGCGAATGCACCGTTAAAAAAGAGTATTTCTCTTCGGGAGGGACGACTGTTTCAGCAACGCTAACATTTATAATGGACTTTCCGCGTTTCTCGAGGGCTAAATGCTTGGATAACTCGATAACGGGAAAGATAGAAAAGAACGAACGAAAGGAAGGAAGAAAGAGTGTAAAGTGAGATAAGGTAAAGGATTGCGGGAGAGAGCGGCGAGACAATTTGATTCGTTCAATTTGCATCGAATCGGGCCGGTTGTGTCGGATGGGAGCCGGATAAGAAAGGATTTGGCTAAGTCGCCATTAATTCTCATCTTCGTGCCCCACCGATCGCGCAGGTTGCACGAGGAGGCTCCTTCTTTTCCGGCGTGGCAGCAGTTTAGTCGTCACTTAGTTAGTTACTCGCTTACTTACGTTCCTTAGACCACTTACTTTAATCGGGCGCTCGTTCCGCGCCGCTTCAACCCGATTTCCACTTGTTTTTACGCCTTATCCCTTAAGGCTAATTCATTAATTAATTCCGTTAGTCCCCGCACCACCGCTTCTTCGTGTTCTACGCCCTCTCTTCGCCTCTCCTCTCCACCCCTCGTTCCCCCTCGTCCTCCTACTCCTCCGTGAAACTCCCGCGAACCTCTTCGAGCACGGCTGGGTGCTCACTAATTAAAGTAATTACTAAATAAATTGCAATTACACTAATGGATCGGGTACGACGACGGATACAGTCATCAGGAACTGTCGTCGAACTTTTCCGGGGTTATGTTGCCGATTTACGTGCCTTGCACCCTCCTACGTCTTCCAAGCCGCCCACGCCTTCGTTTTAGATATTTGGAGGAGGAGGACGCCGATTGTTCGAAGACATCGGAGAACTCGAATATTCTGTTACGGTAATCCGATTGCCATAACTCGATTTTATTTTTCACTCGTTCCGATTGGAAACAGATTATCGCGATCGAATCTCTTCGCTGTAGTCGACTGTCCCCTCCGAGCTGCCACTCGAACTTACTTGTATACTGTTATTCAAAATAATCCCTGCGTTACTAGACCGCCTTTCTTTCAATAAATTGCTAAATGTTCAGCTGCGGTACGAGTCAATAAACTCGCTTTACAATACAATTATTAACAGCAGAAGTAGATTTGGATTTTGTTTCTGTTTTTCCGAGAATTTTCTGAAAATCTTGTCCGTGTTAAACAATTGATAAACATCAATATAAAAATTGTTTGACTGCAGCGAACTGGAGTAAAATGCTAATGTTTTTACTGTCTTAAAAATTACTCTTAATAAGTTACTATTAATAAGTTTTTTGACTAAAACAATCGTTCGAATTCCATCTGCTCCCGAGGAAACTCGAAATCGAGAGGAAACGAAATGGCCCCGGACCTATTTGAAGGCTAGACTAATTCTGGCCCGTTGGCGATTTATGCCGTCTGGCTTTTAAACGAGCGTAAAAAATGAACTGAAATACGGATTTAATTAGCGGAATCAAATTGCTGGACGTGATTGACTGAAAGGTTCCCTGTGGAAGTCTCTGGACATATCATTTAAGCCCGGGTCAGCTAACGTCAATTATGCAAATTATGGGCACGCCGGTTTTGCGGTGGATCCAGTGGGTGGAAGGAAAAGCTAAAAACACATTCATCGTGTTTTATTTCCAATGAAATTTTTGGCCGGTTAATCGCGTTATCCTTCTGTTACCTGCCACCGTGAACCCACTTGACCTTTTTCGCCGTTTTCGCTCTACCCCCTCTAATGGATCGTAAATCTCGCGTCACTATCGCTGACAGTCTGAAAGTGACAAAATTATTATGGTGGAACAGCTATTTCGATCCTAATCCACCGCGGCTCTGTTTTGTCGTGCACGCTATTTCTTTTCTTACCGCGATAACCTAACTTAAGAATGGCTGAACCCGGTAACATGATAATTCAATTTTCTTTATTTTTATCTGACTTTTTCGTATATTTTCGTACGACTTACGATCTTTCAAGCAACTATGTTGGGGAGGAATGGAGTTGAAACTGGCAGAATACCGAAAAGTTATGTTACGCAGAGAAGGAAATGTAAGCAGGGACGGAAAGAAGCGTAATTCCGTGTGATGGAATTACCCCTTGCTACTGACATACGTAGCAGCCACCCCTCGGAGTTATTAAACGCGTCAGAGGGTGGGTTCCCATGGAACGGTCAGCGTGGCCGGTTCGTTTCCAACCAGGCCCCCTGAAGGGAAGCCCCATAAAAGTTTCACGTCTCTCGATTTCGAGCAATTCGAAAGATCTCCAGGGTTCTCTGGTCTCCATTCAACCCTGTTTCAACCCCGTTTCAACCCTGTGTCGTGCGCGCGCGACGCTTAATCGTAGGAAGAAAGCCCGTCGGATTTTTGCTTCTAAAGTGGACGAAAAAATAGATGAAGGGCTCTCCGGAGTGGACTCGTTCGAATTCGAAAGCGAGTTCCCTGGGAGGAGCTAATTTCCTGGAAAATCGGGTCACCCGATCCCTCCTGCTGGATGGATGGCCACCATGCACTTGCCATTCCGGATAAATCAATCGTATTAACCAGGGTCGGGCCAGCAAGGACAAACGGACCGGATGATACAGCTTGTCCACCCTTTCCTTCTTACGTTAGCGTTTAACTACCCCTCGTCAAGGATCCACGACGGTCAAATCAATTATCTTCCTGGTTGATCTTCCTGGCGCGACAATTTGAAGACCTTCTCGATCCTGAATGCTCGAGAGGACGGTTTTCCACAAACTTTAGATGCATGATTCAGCTTATATTCACCCTTTCTTCCTTATGGTAGCATTTAACTACCCCTCGCGAGAGATCGGCCAGGAAGAAATGATCATGTTCCGGATGATTATCCTAGAGCAACTCTTTTGAGAACATTTTTGGATTTTTGACGAATGTTGGAATAATATTTTGGTTTCACGAACGATTGAAACACTGTAAAATGTTCTAATACAATAAATTATGACAAGCTCGAAGAAATTCAAAGTTAAAGAACATCTTCTAAATTCGTCGAATAATTCGCAAATAATTTCCCGGCGTTTGGAAACAATTGACTGCACATTATTCACGGCCGTTTGTTATTACAAAAATATCCCGGTGAAAAAGATCGCCGGTACATCGGGTATCGAGTGTCGCGAATTATTGTCGCGCATCGGAGGAACGGTTTAGATCCTTGTCCACATAGATTTCGGGGTGGGAAAAAATCGAACACGGGGCAACGCGACGTTCCTAAAATTTAGCACGGGTTTTTTTCAGCGTGCCGGGCGCGCGCGGACGTGTCCGCGGGATTTTTTTTTCTTCTTTTTTTGTTTTTCGAAACAGAGAGAGAGAGAGAGAGAGAGGGAACGACGAAAAAGGGTGAACGAAAAAAAAAAACGAGAAAAAACAAGGAAATTTTTTGGCGCGACCGGTAACGGCAGTTGTAGCATCGTGTATTGCATTAGTACGGAGGCATGTTATCATACCTGGGTGATTTTTCTCCATTAGCGGTGTTATTCTCGTACGAGTATTCCGCTAGTCTCCGTACTACACAGGTCGCGCGGGGCTCTGATTTGTAGCCGGGCCGCGGATAAAAAACACAAGTCCGCGCCTTATTTCATCCGCCGCGCGCTTCGAAATGCTGCATTACCGTGACAAACCTCGTAAAATATGGTTTTCAATGAGCGGAAAGCAAAAAGTGGTAAAAATCGACGGTCGCTCAGCGTTTCCACCGCTGGCTGTCCACTCTGCTGCCGATCGTTGCCTGAAGACCGCCGGGGACACGCGAAAACTTATTAACGATTATGGTATGGAATATTGGAATGACTGTCACGACGTTACAATTTGAATAGGGGTAGTAAAAACCACTGCCCTCCTCGAGCTTGCCAAGATAAAATTATTTTTATCATTCCCCTGACATTAAGAGTATTTTACTGCAATACTAAAAAGTTTCGTAAACTCACTAGATGAAAATTCACCATTAGTTCAGCAATCGTACCTCGAATCTTCCGAATGTGGCAACTACAAGTATCAGTATTCGAAAGTGATGAATAGATTGCGGATCTTTATAAAAACTAGAAATTGTCTGTAAATGCATAAAGATCCACCGTCTAGTGATGAATAATGCATCAGCCACGAAAGCGAAAGAGGTCGGCCGAGAAGCAACGTGTTCACACGAGAGATACGCATTCTCCTCGAACTGTCGAAACATGCTTATTACACCGGAGGCCTAACACACGGCACATAAGCAGCTGTCGATTGCTGGGCGTTAATTAAAAGCCTCCGGATGAAGGAGAAATTCGGCGACGAGGACAGACGGAGTGGTGAAAGAGGTCGCGTGGTCCCAGCAAGCGGGGGCAAGTACGTTCGCAAATTAACATAAACTTCCATACAGTAGTTCCGTCAAATTGTACATTTAATTAAGGTTCCCGGATACACATAAATTTTATTCCCGGGGAAGAGCGAGAGAGAGAGAGAGAGAGAGGGGTTGAAGCGCAAAAACGAAGCACGGAAGTGCAGTTAATTAATTATTCCCTTATTACGACAGGGCACGGACGGGGCTCGGTTAGGAGAGCCTCGACGACTGCGCTCGTGGGTGTAAAAGGGGGTGAAGGGGGTAGGTGCAAGGGGGTGCGTGGGTCTCGGTGAAAAGTAGAGAGAGGGACTAGAAAAGCTCCCGGATCCGCGGTCGTCTCGTTTCTGACTAGCTAGCGAAAATTTCGCTAAAGTGCTGCTCATGTGGAAATGACATAATTCGCGTGCGGCAAGGGCAATTGGCAGTAATTAAAGCGGGGAAAGAGGGTGGGCAAGGGCATGGCGGCGCGGAGGTGCCCACCCTCAGGGTACAGAGGGCATGAATGAAATTAAGGCGGGTAGCGAAGATGGCCGTTTACACGGGTCCACGTCTGGTCGACTCTCTGTGCCGCGACAATAAAACGAATTTGCATACCGGACAACTCGTCCCCCGACGGATGTCCTCCCCCTCTACTCGCTCTCTCTCACACTCCCTCTCTCTATCTCTAACGTGTTTTCATTCCTTTTCGCTCACAACGCTGAAGAGAGCGAGAGAGAGAGAGAGATATCCACGGATAGATGGCGACCGGTCGAAATCATCGACGGAAAACGTGGAAAGAAAATTGGCAAGGGTCGGCTTTAAACGGGGACCGCTCCCTCCGAATCGAGGATATGAATTAATTAATTTGACAGGGAAAAGTCTCGGCGAATTTAGAAAATCGGATAATAAGGGCGACGGTGAAACACGACCGATTAAACGAGAGACGGAACCGGTCCCTGCGATACGCGAACCCGGAAAATGAAATTCGCCCCGACTTTTTCACCCTTCGACACTCGAACAGCATCCTACACGACGATTGAAAATAATATTTTTGAATATTCTCGAAATCATTTATCCGGCTGCTCTTTACTTCACCGGACGTGCAGACACCTTCGATGCAGATCGAAGTTTCGAACCTCTAGGACCAATAGTTGAGTATATTTCACAGAGACGATATTTAGATTAATTATTTAGACAATATTTCCAGTTTCTTGACAGGTAAGGGCGCCGACATATTGGTTTGTAGTGACGGTCGCAGCCGCTTACTGAGTTAGGGTTAGGATTAGGTCGAGGGTGGGGGGCAAGGTAAGCGACTCGCGGTCGTCACTACAAAATACAAACCAATATGGCGGCGCCCTTAGCTGTCCAAAATAGCTCCTCCACTATTGATCCTATAGGATCGAAACTTCGATCTGCATCTGTGCCGGGTACAAATCTACTGGATTACATACCAAATACATCATAATTAGTAGGAGGAAGGTACTAATTTTGAGTCCGGTAATGTAGTTTACCCATTTATTCTTCTGTATCACACTTAACCTACAAACTTTCTTCATAAAATTCATGGTCACCAATATTTCTTGTATTACAAGTTTGCGAGTTCATCAAGAAATTCGTCAGTGCCGTAAGCGTACAAGGATCGTGTCCCGACCACAGCAGAGTGAAGCCACGTTGAAAAACGTGATGTACAGCTGAGACAAGAGCCGCGCCGGTAATATCGAACGGAAAGATTCGTTTCCAGGCGAGCTGGCTCGGAATTACAATAGTTGCCGAGGTGTTCGGGTCCAAATCAACCAATTAAAACTTAGCAGAATCCGGCATTAATTACCGGCGAGGGAAGCCCAGGGAGATCGTAATCACCGAGTATAATGAGGTAAGAGGTGGCGCACGGCGAATCCGCTCGATGCTGAATCGAACGCGACGCGAAAACAGGGCCGCTGATGTAACGTAGGTCAGGAGTGCATCGGTGTTTGATTGAGACGTCGCTCAACCGTGTATGTTGACTGATAGCTCCATTAACACGCTGACGCACTATCTGTGTTTGCCGGCGTGCCTAGGAATCTCTGATGTACACTACCGTCCAGAAGTCTGAGGCCGTTTGCATCGCTTTCGGAAAATGGATATCGCGATTGCATCACGACTCGGTGAAACGACCTGCGCGCACAGGAATTAATTGTTGAGAATCTTCTATAAGTTCACCAAACTTGTTACGTTAGTAGGAAAAATATTCAGAACAGTTTTGTCACTTGTAATTATTACTATGCACATTCCGGAATCATCTTTTCACGAAAAATTCCCAGGTCACATTTTTCTCGGATGATTGACCAATAACTTGAATTGGGACTTCTCGTTCAATTCGACAAGTGTCCGACGACTTATGGACGAGAGTGTATGCTCGCAACTCGTACGCTCTCTCCCTCTTTCTGTCATTCTCCCCAAGTCTATTTCTGTCTCTTTCACTCTGTGTACCCCATCGTTTTCCATACGCCTGTCCGCTCGTCTACGCTCTACCGTGCAGCCGATCGCCAGCGCTGCTTATATACGTAATAACGCGGCAGGAGCTCGGTAGAAGTCGAAATTGTAGTCGGCTGGTAAATAAACGTGGCCGTGTGTATGCATTTTAATGGGAAATTAAATGTATACGGTGTAACGGGGCCGCGTGTTCCCCCCCTCTTTCAGACCCACCACCCCTCCCTGGCCTGGCCCACCCCGGCACACCGGAGAATTTATCGGTTCGCGTGATTTTATTTTGCCGGAGAAAATTAACGCGTGAACGAAAGCGGTTTCAGCGTGAATAAATGCGGGGACATTAGTGTAATGGGGTGCGTAGGATGAGTGGAGGAAATGAGCTATGGCGTGGCCGGCCCTCTCTTGATGGAGCACGGGACGATTCGAAGGAACGATATACTTTTTTCGTGAGACTTACACTTTGTTCGGCCGTATCGCCACCTTCTTATTGCTCATTCCCTTCATTGTTCTCCATTATTAATTCTATCAAATGCACGAATGAATTGTGTCTCCATTACCACCTTTTTAGTTCGCATTTCTTCATTGTTCTCCATTACGAATTTTATGGAGTGCCCGAATCAATCATGTCGTTCATTATTCACCGTTATTAATTCTATGGAGTGTGCACATCAATTGTAAGTTGCTCAATGTTAAACTTTCGTGCAACTATCATTTGTTGCCGATTGCATTTATTTTAGTTACGCACATTTTTCACCACGTTTTTATTAGCTCGCTTTCTTGTCTGTCTGTTTGTTTGTCTGTCTGTTCGGTGCAAGTTTTGCAATTGATTTTAAACTAACTTCCCGATGAGCTAGAGACTTGAAATTTTAAACATACCTCAGAACTGGATGACAATGCAATATTTAAAAAAAAATTTTTTAAAAAGCCTATGCGTTTAGGAGATATAAATTATTAATAAATTTAACCGTTCACCGTCCCAACTCGACTACGTGTTCCCACTCTGACTCATCCCCACTGTGTGCGTTCGAGCTCCGTGCGTTGTTTACTAAGTTACTACGTATTATTATACTATAATAATGCTTGTTTACCAAGCAAGAACAGCGAAAGAACAGTTACACCGAGATTCTCCGTCGAACCTTTATCTTTGACATTTTACCACGTCATTTGTTTTCGATACGACGGGGTCACAATCGTTTAAAATCGATTGAAAAATTTCACACACACAAGACTAAAAAGCAGAGAGAAAATAATTATTTAAATAAAAATAAATTTTTTAAAAATGCCACGTTTTTAAAACGGACTGAAAATCTGTATGGGGTTAGCAAACCTGTATGGGGCAAGGAAAAATTTATTTATACTTTTAAGTCTGCTTTAAAAACGTGGTATTTTTAAAAAATTTATTTTATTATGCAGGATGCAATTAAGTGATTTTCTCCCAAAGGTCCTATTTAATTTTCGAGGTGGTCGCCGTTGTTTTTGTAAACGGAACGGCGTATTTTGATCAGTGCAATGCTGTAGATAATGGGAAGAGATCGCGATCGAAACGGGGCGAGGACCGAGACGGTGTTTCCCGTTGCGTGCGTTTCCCCCTCGCCGCCGATGAAAAAGTTTCCATTGCGCGATGAAAAGTTTTAATTTACACGGTTATAAGCGTCTGATATCAACGTTCTGGAAAGATAGCCCCGGGGGCGGCGGCCCGGGAACGTGCGTTTGGCAGTTTTAATCGAGCAGCTGCGCGGTTCTGCCGCGGCGAGTCGATACGTTCTTAACGAAGTTAGCCCAGGCGAATGCATTCTAACGCGATGCCGCGGCGAATTAATTTACCCGATTTCGACCCGTTTGGCTCGCGACATTTTCTTACCCTGCGAACGACGATAAACATTTTCTTTTCTATTTCTCTCCACTCGCGGTACACGAAAAAAAGTAAGTCGGAAATCTGTAGTAAATTTCTTGAGTTCAAAAACATATGGTGCTTTTAATAATTCCCTCAAGGAAAAAATGAGGAAGAATAGAACGAGTAATACCCGATAAAAATGTCACTTTCCATTAATTACACTGTTCAACGCGTACCTGCGGTTTCTATTTGTAGACGAAGCTTTTTACAAAAGATGAGAAATTATGAACGATTAGAGATCTCCCTCAAGCACGCGTGTGCGTGCAAGAAATGCGCGGGCGTAATCGCGCGTGAAACGAACTTTTCATTACCCGTTCGCGTGCCGTGATCCAACCAGAAGATTACGCGTAAATTACAGCTACGAAAATAGTTGAACACACGATTTTACCAGCTCGGATTCATCGTTCCGTGATTTGATGACTTGTGCGCGATACGAGCTCATTCTTCCCCGTAACGAGTTATTTCGTCTTTTGATCAAGTTAGACATGTTCCATCTTCATTATCAGCCTTGCACACTGTCGACCAAGAGCTGTATCAACCCTTTAGGATATTATAAAAATGTTGAACCTGTTAATGAAGACGAACCTTAACAAAAATAACAGGTGGACAGTATAAAATCGATGGAGCCCGTAAAATGATTTCTGCAACTTGTCTGCGCACACGATTGTTCGCGACAGACACAGAAGCGTTTTCACGGTGGAACAAACAACGAAACGCAGCCGGGAACGATATACTTGGGAAATGAAGCAAGAAACAATAATCGTATAATTTATTCAGATAATTCGTAATCACGCGCGACCGAAACTTTCATCCGCGCGAATCAACAGAGAGCCAAACAAAGAGTCCGCTAATAAATTTCGCTCCCATTGGAAACACCCGTTATTGATAACTCATTTCGGAAATTAAACATTTGTTTCACGGACGCCGCCATATTTCCATCGAACTAGCTCTCTCTCACGCGCGCGATGCTGTATTCCCGTTCCCAATGGGGACCGAATAATTTTCGTGGTATCTTTTAAATCCACCCCGCACGGTTTACGACCCTTCTATTATTTATCACTTAGCCGCCAAGTTATGTTCCTCTTAAACATTCAGCCCAACGTCCACTGAAATGTCGGTCGCGAAATTCCTACGCTCGTTCCCGCGGTCGTAACTTTCGGCCCGGAAGCAGCCGAGAAAGAAAAAAAAAAAAGAAGGAAACACCGTGAAATTCTGACTGGAAGTGGATGCCCCCGTGACAAAAATTATTTCGATACTTCCTGCTGGAGATAATTTTACGACGATTGCTTCTGTTTGTTTATCTATATCCGTGGCAAGTAAATAAAACGACTTTACAGAATGAACATGTTGGTTGGGGGTGAAATAATAGTTTCCAGTGTGCAGGATAAAACAAACAGCTCTTCGAAATTCTTTAGAAGCCGTTACAAACATTCATTGTTCCCCTATTAATACTTTAACGGTCGCAAATTGATTCAAGCCTACACAGAGACGACTACAAAAAAGTCCGAATAAAAAAGTCTCACAGAATACACACGATGGTCGATGTTAAAATAATAATTTCAAATTCCCGGCGAACAATAAATAGCAACATTCTCATTTTCCGCGGATCGTGTTCCGCTTCCACACCCATCTCACGTCCCAGGGGTGTGAAGAGTAAAAAAGAGCGGTACCAGTATCAAAATGCCCGGCACTTATCGACATCATTATCGCGGTCCTTGTCTCGAGTCGAGACACGTCCCGCGTCAGCGACGGGGGTGGCAAAGGAGAACGCGTCCCCTATCGGGACCTATCGTCCCCTATCGTCTCCTATCGTGGGGGTAACGGGGAACGTGGAATTCGAAAGCAGCGGTGGCGTGCGAAGACGGACGGTTCGCTCGATTTGAATAAAAAGAAAGGCGGCGGGGGTTGAACAGAAGCGGATGGTACGCGGGGGGGGGGGCGGCAGACGGTGGCAAAGTAGCGGAAAAAGCGGTGAAAACAGGTCGCGCGATCGATCGGTTCAATTAAATTATTCGCGCCCACCCTGTTACCTCTGCTCGCCACCCTGGGGCCACCCCCGCGCACGGCCGCCCCCGCACGCGTGCCGGTCGGGGGTAACAAACCGAGGCAATTAACAATCAATCACAGGTGTCTCTCGCGTCATTGAAATGACGTCAAACATTGTATTTGTGTAATTGTCCATTTATTCCAGTCTCTCGGCTGTCACCTGACAAATTGCGAGCCCCCAGCCACCACGTGCCCCCTCTCTCACTCTGCACCCTTCGCCGCCCCTCGCCATCGTGTTCCCCTAACTCCGCGCGTTTCGTTGGCGAGGCAGCGGCTCCCTCTACGGCCGAAACCCCCCGGTGCCCTAAAACGCGCCGCGCGGATCCCGGCAACTCGATCCCAAGCATTTTCCTGTCAATCGCGAACGAATCGTCGCCGGTTATATTAATTAGCGCCGGCCCTCCGGGAATCGTTATCTGCCGGATAATTGCGATCGTCGGCTGCGATCGACGTAACCGGCCAACCCTTTTGCCACGGTAAGAGCACCACCGGCACACGGATACAAGCACTGACAGTTACCTCTGCCCGACTGTCGGACCGGAGAAGTCAAAAACGATGCTGCTCGCGGTATGATCCGCTTGGCAACCTGTCAATGGAGGAAGACGAGCTGTCCCACGCAACGCTCTCTCTTGTCCGGCCCAGCCGAGGTCTTTCTGATTTTTCCACTGGTTCCGAACGGATTTCCATCCCGTTCAACGCGATATCGTTCGCTGCTCGTTCCTAACTGTGTTTAGGGGCTCTCTCAATTGGGCATCGTGCTAGATTCGCGTAGAATGCGAATACAAATGCTTTTTTTTTTTAATGATTATATCATTTTTTTTTTTTTTTTGGCACAATTTTCAGCAATTTGATTTAGCATTCTCGTTCACCTTTATGTCTGTTCCTCACTGTTCTCTACGATTACGTGTGAATTATTCGGTGAATTCATTTCTGTGTGTGTGTGTGATAAAATATTGAATTTAAAAGAAAGTCACATTTAATTAATTATAAGAGTCAGGAATTATAACGTTTACTTAAGGAAGCGATGAATGTAATTGTCGCTCGAATCTCGCGTTAAAACCGAAGTCAAATCGGATCGTGATTATAAGATAGTCCGATCGCGAATTAGCAGAACACAACACACACACACATTCCGTAGCCTCTAATTTCGAGGCGTTCGAAATTGCCACCGACTATCGGTCATAATGAACCGAATTAACGTATCCCGATCGATCTGCGAACGATAATCGAGTTTCGAACCGTTTCAGGCGAGTTAATGGAAAGGAACGATCAACCGTGTCCCATTTATTTTAACACCGGTTAAAGAGATCCCGATGAGGCGGGGGAGGGCCGAGAGGGGGAAGAAACAGAACAGGAGGAAGAAGTAGAAGAAGAAGGTGAAAAAAAATAAAGAGGAAACAGAGCAAGAACACGGTGTACAATGAACAGTTTTTAGTACTTCCAACCGGGTACTTCGGGTACTCCGGGACTCGCTTTCAGTCGTGCGCGGCACACTGGAATTTACTTTACGATCGGTATTAACATAAATTACCGAATGCCCGCCGCAATTTACAGTCCAATAATTATCCATTTTCTGTTTGCATTGTTCTCCGCGAAGGCAACCGACAATTTAAGGAAATTTCCATAATAAGCTACGGTTAAGAGTAATATTACTCGAGACATAAATCCCAGCCGCCCCTGTTTCTCTCTCTCTCTCTCCCCACCTTCAGCTTCATCGAGAACACTCCACCCGGTTCGTAGTTTCCCCATGACAAAACCTCCAACCACCATGTAAACGACTAGACATTTTTTATTTCCTACTACGCAGCGGAGTTGGGCAAACGCTAGTCACAATTATTGACTAATAACTTCATAAGCTCTACAAAAGTGACTAATAATTAATGACTAAGTAAATACTTGAGCGTGACTATGAGTAATGACTACATAAGTATTTGAGCGTAATGACTAATGAATAATGACTAAATTTTTAATAAGGATGAATATTGACGCACAAACAGAAAATACGTGAATCTTATTTTATATAATATCCACAGTGGGAAACAATAAATGCAATGGTAAACAATTGATAAGTAGACTGCGGATTTTATGCATTTCTGTAAAAGCGAGTAAATGCAATTTGGAACAGTGAAGAAATTACAAAAATTTAAGGACGGCGGTATATTATCTCGATGGCCATAAAATTGTTAAACGAAGAAACCAGTTGCTCCTGTTTCTTATTTCGTTTCACGATACAATGTTTTCCCGAGAGCATTTTCAAAAAAATTTGCCTGCAATGAAAAATTGCGAGAAATTAGAGTGTTTACGCGGAGTACACTCGCTGACAAAAGTCTGACGAGGAACGGCGAACACATTACAGAGTTCCATCGCACAATCAATTTTCTCTCTCGCCTCATTCGTCGCGGCTGTCGGAGGAGTGGCAATATACCGGGATCCAGAAAGATACACATTTCAAACTGTCCTCTAGGTTCGATCGCGTTAAAACGTTTGCGTTAATACATTATGGAAACAAAAGTTAGCTCTCTTGAAATAAAAGTTACAAAAGTCCTCCCTCTCTCTCTCTCGCTCTCCGACCAGGGTGAACTCCCTACATCCATTTGCTGCCGACCAAATCCAACGCGAAAGTTACCGAGTCGTTCCATAAAGTGAATTTCGTTTCATCAAGTAATCCACCTACACTCCCGGAGACGCCGCGAATACGAAATAACCGGAATTCCTTCTTTGCGTCTAGCGCTGCTTGCGACTTTAATTCGCGAAGTTAACACGCGACGACAACAATGCTCTCGCCGGTCGGTTTAAACAATTGTTCCATCCACACTGGTGACGTGCATTCATATATCACAGCTAGACTAAGGATTTTATGCATTTATCACGAGAATGAATAAGCGTAATTTAAAACAGCAGAAACATTAGAAGAATTTAGAAGTACAGTGTTGTATTGTGTTCAGAGCTTGCTACACATATTAAATAAATTATTAATTTAAAAATATTCTTCAGAGTCAGAGAGTACGATGTGCGTAATTCAATTACAATGTAACTGAATTAGCACAACTCTGGACCTGGACCACTATCATAATTACGTGCAAAATTCTACGGCGCGGCGTTTGAGTGAGTAATGCTCTCGTTTATCGATTCGTTCGATCGTAGACGTAAATTTCGGCCGAACAAAGAAGGGATCTAGGCGAAAAAAATATCGCTTTCATATCACAGCCACGCTAGCTCGCAAACCACGATTCACGGTACCTATTTCGACCTCATAGACTATAGACGCGCTTGGGAACCACCATAAATCAATACCACTTTATCCCTTGAAATCTCTATTTTCGCTTTAGCCGGGATCACTGGTATACATATTCAATGGAACCGGCAGTGTATCCGAACGACAGAGACGCCGGGAAAAATGCTTCCGAAGAGATCTTCGCTTCCGTGATAGAGATCTTATACTGCCACGTTGATGGTACGCACGCTATTAACCCTTTGAATTACTAAAATGGATCCAAAATGTATTTTTGGACGCTGAATTTCCCATTCTCAAAAAATTGTCTATATTTGAACCGTGATATTATCGTTAAAAAAATAGTACATCAATCGTGTACACAGGTCTTCAATAATTGTGCTGTACCAAAAGAAAGATGGAGAAGCTCGCGAACGGCGGGAGCAGTTTGGAAAATTCCGGGCATTGGTCGTTCGTGAATGAAAGGGACTCGGTCACTATAAGCTCGCAGTCTCTCAAGGTCCTCTGCCAGTTTTTAGCCAGGAGGATTTCTTTCCGCGATTAAATGAGCCGTTCTCTCTCTCTCTCTCTCTCTCTCCCTCTCTCTCTCTCTTTCTCTCTGTTGGAGGGGACCACGACACTCGGTGGATGTTAAACTCGCGCTTTAGACATGCAAATCAGGGCCCGGCCGAGAGGTGTATGTAACTAACCCCTTTCCTCCGGTTTCCCTCCTCATTCTTCCCTCTTCGCCGGCTAAAGAGTGTCTTCGCGACGTATTTATAACCCCTTTCCTTCCTTACCCTCGAGCCACGGCTCTCTCGCCGCGCGGTTCTGATGAATGCTCACCTTCGCTTTAAGTTTATTAAACTAACTTGCGAAAATTATGAATAATTCCGGTGCCATTGTGTCACACTCTCTCTCTCCCCCGTTCCAACCCCCTGTTCGCTGCGCCATCCGTCTTTAGGACGATGGCAAACCAACCAACCCCCACGTAGCCACCCCCTGTCGTCGGCCGGATGTAATCGTTGGAGTGTCAAGAAAATGAAGACCGCCACGAAGACTCCGGTTTCATTACGGGATATTCAATGCTCGGCTCTTCATTCGATTATGTCCTCATACGTACCACGAGAGCAAATGAACCATTCTGGGATGATCGTTCGGTGACGTATCGTGTTAACACCTTGCCTGATTTCTTTCACAGTTACCGTAATTAGTAATTCGATTTGTTAATGTTCTTTTGTATCTTAAGAAAATAGAGAATAAAAAGATTGGTGGAAAAACGACCGCTTTTGCATTTTTAATTGGTGCGTTAAGTATTACGTGTACACCTAATAAATGGACAACTGAGTTTTTCAGAATGTTGAACTTCGAAAATTGACTTTTGGCCAGTTACATTGCGTTTTCGGACCACTGTGCGACGCGGCGACCCGCCAACGCGACGATGACTTCCGGTGTGGTTGTCGTGGGGTCGCGGTGATCACGAGACATTAATATTTATGCGGGAAATCAAATTCCTAAGCCGAGGTCCCGACCCAGGAGTCGGCGGAAACGTAAGCAGAGGAATCGAGTCACCTAAAACGCAAGACAAACACCAGAAAGAGAGAGGGAGAGAGAGAGAGAGTGAGAGGGGGGACGGGTGTCACGGGCCCCACAGATTTCTCCAGCAGGTATTTCCACGGATCCACCGAGCCGCGCGTCATCCAAAGCGCAAACCGTTCCGCTCTATTCCAAAATTTACATCGTTCGCCATATTCGCCGCCTTACCAGCCGAGCACCGTCGGATTCCGGATTAAGATTCGGCTTTGTATCAGCACCCGCCCCTCCGCAAAGTAACCCGTGTTTGCCTATCCGTGAAATAACACTACTTTGCCGGAGACACTGATACCGGCTTAGCCACGACTCGACGGGCACGAATCTTACACCCGTCCAATTAAATAATTATTTATTTACTCGGCTGCGCGGCGAACTTGAATCGAAAATAATGTTTTCTCTTAACATTCTTTTTTATCGTCAAGAACAAGTCGGATATTTCAGATAATGGGGACGAAAAGATAGCACAATTTGAAATTAATGCAATTTCTGTTTACTAAACATTAGAAATTCAATTTTTTTATACACATATTTTTAGTGTGTCTTTCTTAACACTTTACCTACCGGAAGCCTATTTATAGGATTTTCAATAATTGTGCTGTACCATAAGAAAGCACAGAAATTTTCTTTTACACTGCAATCTCAAATGAAACTGACATTATTAAGGGTGAATTGTTAGTTCACAATGAAAATTCCTGTTGCCATTGAAGGTTTCATCAAAAAGTGTTTACGTGTTCAGCCATGTACCATAGATATTTCAAAATCTTACAATAAACTCGAAACGAAAATACAACAATAACTCAATCAACTAATAAATGTATCCAATTATTAGAATGGTAATAGAATCCGTGCAAATGGCGTCCCCCATTTCCTCTCCATCGGTTTCGCGGATAAAAACGTTTGCAAAACGAGGACCGGGGGAACGTCGATCGGAGTAACATTGGAACAAGTTCCCAAGGCGACTCCGCCGGTTCGTGACAATCGCATTAAAGGATCTCCGGTGTCGTTAATAACAGTTAATAATTACGGGCCGATGCAAATCGTTTCCGTTTTCAGTGAAGTAGAACACTCGTGGGCCCGTGAGCGAAAAAGGGTCATGTTAATTAAGATAAATTACGCGGGCACCGTCTTGTAACGAACGGGCCTGGGTATATCCCATTTTCTAATTTATTTCCTTATCTCATTTAGCGCAAACCGAGGCCTACACGCTCAATTATTCCTCGAGGAATAACTGCGTAAACTGGTTTGCAGAGTTAAGGCTACAGGAGAGCTGCGGACCCGAGTGCAAACCAGTTTGTGCAGTTCAGTACGCACGGGCAACACGGCGTATTTAGACGGTCCTACATGCTCGGCCTAATCCGTGCAAACCAGTTTGCGCAGTTGAATACGCGCAAGCAACACGCCTGATTATGTTTCGGTGCTGGCCTGTCCGGCGACTCTTAATGAGCCATAAATTCCCATAGAAAAATTGGTACGCTATCGGGAAAACGCGGCCAGGACTTGTTCGATGCTCCTTTTATTCGCGTGGCGAATGATCTCTCCCCGTTCCTACACGTGTATTATAGTTAATTAACCTCTCCGTTACGGACATCACGCATCCTATGAAATTAATTACCCGCGTGATAACCGAAACGCATGAAGCGATTCTCAGACATTTTAGAATATCGAGAAAACGATCGAAGAAAATTACGATTTTAAACATTCTGATGATCAGAGTGCGGATCTTTATGCAAAATAACAAACGTTCGCATTGATTGCAAGACACAGGAGCAAAACGGAAAAATTGTATTCTTCTTTTAATTATCTTATACAGCCGAGACTAATGCATTGATGTCCTTAGATATTTCCAACATGTCCACTGCTTTAAATTGTACGTACCCTTTTTAGCCATAAATGCATAAAATCCGCAGTCTACCGATGATATTCTAAGGAACTGTATTTGAAGGAACGACATTTTATTTTGAACAGGGTCACGGAGAACTCGAAGTCTGCTTCCCCGGTTAATATGCTGGCAATGTCTCGATCGTAAACTTGGATTCTGTTCAATGAGGGTTGCAATTTCGATTGATCATCCCCATCTACCAATCCTTGGCTCCGAACGTTTTGGAAGCATTTCTGATTGATATATTCAACGTTGCTGGCCCTAATGTTGCATTCGATTACCCGTGCCAGAATTTTCTGCTCGGAAAGCAGCGCGGCGATGCGCAATAACGATTCCGTGGATCGTCATACAATTATTAACCCCTTGCCCTGCGATTTATTTTACGGTTTCAGTGATTAGAACTTTCTTTATAATTCGTAATTTCCTAAAAATTGAGAAAATTTATATCTAATGTATGCCTACATGTGTTCTTCAATAACTCGGTTTAAAGAAGATTAATAACACACATATTTAGTAGACTCTGTTCAAAATCTTCATCACGAGTCTGACACGATATTGTAAGGCAAGGAGCTCATTTTAAGAAGTTGGAGAACAAGACGTACGCCACGCCTAACATCTTGTTGACATCCGAGAAGAGGAAGTTATTACTCAATCGGCAATTCCTCGTTGGACCACATTCAGTTTCGGACTCGGAAATGGAGAAATGACCGATCAGCGTGTCCCTCGCGAAAGCATACTCCACATTTGCTGCGGGTGTATAAATCAACCATAAATTCCTCGGCCATTATGCGAGGCAAAGGGCTCATTCTTGCCGTTCCGGCTGGAACTTTTCTATCGGGCTTCTTATGTCTGATTCATGAACTCCGTGGTGGCTACCACCCACGAATCTATTACGTTCGTTGCTCAAACGGCCGTCTTAACGGGATCGAGGGATCGTCTAGCAGTTCGCGTTTGGTCGTTACGCTTCGTACATTTCTATCGCTTTTGGTCTGCGTTGGTCCTTGGCCGAGGCTCGTATAAATCGGTCTAGCATCGATCGAGCAATCGATCTTGAGGAATTAGCGATTATAGGGAGCTTGGCCAGCCAAATGAATCCCGAGCCAAGAAACTCGCTTTGATCTTTACGCGATTTAATGGCATATTTTCAGAGTTTGCTAACCGGTCCCCGTTTCATTCCCTTTTATTTCGTTCCGACGCCTTATCGCTACGAGATCAATCATTATAACAGCTTTAAACCTCGTTCAGCTTCGATTGAATTTGTACCTTAATGTCCGGCCAAAGAATATAAACATTCTGGCATGTTGATTTCATCTGTCGCCCAAAAATACAATTTTATTGAACATACAGCGGGTTCATTTGAAAGCTTTCCAGCCGAATATCTTGAAAAGTATGAAAGATATTAAAAAAGTGTAAAACACGTTACCAAGAATTTCGAATAAGAATTTAGAATAAAACAAAGTTTACCTTCAAATGACCTTAAAAACGCCACCCAAATAAAAAACTGATACAGCCGCCCTCTTCCCCCTCGAAATCCTTGGACACGTGTTTTGCACTTTTTTAATATCTTTCATACTTTTCGAGATGTTCGGTTGAAAAGTTTTCAAATAAACACCCTGGGTATTATATCATATTTTCTAGAAATTCGCAGGGTTCGGTCAATCCTCCAAAAAGCAAGGGATTCCCTAATAGATTGCTAATTGGCGCCCCTAACGTGCCCTGGAGTGAGTCTGTTCCAGTTTCTCCGGTTTCACGCTCGAAAATTCGATTCCCTGTGGGGAACGAGTATTGTATCTACGTACACGTATACATATGTATACATACATATATTCCCGTTGAATATAAAATATAGGACGTAGGTGTCCCGTAGGATACCCGCGGAAAACTGGGCGCAACATAGTTCGCTAATTACATTTCTATTCCTTCCGTTTCGCCTATGGTTTGTCGGGACACGGGGAACGATTACGTCGAGTTCAGGTGTCCTTTCTCTCCCTCGTCAGGGTGGCGCCTTCAGACTCAGCCATTCTGCACGAGTCATCCCCGACTACTGCCATCATAACCAACACGCCGCGTTCAACCCCTACTAAAACCCTCCACTTTCTCCCTATTACTGTAATCGAAACTGGAGCATCGAGGACCGCGTTGTATACTCCGCAGAATTGTTTGCACCGAATCTGCGGGACACGGGACAACGTGTGCGGAACGAGTCTGCGGCCATAAATACCCCGAAAAAATTAATTCGCCAATTTCGTACAAATTTGGTGCAATTTGGTACTTTCGCTCACAGTTTCAGTATCTGAAGAAAGGCCACGGCTAATATCAGTAGTTTACAAAATGAAATTGATGTCATGTACATTTATGGATTTTCTCCAGCTGAATGTGAAAATCAAGGTTAACAGTTTTCTTATGGAACAGTTTTTCAGATATTGTGATTTTTTCAATTTTTTTTACCTCTTTTCACTTTAAAAACCATATCTGGAGCTAGATGTGTCCGATTTGGTCGTTCTTGGTACCAAATGAAAGACATTGAAATGACGAACAAATATGTATAACGGGATCTTTAATTGATTAAGCGCGCGCTGTTCAAAAGATATTGATAAAAATAGTACTGATAAAAAAACGGCATGAACTTATGGGAAGACCTAATAGAATCGAACGAGCGTTACGGTCGAGCAGTCCCGGACGCATGGGAAGCTGGACAGACGTCTAGACCTAGACGAACGACGTTGAAACGGAGCCGGTCGATAACGCGATGCAGCACCCCGAGCCGTGACGAGGCTGCGACATCGGGATTGTGATTAGGGGCCGGTCGGCAAACAATGCCTAATTACATAATTATTGTGCCGCGGGCCCGTAATTAAGACACATTACTCCTCCCGGCTGGTAATTCATTACGCTTAATGTCTTCCCTGCCTCCACCATTTCATCGCGGATGACAGTCGCGACGGTTCCGCTAAATACCGTTACCGTGAAATATTACTGCCCGCCACCACCGCCGCCGCCACTACCACCACCCCTGCCTACCGCTACCACGAGAGAGAGAGAGAGAAAGCCCCTCCAGCTTGTGAAACCCAGCGAGCAACGCGACGCGTCGTCGAGAATCATTGCTTTCTCTAACAAAGCAACTGCTCCTCTCCTCCGTTAGACGATCGTTGCCCCGGGAATGCCGTTTGATCCTCGGAATGCCGTTCCACCCCCTCCAGCCGTTTATTTTATTGGACCAGCCGAATAATTGTAAGATTAATTGATACCGATTGTTGTGCCGTAAGTCTGCGATCGCTGTGGAAACCGAGACGAATACATTTCGAATCGTTGTACAGAAATTTCGGCTACGAAAGACAACGTGAACAACGATCGCTAGTTTTATTTTTAGCAGGAAGAGTAGTTTCGACCGCGAAGGAAACTTCCCCCGCGTTTCATCTAGCAAGGGATTTATTAAATTCCGTGTAAAACAATACACTCATTTGGCTTTATTAAATTTTTTATCACGTGGGTCTTGCTGCGTCGAATGCGTTAGAGCCCCGGCATCCAAGCATTGCGCTATTCGGATGCTCTTGTATCCTTTTGTCACGCCATCATCATGACGATTCGACGTGAAACTCTATGCTGTTTGTATATACAGCCGGGCAGGGGCTAGTTCGACATCCAGAAAATAATTAGTAACATCTTTTTTACGATGTTGCATTGAAGCAAAGCTTTGGATTGTGTTCTCTCTGCAAATGCCATTATTCGCGCCCCTATTAATTCGGATACTGGTCCGCGGCGTTGCTATCGTAGCGATTGGCTTCATTAGTAATTACTAGACTGCGGATTTTATGCATTTATGACAGAAATGGGTGGACGTAAATGAAAACATAAAAATCATTGAGACCATTTAACAAGGTCCATATGTAATCATCAAGTTATTAAAATTGTTAAAGATGTACAGAGATTTTTATATCGTTCCTCCATCTTGTAATTGACGAAGAAAATTTTTATTTTCCGATTTCTGTAGAGGAGAAAGTGGAATGAAATGATATCCTAATTCTAATGGGAACAGCCTTTGTAGATCTAAAACAAATAAAAATTGTACAGAATTCTATCGAATTTTATATTCCGGCCTTTCTCGAACATTTCCATAAGCCGTAAATGCATAAAGATCCGCAGCCTAGCAATTACAATTGCAACAAATTCACGGCGTCTCGCGTCTCTTACCATATTAATCTAAATATTCAGTCGGGGGAGAGAGAGGCGCGGCCCCCACCCGCGCAGGTTTCCCGACGCACGCCGTGCCGGCTCATCGGCAGACGGATCGCGGGAGAGGCAATTAATCACAATAATGCTATAATTACTTAATGCATCGGGTAACAAACATCGTCGGCAGCAAAGCGAGAGAGCCACGTAAAGAGCCAGGCGTTTTGAAAGGGCAAGGGTGGATTCGCGGTAATTTTTTAACCCGCCGGAAGTCGCCTGGGACACGAGGGGGTGGTATCGCCGCCATATCGAGATTACGTGTAAAAAAACAAACAGCCGTGTATCGAACATCCGCCAATCTCCCTGTAAGCTTCAATGAGAGAAAGAGAGAGAGAGTACGCCGGGGAATTTTCTGACTTCGCGTTAGGTACAATAACGCGGATACTTTTTGTAGATTGTCGTAGATGACGGGGGTTGCGCCACCCACCTTACGACAGTGTCATTCATGGCACGGTGCTTTTCAATCAGCGATTTTTTTTCCTCGCGCCCTCAAATGAAATTGGTGACTACAATATCATCAGCATACTCGACTTTTCTCTTGCGTTCCACTGGGAAACTAGAAGAGATCTGCGTTTGTGACTTAATTAACAGCCCCCAGTAGATCTTCAATGTTTGCAGGTCCAATGAAAATGTATTTCAAGTTTAGCGCAGCGGAGCCAGATGAATGAGGAAACGAATATATTAAATAATTTTTAGTAATTAGAGCCACCAGAGTGAACGAAACGAATTTCGTGGATCAATGATTGTTCGGCTTTCGAATTGCACGGGATGCGATTTTTTCAAACAATGCTGCGTTCCATTGATACACGGTGTACCGTGCAGCCTCGGTACAGAAAAGAATGTTGATAATGCTGTTTGATTAGCCGACGTGCGTCGCGTTTTCGAAATACGCTCGAGGGGTGTTCCGCGCGTCACAACAAGGACGGGATTAGTGCATGTATTACGTAAATATTTTAAGGCACATTACAAACACGTCGCCTAAAGCTGTCCTGTTCAAAGTTGTTTCTAATGGGAAAGCTGCTTTGCCGGTTCGTTAAAGGAAAATTGCTTATTTGTTGGACAGAGTGCAAACACGTGAACCTTAGCTTTGCCAGAAGACTGCTTAAGTGAATGTAACTCGCGACGAACGCTCGTCTACAATTTGTCAAAAGATCCGAACATGAAAAAGTGCTCTAAAAATGTTTCGGAAGGTTTCGAATCGAATTCGAGAATCAACCTCGCGAGTGGCCGTCGTAAATTTCGTCTTGACAGACCGTAAAATCTGCGCTGGGACTGTGCACATCGGTGTGTTCTGCGTTTTTCCCTCCACGGTCGCTTCTATTAATAATAGTCACGTGCAGGACTGATCGCGTTTACGTGCTAAAAAATTTGAAATTGAACCGTGAAACGTTTTAAAATTCATACGGGCGCGCCCGTATGGTGTGCGAGTGCGAGTGCGTGCGCGTGTGAATTATAATTTTCGACGCGTTGCCAGCACGGACGCAAAATTACGTTAATAAATTCGCGGCGCTCCGACGCCCGGCGGATTTTTATTGAAAAATTACATATTAAATAGCTCGCATTCAATTCGTCCGAGAATTACGCACTCGATCGACTCGGCTCGAACACCGTCGACATTTTTAATCGTCGCTCGGTGCGCTCTAGCGGAAGAACTATTGTAGCTTATCATTATCATTGTCTGCCACGCTTGAACGTAAGCACATGCTCTTTTATAGTCGATCTTGACCGTAAGGATTTTTTCGCAAATTTTAATTCCAAACATTTTTCATGCGGTTCAATTTAATTAGCAGCCTGTTGCCACACGATTCTTTAATTACGAAAATGAATTTGTCTTTTTCAGTGCAGTTTTATTTGTCCGACATATTTGTGCTTCTATCTCGAGAAATTCTTGAGAAAGTTTGAGTGCCCGGCGAATTTCCAATGTTTCCACATAAAGATTTTCCATCGGCCCGGATTTACGTGTGATTAAATTCTTACATTACTTGGCAGTTACATGGCGTTTAACGATAGACGCCATTATCCATCCAGCTCGCAGGCACGCGGATTAAAAAACTTTCTTAATTAAAAGCCTCTTTGTGCGCTCTATTTCAGTTGCGAGAGGCGAAATATTTTAAATATGTTTCCTCGCCGGATATATTAGTCGTTTTTCTCATTTATTTAACGCCCCCGCAATCCTCCCACACCCCTCCCCGCCCCTCCTCTCTTTCCCCGGACCCCACCTATTAATTATGGACTTTCACGGCTCTCACCCGCGGCTATTACGTCACGTTTGAGCGTGAAATTTTTATTCTAACGATCTCGTATATCGCGTACAATATTTCCGAATGCGATCCGTTACAAGCCAGCGATGGTGACACGTACACTGATTGGCGTCATTACTGCGCTGACCATTTTTTGGGAGGGATTGGATAAACCGTTTTTCCCTCTCTCGTTGCATTTCACTGCGCGCCTGTGCTTCTCTCTCTCTCTCTCCCTCCCTCGGAAAAAAAACGACCCTTAAAATCACCATCGCATATATCGGAAAAATTTAATTTGTGGTAGCACAAAAAGTTAAATTCTCGCGTGAAAAATAAACATTTCAAAAATATTAATATCTCAAGCTCCGTCATCCGTATGGAACATCAATATTTCAACAGGATATTAAAGTAACTTTTATATTTGTAATCATTTCACGATGTGCTCATTATTAGACTGCGGGTGTTTATGCAATTCTCTCAATTTTTGTAGGCAAAGGACCCCGCACTACACCACGTGAATTGTACCTTTTGGATCACTGAACAAATGTTTGTCAGGCAAAATGTCGAAAAATGGACAGTTTCGTTGTTTCAACCCTTAAAAGGCCTGAGGTCAGACCCGCCAAGATATCACTTTCGGATCAATTCTTTACTAAAATTTTCCATTTTGATGTTCAAAAGGAACATCTATGTATTTAAAAAATATGAGGGTGGACAGAGCATGCAGAAATCAATTTCTAGCATCTCCGTTTAAATTTGTACTAATGGTGCAATATTCATGATGCTTCTACTCGGCTGTCCGAAAGTTGTCGCGGCCGTTCCCGCGAGCATCCGTCGCGTTATAAACAATTCTAACGAACAAGTACGAGAATACGTAATTTTACAGGTTGCTGTCAGAAGCGGTGGTTTCTGGAGGTCCTCCTTAGCCAAACACAACGACGACGGGCTCGACAACATGGCCTGGGAGTTCGGAGGTCTGTTTACACGAGTTCGCAAATATAGCCATAGGTATCGGAGCCAACCGAAGCGAAGAATTGATAAATTAGTTATTCCGTCAGTCGCCCGCCGCTGTTTCTCTAGGTACGTTTGATCTGAGGTTTCGAATAATCATGCGTATTTATATTGAGTACCTTTGGAGGTTTCCCAACATCCTGTTACACGGATCCTGACGATCTCTCCGGTTGTCCCTCTGCGAAACACACCGATACCATTGAAAATACAAACCCTTCGACACGCGGGGGATCAAAAATTCATTTACTCTGTCCAGGACCAACCGATAAATATTTTTTGCGAATCAACAGTCATGTACAGTGTCTAGTCTATATTATTTACAGTTAGGAGCATAACTGATCACTAGACTGCGGATTTTATGCGTTTATGACAAAAATGAGTGGGTGTAATGTAAAATAGAAAAAATATTAGAGAATTTAAGCGTACTATCATATTTTATTCTCAACCTTCTAATTCACTCCAGTTTGTTGTAATTCCAGTAAGAAATTTTTATTTTGCATAAAGTCCGCAATCTACTGGTCACACATACTTTATACCAGAATAGCTTTTTTATGTATGGACCAAACGACTTCAATTTCTCTGTAAGGCTAGAAGAATTAGTTTAGTAAATGACGTCTAATAAATTAATTAATAAATATGTTGTAAAAATTAAACTCTACAACTTTGTTAGCTGGGCCAATTACGAAAATTTCAAAGATGTGTTTTGCAAACTCGTGTAAATTATATACGTTCTGAAAATTTCATTGAAAGTGGTTAATTGGTTTACGAATTATAAACGATCGAAAGTAAAGTAAACCAATTAACCACTTTCAATGAAACTTTCAGAACGTTTATAATTTATACGAGTTTGCAAAACACATCTTGTAAGTATTCGTTATTGGCCCAGCTACAAAAGTTGTAAAAATCAATTTTTACTATTGGTTTTCATTTGATTCATAAAAAAGATATTCTGATTTAAAGTGTGCGTGATCAGTTATGCTCCCAACTGTGTATATCAATAACTAATAATTTTAGAATCCTATCGGGCAAGCTTCGTTCCTGTTATCGATATTTTCTCGATATATCGATAAATGTTTTGTTGGTAAATTGTTGATAATTATTGATTCGCTCGTCACTAATACTTGACGGGACAAATCTGAGCTACATTGGACAAATTGCGTTAGATTGAAAAATTTAGGGGATGCATGATGGACCCGATGCTATGGGGACGTTGTCTCCGTTATTTATAGGCGTTGGGCGATTATAATAGGCTGTAAATTGCTCGAATTAATTCGGAAAAGCTTTAATGGAAGCCGTATATAGCCGGCTCATTCATCATCGGATAACAGTTCCGGAGTACATCCTTTGAATGTAACTCTACCCGTGGGCAAACAGGAGTAAGGGTTATGACCATTCCCGTTTGTCTTTGCGTCCGGAATCTTCGCACGAAATCCCTCGCCGAGGTCCCAATTAACTCTCTAAGAATTCGATGCTATCCCATGGTAATACCCAAGATAGCGCAACTCCGACGGCAGATTAGAAAAGACAATATTTACCTCGGTGCTTCTGAGTCTAATCGCGTATCGCCCGCCCAGATGCGCCTTCACTTAATATCAGTTACTATTTGTCCTTCTCCGGAATTGAATAGGGACCCTCCTGCTGCATTCCCAAAAGTTCCTTAACAACCTGTAACCCTCGTTCACTGAAACAACCGAAAATTTCTTGCACGTTCCCTTTCTTACACTCAATCTATTTGGTACATTCAATCTATGAAGATAAAGATGAATCTTTAGATTAAGAGAACATGCTGTCCACTCTGAAGCAAGCTTTCCGCGGCGAACGAATGTCGCGATTTTCTCGCGAATGTGAAAGACTGTCGAAACGGCGCGGCGGGTCGCGAAATGTCGAAGGACCTGTCCAGACCGCAAGCCAGTGCCCGCAGGGACGTCGGTTTGAATTGAAGATTTTTGCGGACGATAACTCGTTGGCTCACGCGCTAACGTATTTGCAAGATCCGCTGCGCTGATGGACATATAATGCGACGTGTGATTGTAGGCCCGCCAATCGCGGCCGATTGTGCCTCTGAAGGCCCGCTAACTATCTCAAACTAGCCCCATTCAAGCCGCCACGACCTCTCTCTATCCGTCTCTATCCGCCGCCATCTGCCTCTATGCCTCGCTCGTTCCAACCCTCCTCATTCACCGTGTTCACCCCCTGCACCCTACACCTCTCACCCCTATCTCTCTCTCTCTCTCTCTTTCTCACACTCTCATCCCCCGAGTAACTTTCTTCTCGCTCGTATCCAGTCAGCTTGTCCCGTACGCTCCGACTTCACCAGCGATTTTTCCCACCCCTAACCATCCCCTCCGCAACCCCGAAACCCTGTCTCTCCTCACCTCATCGTTCCCAACTCTGTATTTCTTGCAGCACGTTTCTTCCCGCATCCTGCTCTAATTTTCGGGCCGGCTCTCTCGCCGCACACGTAATCCTCCATTTTACTCGCCTACCCCCCGATACTTTCTTCCATCCCCGTGTCTGTCCTCCTTTTTTTCCGCTTCTTCTACCACATCCCCGCTTCATCGTCTACGCGAATGTTTTGCTCCCCATTTAACCGTCCTTTATCGCGCCCGATCTATTCACTGTTCCGCGCCCGCGTTTCCCTGTTTCCGAGGTTTTCGCGATTTCTTTCCGCGGACGGTTTCACCGACCGAGGCGCGCTCGCATCTTCTCAATCCGCAGACTTTTGTGCAACGTTTACCGCGCACCGTGTTCAACGTGGCTCAACCGGTGCTTCTGTGCTTGCAAATTCGTACGTTTCCGCGCTACCGCGCGTATCAGAATCTACCGACTCCTTAACGACTGCTAACCATTTGCTGGTTTCGAAAGAAGCTGGGTGTTGTAATCATTCTGTTTATTAAAAAATGCAAGGTGACCTCCGAATGACTTTGAACATTGTGTAGAAGCAGTTTGTCTTTCTGGAACTATCAAAACATTGAGGTATCGAAGCGCCAACCCCCTCGTTACCACTTTTCACCCTCTTCCCTTCCCACCCCGTCAAAGCCGACCTCGCTTGCTCCTCCCTTCTTCACAGCAGAACTACCGAGCCCTATACGAGACTGATGTACATTCCTTTATTCAGATTTCATGGAATTTTTATGGTGACATGTACATACTCGAATATAAAGAAGTATTCTAAAAAAAGTTTCAAGAAAATAGTTTTATAACTTCACGAATTGCAAAAGAAATTTTGACGGGCTCTGTAGTTCTTGTGTTAAACTCGTTTCGAACGGTCTCCCTCTCTCTCTCTCTCTCTCTCAGTCTCTCCTCTCCGTCAATTCTCCGGCAACGCTGTTCCTCCTTCTTTAGGGCAACCCTCACCCCCTCGTCGTCTCTTGCCCCGATTCGCCAACTCCGTTCGCCGGCCGCATTGACACAATCACGCGCGGTTACATAGGTGCAGCAGAACCATACCCAGCCCCGCAACCAGAACCACCCCCTTCACCCAGCGCAGTAGCATTCGTCCCGATTCGAATTCTCGACCCTATATAACCGGCGCACGTTCTACGTGGAAATTTCGAATCTATCACCGACCCAGACGAATGCAAATCGCGCATGAAGCGCGCTTAATAAAGCCCCGCACGCGGCCCGCAACTCGCAATTTTCTTTCCGACGGTACGTGTGCCGTGCACCAACCCCCGCTACCTCCCACCACTTAATGAAACCTCCGTAGATACCGGCTCCGCCATTCAACAACCCTTTCGACCCTCGAAACCGAACGGAAACCTGGCTGTCTTCACGTGAAACCAGTCAGCGACGAGCAATTCGAAAAAATCGCGAAATCCTCAGCGAAATTCGCGTCTGTCCTAATTACACGTTGTTCGGTACAAACCATATTCATTCTATCCACAAAATTTTAATTATTACTAGACTGCCGATGTTCGTGCGATTTTAAATTATTGTACAGAAATTTGAAAGAAGCGGTACCAAATAAAGTCCTATTCTCATTGTTAGTAACTAGACCGCGGATCTTTATGTAAAATAAAAAATTTTTGCATTGACTGCAAGACGCAGGAACCAAATAAAAAATTTGTATTTAGCTTAATTTTTCTATTACATAAATTGAAAGTAATACACTGATGTCCTTAAATCTTTTTAGTATGTCCACTGCTTTCAATTGTACATACGTACCTATTTTTGTCATAGATGCTTAAAATCCAAAATGTAGGTCCAAAATAAATGAAAATAGAAACGCCTTTTTGAAAATGTTTGTAAACCATAAATGTATAAAGATCCGCAGTCGAATTATTACTTTAGGGATGCACAACAAAGTGCTGCAACGAGGAAGATCAGCTTCGAAGCAGCCCCGAAGAAGAAGCTGACGACGACCTAACCGAGAGCTGTATAGAATGAACGAATCCACGGTCTCCTTGACCGTTTAATGAGCATTTAACGCAACCGGTGCGCCTGAATGGTAACTCGATCACGAAGATTTAAGTCGGTAAAATTTGCCGACAACAGGCCAGTTAGTATGAAACGAGACAAGGCTACAGGGTGAAAGTGTGTATAAGGGAGCTAGCAGAGAGAGAGAGAGAGAGACGACGAGGATGGGTTTTGGCGTTTCTATCAGCCGGTCTGGTCCCCGGTTGCTTCTCGGTACCGAGTTCTCTAACTGAGTTTGTTCGGTTTTCAAGCTTTGGTGATTCTCGACGGTGTCCGTGGTGCGGAAGGCGAACGGCTCGGTGGGATGGAAAGAGACGAACGAACGGGAAAGAGTGAACAAGAGACAGAGAGAGGGTCGAGGAGAGTACATCGAGAAGCCAAGGCCCCGGGATATTAGCCGGCTTGTTAAGGGAAAGCCAACGCCGTCAAACGTCCTTATTAAGGCCACGCAAATAGCTAGTACCGCTTCTCCTCGCTTACCTCTTGACTTGGCTTCCTGGAAATTCAATTTTCGCCTGCCCCGAAATGCGGTCGGTCAAAAGCGCCGCCCTCGGGTTCAATATTGTTCGCGCCCCCGAAGATCTTTGGATTCGCACGCTTCGACAGTTTTTGCAAGGGATTCGCGACCACGTGGCCGAATTTCCCGGATAACTGAATCCACCCGCGCGAACCGTAACAATTGCTAGGAAAATACACGGTGGCCCCACGAACCCTTCTTGGTACCCTAAAACCTTCATAGACAGATCGATAGAGATGACCCTTGGCTGATAGTTAAAATTAGATAAAAAAATTTATTTCTCCTACAATATAAAACAGTACGCACATTGTTCTAGTAGTGTGTGTGCGCGTGTACGCAAAAATACGTGGAAGTCTCTGCTGATTTATCTATCGACGAATACGTGAACGGAAGACAACTCGCTATCTATCTAATAATACATCTATCTTTCTGCAGCGTGCAGCTAAATTAGTGGCAGATGATCGTGATGTTTCCCCGCATCGACGCTGTGAATGTTGAATTGATCGCGTCATCCGACGATGGTCCAGCACCATTGTTCTAGGCTCCTGTTGAATTTTGAGGAAAGTGGCTACGTTGCGATCCCATTCGGGAAGTTTTGACTTCTCTGTAAACGAAGTTGTTACAAGTGGTTGTCCTGGGATGTTCGAATCGTTTTGATATACTTACGCGTTTCTTTTTCAAGTCTGCTAACAGTAGACTCGCTGTTGCTTGGAAGTCCACGTGCCCGGCCACGGTTTCCATGTTAATGGTGGGAAGCTTTGGCTTTGGTAGTAATCTGAAATGAATTAATCATTTTCGTAAATTAATCTGTTCTTTGGTTCTTTCCGTTGTTGATCTGGCGAAGGTTGATGTGATCGACTTACGAGTGTATGACAGGCGACAATAACTTTTTATCGATCTTAGAAGGATCTATAGGTCCCGTCCACCAGCTGATGAAATTACCCACGACGATCACTACCAACGTTCCCAATCCAGTGAACCAGTGATAAGATAATCGGTAAAGAGGAAACACATCGTCCTCGCTAAAAAAAGTCAACATTTATATTATTATTAGTATTATTTTCTCGCAGACTGCCTTCAGCATTAAAAGTAGGTGTAAGTGAAACCTCGATCAGGGGTCGGCGGCGTTAATAGTCACTTAAGATTACATTGATTATGAAAGACTTAATGATTAGTGTCGGTACTAAGATTCACTTACTCCGGATGCTCGAACTGCTTCAGGAAACTTTCGGAGATATTGGCTGGGCAATGGGAGAGGGGCACTGGAAGTTTCTTAGGGACCAGTTGGCCAGCACTGATAGACCAGTTTGCGCCGAAACTCGCCCAACCGGCGACCGCGAATCCTGCAATGGCGCCCATGAATGCGCCCTGATTAATAAAAAGGGGCTCATTAAAGTTTATTCATTTATTCGTTCATTCAATAACAAACGGATCCGTCACGCTCGTCCTACGGAACGTCTACGTATTCTGCATGGGACGAGCTCCGCGCGTAAATAAATGGAAATGCGAACGGTGGGTCCGATGATAAGACAACAGAGTGCGGACATTTTTATTAATCGTGTAACACGACCGCCCACAAATTTTAATAAACTACAAATTATCGTCGCGTGATTTTCATTCATTTTCATTGTACACCTTGATTTGATCAGTTGTATTTTAAATGAATATACAAAATTACCACATCACTCCCGGAATTACATAGTCTACTAATTATTTTATGCGTCCATCACTTAAAAGAATATTTTTAAGCCGTAGTATATATTAGGTCGCTGGAGAAGTCATTTCGTTTTCTCAAGAAATTCATTTTGCTATAGATGATCGAACTAATAATACAGTCATTAATAGTTCTATTAAAAAGTTCTATAAAATTGTAAACCCACCTTAGAGTTCGTCCATGGGAATAGAATGCCCAGGGTAAACACCCCGAACGAGGTACCAGCAGCTATCGCAGCAAGACTTCCAGTGATCTGACAGAGAACGATACAATGAAAAATTTGCTAAATATGTAGTATAAACAATTTTATGGAAATAGCAACTGACTACTAAAACGCTGCCCAAATGTTCTACTAAGTAGAGCAGGCCCAAAGCGATCGCGCCAAGGATCACGACCAAAACCTTCACGAAGATGAACGAAGCCCGGTCACTCAGTTTCAGACCGAAACAACCCTTAATGAAGTCCTCCAAGACGACGACGGAGGTCGAATTGAAGCCCACGGAGAGGGTGCTAGCACAACAAAAATCGTACACCATAAAAATTAGTCCTCCAATGAACGTGTGTCTTTTCAACTGCCGTACGTTAATTAATTTAGTTGCGCGATTGAGTTATCCCTGTTTCTCCCCTAACCGAAGCAGATCTTACCCCTACTCCTATTTTCTTAAACTCCTTTGTGAAAAATTTTACGCATGGTATGCAAAAGATTGGCCACCTCTGGATTAAAGGATGATAGATAACTTGTGAAAAAATCCTACCTAAGCGCAGCGCCGAAAATGGCGGCAATGAAAAGGCCGGGCACCCCGTGCAGATGTCCCGCGACTTGCATGACATAAGCTGGCAATAATTGATCGTCGGCGGTGATCAGACCGACAGCCCTAGGGTCGCATTTCGGCGGAGACCACCAGGCAATCAGAACAAGGCCGCACCAGCAGCAGAGCGATATGAATAGCATAATACTGATAGTGAATATCGCCAATGATCTGAAATCACGAAGGACAATGCCATACGTGGATAATTGGCCACTAGTGATTCGCCATAACAGTCCTGCAGCAGCGTGAACAGATTCTTTATTTATTGTTTCATCGACGTATCCGCGGGCTCACCCCTGAATCGATCTACGGAATTAACGATTCGATTACAGCGCGATGATAGCGATCGATGTACTCACTTACAGTTTGGACGTTGCCAAATCTTTCAGCGATCTGTACCGCTGTACCATCGTTTGATTCACGGCTATGTATGCGGTGCTGTAGAGCCACGAGCCGATTAATACTGTCCATACTGTGTACCTCGTGTACGGGGATGGGTCGAAGCTGCAGTGGAAAGAATTAATAAATAAATTAAAAAGAATCTGGTAATCTACACCTTCGACGAAGTTGGAAATCGAGAGGTTCTTTGCTTATGAATTTAGCAACTAAATTTTGCAACGAAACGTTGTTCTTACTTCAAGAATTCAATTCTATTCGCAATCGATGCCTGCTTCCATATCTCGGCAGCGCCGAGTCTATAAGTGCCCAATACGGTAACGGTGAGAACACCGACGATCATCACTCCAACTTGAAGCGCATCCGTCCACACCACCGCCCTGATGCCACCCTAATAATCATAATTGCCTTGATCAAATCAAATTACACGTTCCCACCACCAATTAACGAAACCACGTCCCCTACGCAAACAAATTAGAGGAAATATCTTCTCGAATCGCTTGTGAAACACAAGAAAGGGAACGAACGTTTTCAAATATATCTATGAGCCACTGCCGCGCAGTTTTCCTACTCAAAAAATTCTAATCGTCACTTCAGAGGTATAACAAAATGCCATAAAATTTCCAAGCGATTCGATCGCCCGGTTTCCCAAGGAAAAATTCCGAAAAGAGACCTCGTCTCAGCTTCCGATCACCTGGCCACCAACGAGATCGTTAAGCACATAGAACGGGGGGTGGTCTTCGCCGAGCATGAGGCCGATAATAAACAAATTTCCAAAGAGTCACCGGTCCCCGATAAATTTTCATTAATTCGGGGGGTGGTACAACAAATTGCTTGAATAATTACAGGCGCGCGAGCACGCGATTAATCACTTCGGCGCTGGCTTTGTGATCCGCAGGCTACGGGGAACGAGCACTCGACGTGCTCCGCGCCATTGTTTCCGGCGGGCCATTGTCGGGCTCTCAGTTTCCGTCCATAAACATTTCGAGTAGCCGGGTCCGCGTGAGAGATTCTTCGCGGCATTGTCCACCGAAAATTGTTTCCTACGTCGCGCAAACCCGGCCCCCCGAAGGAACTCGAGCAATCCCCAGGGAGAATTCCGCGAGGCAGAGCAGCCCCCCTCTCGCAAAATTAGCTCGCACACACCTAACCGGCCCTGTTTAACTTGACCCTAAACGTGCTGGGCGGGCGCTTCGTATATTTCATCGTTGTTGCGTCTTGTTAACTCCTTAAACGCCGACAATGAATTCGCATCGTCATCGCCGAACGATCATGATCACTATAAAGTGGCCCTTGGGTGACCCTGGTCATCCATCTTAGTCTCTGATAGCGTCTTTCTTTTTCAAGAACGTAATTGGTGCTCGTAGAGGCGGGGTAAACCGATGAATTTTGTGTCAAAATCAAAGAACTTTCGATAGAAACGAGATTGCTGAAATACTGCAGAATATTTGTGTATGGCTGTAATGTAAATTAAATTATATTTTCACTTACACAGGAAGTGTAAGGTAAGTATTTAATCTTTCTAACTTACTTCTCATCAACGAATTTTTTTAACGGTTTAACACTTTAATACGATCTTTTAATATTTCTGATAAGCATTATTTCGTGCTTCTATTTATTAACAACAAAGAAGGTACATTTTTATAAAATTTACGTGAATCAGACAATTGCACAAAAAGGTGGAGGATTATATGACCATTGTAATTATAAATCATTGTGTATGAAGATAGAAAAAGACTTCGTCCGTATTGTTTGAAAACGCTATCAGATTCTACATGGTCAGCATAATTTTTAAACATTAAATGTACAAACGAACCACAAAAGAGGCCGGAACGTGTTCGAAACCGGGGAAACCGAGTTAAACAATGTTCTCGACGCGACGGGCTGATTATGCTATTGAAGTAAGCGAAACGCGGCCGAACGAACGAAGAAGCAACATGTCAAAACGTTCGTTCCCTTTCAGCAGCGCGTGTCGGTCGATTAATTACAGAAATGTCGAATTAATTTTCGGCCATAAACTTACCAGAACGGTGTAGAACACACACGTGAAGCACACAATGATCGCGATCAAATGCACATCGATGCCGCTCACTGTAATTAATCAGGGAGATTTTAATAGTGCCCGGTTAATGTTCCACTATGAATAATATGGCCGCGGGATACCTTGATTTAGCGCCAACGCAGGAACGTAGACCACGATCGATTGGTAAAGGACCTGAAATTGGTTTGTTACGGAATTATTACTGTGGCAGCAGCCGGGGCTGATCATTTTACGCGCGGAGAGGACAAAGGACATGCACACGATCGAGGAACTGCAATTTCCCTTCTAATCTTCCGTATAATATTATAATACATTTACAAAATCTCGATATTCCCGAAACTAATCAATAGACCGTGCGGATGTTTATGCAGTTTTCAATTTTTGTAGACGAATTTTACGAAAGTGGTACCAAATAAAATTCTATTTTCATTGGTAATAGCTAGACTGCGGATTTTATGCGTTTATAACAAAAGTGGGCACGTGTATTTTAAAGCAGTGAACATGTTAAAAATGTTTAAGGACATCAATGTGTTAGTTTCAGCTTATAATTTTTTATTTTGCATAAATAATCCGCAGTCTAGTAATAGCATTTGTAGATCCAAACTAAATAAAAATCCTACTAAATTCTGTTGAATTTAATACTCCAGCATTTTCTGAAAATTTTTATAAGCCATAAATATGCGTGAAGATCCGCAGTCTACTAATCAAATTAATTTTGCGACAGCTAGACAGCTCTTCTACAATTTTACTACTTTATATTTCAATCTAGTCTAGTGATAGTCAGCAGTCAAATTCACACATCGACGAACGTTCCAACGAAGACTAAAAAGAGCACACGCTATAATAGAAGCCTCTCACGCGCGACCTACCTATCAGTCGGTTTTTTTTCTTCGTTTTTAAACAATTATTTACACGCGAAAAGTTACCGCAATCAGTCATTTAAAGTTCCTTCGAGCGTCCCGATAAGCCGCGTCGATTAAAGTTCCGTGTTTCCGTCGCGTAACGTGGCGTGACATAACTTCATTCTAAATGAGTTACCGTCAAATTAAAGTCAATGATGAATTACTTTTCTCAAAGTTTCTGATGCTTTGTGCCGGGCCGAAAATCTAGATAAGAGGAGCCGAACAGAGGGGGAGAGAGAGAGAGAGAGAGAGAGGAGGGTGATCCCGTGCGCTTCAGGGTTCGTTGACACGTTTTATGCTTACCACATCAATAACGAAGATCAACGATATGAGGGTCCTTACGCCTCGATTGAATCTTATCTCTAAATACTGAAACAGAATCGTGACGATGGCGAATTAAACAAGCGCGCAGCACTTCGACGTTCTCGTGTCGACGAGGACTTTGCTCGCGGTCCCACGAAAACCATTGTTACTTTGCTTAAACGTTCTTCTTCTCCTCGAGGAAGTGTAAAGTTGCTCGAACGGATTCGTACCTCGTAAACAGAGTTTAGACCCATTTCTACGAACACGGGGGCGTAGACCGTGGCCACGACCACTCCCGAGAAGAATATGGAAATGATCGTGATCCAGTACTGAGTCCCGAAATTGTAGATCTCGGACGGGGTGCCGAGGATCGTCACGCCGGATATGAAACTGCAACGTAGCAAGCAAGTCTGAGAAACTGTTGATGTAAGGATGTAGAGGGTATTTCAAAATTATATGTATGGTTATAGATAGGCGGAGATTTCTTTAAAAATGGAACGCAATGCAAAAAATTGTTGATGCATTGAAACAATGTAAACCAGACTTTACAGTTGAACAATTAAAAAAGAATAAATATTGACAATATTATTGATCGTCTAGAGGCCACTTAAAACGAATAAAAATTGCACAAAGTTCTCTCGAATTTTATATTCTAGCCTTGTTTGAACATTTTCATAAGCCATAAATACATAAAGATCCGCAGTCTATTAATAACAAATGGAAGCAATCCAACAAATCTGAGAGTTTTGAAAGCTTGGTCCCGGAGTCCTAGACTTTCGGAACATCGACTTGAGACTTGTCAGGGTCCGGGAAATTTGAGGATGTACCTGTTAGATTATGCTGTGAAATGTTCTTTGTCTAACCCTTGGAGGGTAAGTGATAGTGAATGTATTTTGACCGATTTGACTGGTAGCCATTTAAAAGGAGCAAGAGGAATACCTAGCGATGAGAGAAGCGGTCACCGGGAAAAGACCCAGGCTGTTTCCTCCGAGGAGATAATCTTCTGTGCTCGACTTCTGCGCCTTCCTGTAATGCCATAATCCTGCAGCGGCAGACACGGCGAGCATCACCCCGAACACCAGCCAATCTGCCCAATGAAAGTATCCTCTTTCCGACGTTTCCTCCATTCTCTAGCCCCGGAGAAGCTGGAAACGGGCGCAAAACCTGATTTACGAAGCCGAGATTTGCTTGATAACGCCGATAATAGCGGTAATGGAAGTCAAGTAACACGGATGAAAGCTTAATGGCTCTTGCGATGATACGCATAATGGACCTTCAACGGGGATTTAGTTTTCACCGGGGCCATTCAACGTTGCCCCGGAAAAATCTGTTCCCAGGAATTAAATGGAAGGATGGTACGTGCAGAATAATGATACGCTTCTAGCCAGTTCTAAACAGTTCTAATTTATTACTGGAAATAGAGAGAAAACGGACACGTCACGTTTTTTTTTTTTTTGTTAATTATACGTGTCTTCTAGATCCTCTATTTGAGTCAAACAGGTAGGAATCTCAACCCTTTGCACTCGGAGCTATTTTAATTCGCAAATTAAACATTTCTTCCTACCTAGAATATTTCCGTTCCCAGTGACTTTTTCAATTTTAAGGAAAAGTAAACAAGCTCGCTGATTTAAAAATTCAGATTCTTTCTGTTTATTGTATCTGTCCAAACACCTACTACATGGACACCGCTAATTGGTACTTGACACACGACCCTAATGCGGTTCGCAGCTGTTAGTGCTCCAATAAAGCTTGTTAGCTTGATAAACGTTGCACTTTATATGAACGCAACACAACAAACCTATTGAAAACCTACACTGGTGGTCAAAATGATAAGGCACCTCAAGGTTTTCAGCAATGAACATTCATTTGTACATGTATACTCGTAGAAAGTGACAATTGAACATGAATTGTTTTGAATTTTTTAAATCGGGGTCCCGGCTTTTGAACAGCGCTGTACAGTCTCGAATTTTAAACACGTGTTATTTCAGCGACACATGGCTACAGTTCGGTCTTTCTTCGACTATCGTATCGGCTACGGGACCAATAACTTACCAGCACACTCCCAGAATGTAATTTCACATTATAACTGGAAACACGATTCGAACTTTCTAAACGTAACTTAACGACGACACAAGTGTGCAAAAGTGCCCAATGAAGAAAACTGCGTAACTACTTTCACAGGGACGTAAACTTAAATCACGCTACTTACGGAAATCACGTGAATGTGCGTAATTTGTTACCAACTCCGTGACCATATTTGATTAAAACTGTATTCGGTGCCATTGGGTTTCAAGGATTGCCGATGAGATCGATGTAGGTCTTTGTCATTGGAAAATGTCTGGCAAACATCTTAGTAGAGCAAACTTCAAAAGTCAGTGGACTTATTCTTAAAATTATAATGTATAATGTTCGGACCACAAAAATAAGATGAATGTGTCCGGTCAAAAAATGGTAAAAAGATGCTCGTAGATAATCTAAACGGCTCTAAGCATCGCCAGCTGTACACTAGTTGGAAATGTTCATCCTCTAAGTATTAAAAATGCAAAAACTAAAGTGTCTACAACCATAAAAATACATTTATAAAATGGTAAACTATTCTAGAGTGAATAAAGAAGTCGAAGAATGAAATCAAGAATTCCTTTGTCAAGTTCTTGTTTCCTAACCAAGTGGCAAGGTTGGCAATAAAAATAGAACCATTGACACGTCCAACTACATCTACTTCACTCAACGGAAGATTCCTAGAAGCGTCGCTATTCTACAAATTGAAACACTTGTAGGAAATCAAGTACAGTAAGTCCTCGACTTGCGCGGATTCGTTTTACGCGGATTCATAGACACGCGAATTCTTAAAAGCGAATCAGAAAACCAATTCCGAACTGTGAAATTCGTTTTTTGATTGCGAGGACAGGAGCTTGTGTGTTTGTTTGTTAAACACTGGATTTACAATGTTAAGCTGGATTTACAACGTAGGCATTCAGATATTTATGAGTGAGCAATTTTCCATGTACACATAGTTGGTTTATTCAACTTTTCCTCTCAAATGATCTCAGATACTATTCAACTCACGCGGAAAGCGCTAGAACGAATTAATTGCGTAAGTCGAGGACTTATTATAGTTTTATAAAGTCAAATATGGCGCACGTCGCGATTAGTTCAAGAAATGCCACGCAGATGTCAGAAGTGTACAGTAGAAGTGTAAAGTAGAAAGAGCGCGGCGGCGGTTAATATGAATGGTCACGGGTCAGTAGATCAAGTAGAATGAAGTGAAAGACATGGGGGGACTGAATGGGGCACTATTCCAGGAATGCAAGCAATAATTGCAGTACAAGCATAACGGCAGCAATCCGCGAAAACATCATACGTATGGCTCGTAAATTTCTGGCCGTTCTCACTTCCCAAGAACATAAGTCCCGCTTGTTCAACGATTAGGCACATTTCCTTCCATGTAGCAAAAGAATATTGCAGACATTGACCAAAATTTTACTCATAAATAAAAGCAATTCTAAGGGTTAAAACTTGCAATGATGGACCGAGCATTTAAAATTACTTCAATATATATATAAAATAAGGGATCATATGTGTGAAGAGTATGATTTGTTATTCACGAAGATTTTGTCAAGCAAAGAAGAACTTTGATCTCGAGGATGCTATTTTAGGTTCGTGTAGAGTTTGCGTAAAGAATTCCTCCGAGTTCTAAAATTATACCAGTGACGCCTATTTCTTAAGATTTTGTATTAACGATCTGACAGATGAGTATCTTTTTACGCTTTAGATTCGAAAAGTGATTCGCTTGCATTCAAAAATAGAAAAGGAAACAAGGAACGAAAAGGGACGGCGGCATTATCGACGGTTAGTAATTAATTGCATTAATGCCGACTGTTGGTAAACATTCACTCACAGGTTCGGTTTTATAAATAGTCTCCTTTATATTTATAGTCACGCTGAAGCGGTCCACTGCAAGTCTCGAGTCCCTCTTCTAAATTTTTGTCTGTTCTTGACGATCACCTGGCGGAGATATTACGACCACAATTGTCTCAAACGTTTCCCGGTTAGGTTACTCGTATTCCTGACACGCGATCACGATGATTTTGATCAACGATCGGTAACGAAACTGAACCAGGTAACTCTCTCACGCTATGACATTACGATTCTCTTCTTTCTCTTTTTATTATCTTCCTCAATTGATCTCCCGCAGCTCGACTCGTAATTCCAACAAACACTGGCCGTGAAACACTTTTCCTCTAGAAAGCAATTCCTCCGTGCTCGTTTAATATTTCAGCAAAAATTGCGTCGCCGATTTTTCTTCTTTCATCGCGTACACGTGGTCCTTCCAAGCCCCCAGTTAATTAGCGACTGTATTACCATTATTTCCATGTAATTTAGCTCTCTAATTATCCTCCGAACTTGTCACCAGTACATGTCCTACAGCTGATTGAAATTTCAAATCGAAAATATAAACACTGCGACTGTTGGACGTGAAATTGAGAAAATGTGATTCAAGAAAAATATTTACACTGTATTAAACGGTAGCCGCGCGTACAAACAACCTATCTGAAATTTGAATTATTCAAGAAAACAAATGAAATGTTGCAGAACTTGTAAACCAATATCGATGTTGGAATCATTCATTCGAATAAATTGATTGATTACCGTCATTAGTTTTTGAAATTATATGCATTTATGAGTTCACTACGCTGGCATAGAATTTCATAGGTATAAACAAACGATCGATAATGATCCACGAGAAGAACAACACGTACCGTTAAACGATAGTTAAAATGGTAGCAGGAGAGTACGCTTCCGAGCACCGACACAAAGGCCGCAGTTAGATGTTTGAAAAAAAAGGGAAACACTGATGAGTTAGGCGAACGGAGGTATAATAACGTCGCGAACAACCGTCTGCCGTGACCAGCAACAGACTGTCGTGAGGTTCGAGCCTCGATGTCGGGCTAACCGGTTTCCTCGATTCTTCCTCCAGCTCGGTTAGAGTCCCGAGCGAAATTTAAACGGGCTGTTCATCCAATCAATCGTCGAAGAAAATTCCATTTCATGCTCACAAGCCGTCGACAGCGATCGCGAAACGATCTATGCACGCTGACGATCGACGTCGATCGCTTGAACGACTCACTCCAGCATTGGAATCGCAACGCAGTATACAATTAGCTAATTATCCTCTTCACGTATCAATGAAAAAATTTGAGGAATACCCAGAAACAATTCGTACTAATCTAACCATCGATGATAAGTCATCCGTCCTTTCCCTATGATTACCTAATGCCGTGAATACTGATTTCTTTTGTCATCGATTTTACTGTCGTAAAGAATGAAATAAGATCATTAGGATTCTTTTCCATTGATCTGTAAAATGCAAAAATTTCTTTAATCTTGAGAAAGAAGATTAAAATTTGCACTCGAATTCTCTAATTTCTTTTGTCCCCGATTATTAACATGTAACTATAGGATCTTTATACAAAATAAAAATTTTCCACCTGAATTGCAACAAACCGGATTGACGTAGAAATTTATTTTCTGTCATTGATTTTTATTCACTACACACACACGCACCGAGATGTAGGTGATGTGAAAAATAAATTCAGTGTGATATTTACAACAAATTAATTTATCATTATAGAGAATTACAAACGTCCATAAGACAACGATATCAGGGCCGGAATAAGCCCCGTAGCAGGAGTAGCAAATGCTACGGGCCCCGCGCTTCTGGGGGCCCCGCACCATACAAACAGAGGCCGATTCATGAGCGCCTGTCTGTGCCAGGGGGCACAGATAGTTTTGCTAAAAGAAAGCTCATTCATTGTGTTTGTCGCAAAGGTGTGCTACATTTGCACACGAGCGGCCCTGATGTGAAGCCTAGGGCCTCGCCATAACATTTGCTACGGGTCTCACGCTGGCTTAATCCGGCACTGAACGATATACAATAATCTTTTATGTATGTCATTCGATCTGAAAGACGATGCTGTAAAAATTTGACATCATACGGTACAGTGATGATAAACTGTAAACATTTATCTTATGCAACGCAATATCATTCGATTTGTTCGTTCGCGACAATGCGATGGAAATATAAATCGAAACATGTACGCATTCGTGAAATATGCTAATCATTATAATGAGTAGGCATTATTTAACATTTACTCCGTATAGAAAGAAATATGTCTTTTCTCTAACGAGATGAATCGTATTTTAAATTAAAGTACTAATCTTAGTTCGTTTTTAAAGAAAATTGCAAATTGAGAAAATGGAATGTACAAGTAATAATTCCTAAATAATATTAATGTACTATATTCTCTTTTATAATGAAACCTATTTCACCCCCAAAAATCAAAAAATTAACGTAAATGGACACATTACACTGCACGAGAAATCAGGGTGAAACTAGTGTGTTATGTGTAATACACTAGCAACATAACTTGATCATGATTCAAGAAGTGCAATGATCTACGACGTTGCTAACTGCTGATGACGACTAAAATTTCTCGTATAATTTTGCTTATGCGCTCGAAATGTAATATTCGTATAAAAACTGTGAACTTATACAACTGTTCCCACAGCGTAGCGAACAAATTTATGCAATTTGTATATATTCAATGACAAAAAATATGAAGAAAAAATTCAGGATCTTAAAATTTAAAATTAAACGATATTTTCTTCTCGAATATGATTCGTGTGCATTGTTTTCGATGTTCGTGTGAAAAGAAAGAACTTCTAAAATAAAAATAGATTTCATCCTAGCACAAAACGCTTTGAACGTAAAATTCTACAAGACCCTAGTTTCTATTAACGGTACCTTAAACACAATAATATTACAATGAATCGTAAGTAATTGATGTCGCAGGTAATAAAACTTATACATATATTAAACTACAATTAAGTTAATAATGAAGACGCGCGAAAGAAATGCGAAGTGTTATGTCTTTTTATGAAGTGATCTTTAAATTCAGTTTTTTTTTATAAATTACAGTACAATTGTTTATCATACTTTGTTGACTATTTATAAACTAGGGCCTCCGTATATGTAGATCGTTTGAAAATCGATAATGCACAATAATTGTGAATTATGCAATTATTTAGCTACTCTCTGTACATACTCACATTACCTCAATATATATTCATTTGTTCTATTTCATTTTGCGTAATAATACTTACACTCATTAATATACATGCATACCACATGCTCATATACACATATGTATATCCCTCTTTCCCATTTTTTTAAATTATTTTCATTATTTTGTTTCACAAAGAATCATCCGTATCAATTCGTATCTGTAACTTGTGTCCTTCGTTGGTGTTCGTGTCAGTCTTTCATAAAATGTTATTTTACATGGCAGTAAGACGACAGCAATCCATAAAATGTAAGAATAGCAATGAGGGCGCGATCGCTTCATTCTTTGTGAAACGAAAAAGAAGAAAGGTCAATTTGCACATTTACTGTTTTACACATCTTTGAATTCAGAAGTGGTATATGAAAGATGTACTCTGATCACAGTTTTCGATATCTACCTTCCCCGAACAGCCGTAAACAGGCTCTGTCCGCTATATAAGCAAGAACGAGATTTGCTATCATTACTTGAACTAACAGGTTACGGAACTGCAACAAAAAAATTTATTTCCAGATTTTAGAACGTCGATGTAATCGGCAATTTTAAATTGACGTGTACTTACATCCGTCGGGAATTCCACAATTTCGAATTGTGCTGCTAAATCGGGTACGAATCCGCATAATCCCAATATAACAGCAATAGTACCTATAAAACTGTACAGTAAAGATTTGTTTTGCATTAAACTCTCCATATACGGGAAACCCTGTGCAACAAAATCGGCAGAATTAAAACAACGTACATCGTATACGTAAGCATCGTTGTCACTAGACTGCGGATCTTTATGCAAAATAAAAATTGTTATTTCTTCCGTGCATGATTTTAATTTTGAATTCGATCTTCTCAATTTGGCTATAAATGCTAAAAGATCCGCAGTCTAGTTATCGCGTTCTCCGCTTCGTTTGATATCTTACCCGATAATTAATTGCAAAAGTAAACACTTGGATTGTCATAACGACTATGTAAACTGTGCTGTTTATCAGATTTGCTTCGAAAGGTTTATCCTTGTCGTCGGCGGATGCACTTGCAGAATCATTCTGCGGTGTATAATTTGTATTCAATATAACCGACAACGTATCGTTCCTACGCAAAGAAAACAAAAAAAAATATTAAACATATCGTTCTACATACGACCTCTGCTCTGTCTCGTATATACCTCGTTACCTTGGAGCTAATATAGTTGCTTCCCTGACAAGATACACAAGCGAGACAAAATGTATAGCGAATTGAAGCAACACCGTAGATATAGTGTACAAATTGAAAATGTTTGGTAGAGGTCTCTGCTTCGATAACGTTTTCAACGGCTTCGATCTTGATATAAACAAAAAGTAAGTGGCTATTAGACCACCCTGCAGCGTAGCCTGGGCATCACTAAATTTAATTCCATCTAAATAAAGAACAGATTGGCTATACGCCGCTCCGAGTGCGTTAATAGCTAAAATTTTGAACATCTGTAAAGTTGTGACCAAAGTGCATCGTCCTTGCTTGATAACATGGCATACTGCAACGAAACGCGACGTACAATTATAGATTACGTTCGAATGATCCAACATCCTTACGTAATGAAACTTACTGCACTCGATGGATGACATTTTGCTAGTGAAAGGTGCAGCAATCGAAGCGTCACCGAGTTTAACAATCACAGGTTGCTCGTCCAGCTCTTTCAACAACTTTTGTATCCTAGTATTATATCTACTGTTGCCGGACATTCTCGAGTTCATTCTTGGACCATTAACTACCGGGGAATTTAACATCATGGTTTCGTTCCTGGTATCATCCTGTTGCTTACGTTTAGAAACCCTTTCAGGCGGACTAGAAAGAATAGCAACCCCTAACGAAGAAAGTTCATTAATAGAAATTGTTTTCTTTCCTACGCGGCAGCATTGAAAAAAAATCCATGGAGTCAACTAACCCACTTGGGCATGTTTCAAAGCGCCAACATCGTTAGTACCATCGCCACACATCAGAGTCGAGTATCCAAGGTCCTGCAGAGTTACAATTATAAATTCTTTTTGCTTCGGTTCGCACCTTGCGAAAATAACGATGTGCGGTAACAGTGTACGTAAAAGATCTCGGTCGTTTTCCCTCAAGTACGTTATACCCTGTAAATCACAGACATAAAAAGAAATACGATGAACATGAAAATTGTACAGTTCTCGGTGGAAGTATTCTTTCAGGTGCATTAGCTGTTCACCTCTCCCGTTACACAAAGAGCATGCTCTCGCCAAATCTCTTTTCCGCGATTCACATTTTTCATCCCCAAGGGTAGACTGATTTCTCCATCCACGCTCTCCCAAATCCATTCTTCGTCGTTCAAAGTCAGTATAAGTGTACTCGGTTTCTTTGTGAAGTGTAGCTCGCGGCTCACGTGACACGCTGTTAGGGGATTATCGCCCGTGATCATAACAACCTGTAAAATGAGATTGTGTAAAAGGCAGTGATAGAAAAGTTGCGTTAAAAGCAATTAGTATTATTATTGAAATGTTACCGAATGCGAGGCATTCACTATCTCTTTGATGACGGCCTTGGAATCAGGTTTTAGCGGGCAGCTTATGATTACGAATCCAGCGAATGTCAGGTTCTTTTCTAAATCTTCTCGCGTTAGCTCTCTCAGATCTTGGGACGATAAAGGACCAGGAATTTTTCTATATCCTAAAGCTAATACTCTTGCACCACGGCGGGACAATGACAAGTATGTTGAGTCGTAATTCTTTGGCACGGATGATAACTAAGGAAAGGTCGAAACAATAATTATGAGATGCAATGGGAAGATGTGATATCTAGACTGCGGAGCTTTATGCAAAATCAGAATTTTTTACGTTGTTTTCAACAAATAGAAGTTTGCCCTTTCGTATTTCATCTACTCGTTACTACGATAAATGCATAAAATCAGCTGTCTAGTGATATCTTTAACGCAGTAATCACCATGGTCTTGATTATTTCGGGTGCTCCTTTCACGGTGGTCATGTAATTCATTTCCGACGATCCCGCCATCGTGTATCCAGCTACAACCGACATTCTTTTCAACGCAGAGGAAAAATGATGTCTGTGAACAATTCTTAAGGCAGGCGACTGGCCTCCCTTCCTGGGTATCATACAATCATCTAATATAAAAATAATATCGTAATTATGGTAGCACTAGTTTCGACTCTAGTTTCGAAAAATCCAATTTTATCATACTTTTCGTAAGCGTCCAATTGACAGCCTTCAACGTAGCTTTTTCAAGCGGGTCACCGACAATTCCGTCGTCGATTTGTACAAGCGAATGGCACGTTGCAAGTACTTGTATACTTTCTATAGGTGCGTCAGATAGTTGCATAACATCCGCTTTCTCTCTGAAATATCAAGTAATTATTTTAATAGCAGTGTTCAGGAATGACTGATGTTTTGAAAATAATTATAAAAGTCTTACTCGAGGCCCGCTATACCCTCGACTACCAAGTTGTCGCTGGTTAGAGTACCAGTTTTATCGAAACAACAAATTTCAATTTTTCCAGCGAACGGTATCCTAAAAGGTTCCGTGCAAAATACACCTAGAAAACAATATAGCGGTGTTGTATATATTGCTACACGATTATACGAACCGTATACTGAACATGTTTATTAAATTACCAAGTTTCGATAGCGCTAGTAAAGATGTATTGACAGCTAGCGACAATTCGATCGGTAGTTCCGGTGGAAAAACTGATGTTAGGATAAGTGTACATTCTAGGAATAATTTATATCTGTTTCTTGTGGGATTCTCGCTTCCTGCAAATAGTAATTCGATTAATTATCGAAGATGTACCAACAATACAATAACGGTATTATGATATGTACCTTTAATCCATACATATGTAGCTGCCGCAACCGCGAAAATTAACAAAAATAAGATAAAGCCGAACGTTTCCAAATTATTCGCCGTAACACGCTTAACTCCGAACAATATTGTCCTCAACAGTTTACCCTGTGACGTTGAGAATCCAGTACGTAATACATAAGCCACACAGCCATTGTCAGTAGCTAAAAATTTCCAGGTAAATAAGTAAAATGTTTCGATAGAGGATCATTACATAGCGCTGGAGGTGTGCGAGAACCCGAAAATATCGGAATTCACGGGAATTCTCTACTTGATATAGTACTTGAATAGGTACCTTTCAGGCCAGGTACACTTTTACTGGGTGCAGTATGCTGTACAACTTTCGTGCCACCAAACAGTACGTGAAGCTTATCACACTCTATATCTAACTGTCTATCGTCCCCAATATCATCCACTGGCTCTTTCATTTGCGGCACCGACTCTCCTAAATATTTTTAATCGTACCATGTAACACAAAATCGATTCTATCAAATATTTCCTACTAAAGTTAATCACCTGTTAGCATGCTCTCATCGACTACGCAAAGCCCTCTTAAAAGTAACATATCACATGGCACTAAATTATCGTTCTGAGATCTTGTTATTGAGACAATATCACCGGGCACTAGCTGGTCGGTGAACATTGAACGCCATCTTCTATTTCTATAGACCTTGAATACGAAATTAATTTATAAATATACTTGTAAAACAGGCCCAATTTCGTTTCAATTTACTAACCATCATCATATACGGTTTGTTCCCCATTTTCCTGATCTCAGCCATGTTCCTAAGTTGCTGCTGCACTAGTGTACATTCGAACATGATCAGCATAATAATTGTAAAGATACTGTAGTACCAGTACCTGTCTAAGCACCACAAAGAAACACAAAATACTTGAAATACAAAGAACGGTGCGGTTGCTCTTTCTTTGAATAGTTCTGAGAATTCTGGTACCACCATATCTAATCTGAAAAAGACGTTATAGAATCATTCAGCATAGGATCATCAATCATTTATCTCGCATTATCATAGCGTGTATTCGGAACTCTGATAATTACTTGTTCTTGCCATATTTCTTCTCTGCGAATACAATTTCACTTTCATTTAAATACCCTGTCCATTCGCGGTAATGCTTCACGGAATGATGAATGGGAAACTGAAGGCCGTCGAAATGTTTCTTGGTCGCGTTCCAGTAGTACTTGGTCTTCTGAAATATAAACCATGGTTCCTGCTGGTTCGAATGGTACAGCTTGACCAACTCCGAGCTGCCATTATTCGGAGTTGGAACTACTTTGGCTACGGTTGCGTTGTACGGGGTTTTTTCCTAAAAAAGAAAATAATGTCAACGTACCACAGGATGATCTAGGGCTGTTACTTTTATTCGAAGGTCGAAGATTTTGAAGCTTCGAAGTAGACTGCGAATGTTTATGCAATTTGAAATTTTTGTATGCGAATTTGGAGACAGTGGAATAAAGTAGAATCTTATTTTCATTGCTAGCAGTCTTTGTAGATCTGAAATTAATAAAAATTGTACTAAATTCCTTTCACATTTTATATTCTACCATTGTTTGAAAATTTTCAGAAGCGATAAATGCATAAAAGTCCGCAGTCTAGTGATGAAGTTTTAAAGCGTTTGATTTCAGAAACTTCGAAAAGTCGAAGCTTCAACATCCTTAGGATAATCTCCACCATTCACATATTCCCGCCAACAATTCGGACGACCATTACTAGCAGAATGCCGGCTCGAATGGCTGCCACGTTAGCGAAACATATTGAACGGGGTCTAAGCACTGATATATATACTATGGATACGAAAAGCCTGACGTTCGTTAGAAGAAGATTTTGCCAGTTTGCAAGAGGCGCCATCAAATGTCAGACTATGAACTATGCTTCCCTCCGCACCCCGCGACCACCCGTGGAGCTCATGGCTTTGCCTCATTTCGCCACGCGCAGACGCACCACTGATATATATATATACATCAGTGAGACGCACACTAAAATAATATCAGTGTTCCGGCATCGACATTTGGCGGCGCTGGCAAAAGAAAGTGCCTTCTTCTACTGGCTTCAACGGCTGTACGGCTGGCTTATGGGAATCTCGGATCCATAGTATATATATCAGTGGGTCTAAGTCTAACTCGCACGTGGAGGAATGTTCGAGGACATAGCACGGTAATTGTCGACACAACGAAAAAGGCTTGCACTCACTGAACTGCAATTGAGGAAAGTGTACACGTGTACGGACCACTGGCAACACAAACATATGAAAATCTGTAATAAGCCAATGGCCGCAACGCCTACTAATCCTGCTTCATAGTAATCGTTGACACCGTATACGAAGATCCAACTGTAAATCCATATTGCGTATAATACAGCGAACGGCAATATGTAGCCAGTAAACAATAACTTCCTCGGCTTGTGCAGGGTGACACTTTGCACGAGCTCGTCTATCCGGGTTGTAGCAATAGTCGCCATGATTACAGTTCGCCGTAACACGCGGGTATGGATTTTGCTGTGAGAGATTTAGACCGTTTCACATGGAAAAATCTGACAGCACCGGCTACGGGAAACACTTGACTACACGTATAAACAACAATTGTACCGTGCGAAAGGTGTTCGTGATATGTTTACCCCTTTCGCACCTTGCTTCGATGTCCTATATGTATACCAAATTACAATAATAGGACAAAAATGAATCTTGCGCTCTAGGGATATTGGCGCTGCCGAGTCATTTCCCTAGGCAAGTGCCTAGAGATCATTCCCCGACGAGGTTGGCAACATTGACCTCCGGAAAAGCAAACTGGAGAATCGCCGTCTTCCTCTCTCGCTGCTCGAACCTCGATCGATAACGATGAGATACACTGATACAACACATTAGGGAGGGCCTTAGATACCGACGAGGAGAGGATATGAGAGTGCTCACACCCGGGTCTGAGTTGTCACCACTTTCTGGCACGCTCACACTTAGCACGGAACAGCTCCTATGCGTACGGTAGAGCCCACTTTTACCACGAAACAGAGACCACGCTGTTTTAGCATGAAACAGAACCTTTACTAGCCTGTGGCATAAATCAGAACTAGTTTCAACCGATGCTTCGTGCGATATAACCACGTATCGGAAATTGCTAAATGCGGTAATAATTCTAATAAATTTAATATTAATAAATATCTTTATTAGAAGAACGCGTACGGAATTGACATAAAAAGTGTAATAAAAACAACAATTGTAATTAAAATCACAATAAACATAATAAAAATTAAAATTTCAATTACAATTAAAATCACAATAAAAATAGAATCACGCACACACACACACACACTTTAAATCAGAATAAGTTTTTTAAGAATGGACTAAATGACTTTAATTTCTCTGTAAGGCTAGAAGAATTAGTTTAGTAAACGACGTATAAAAAAATGTTGGAAAAATGATGAGAAATGCGAAAAAAATAGTGAAAATTGATTTTTACTACTTCTTTAGCTGGGCCACCGACGTGATACTATTAAAGACTGCCAGCCTTACGGGAGTTGGTGTCACCC
>CM052311.1:27356814-27694801 GCA_028455605.1 Lasioglossum malachurum | reverse complement strand
GGCCGGAGTTGGTTGCAAGCATTGAACGCGCCGCGTCACCTTCGAACCAGAGCCTTCTGCTCTGGTTTGCGCTTGTTCCTCACTTTGAAAGAATCAGAGCCTTCTGCCTGATTCGCCTTTGACTCCCTGTGAATCGGAGACTTCTTCTCCGATTCACACCTTTTGCTCCGCGATAATTACTCGACATACTTGCGTAATTTAGTATAAGTCCGTCGTTGTAAGAAAGGGAGCCAGAAGGAATATTGCATTCGTTCTGACTCCCTTTCGGGTCTCTTGTGCAGCAACCTCCTCGTGGTGAGACCTGGGCAATGGGTATTATCCTCTATTTGCAAGAACTACTAGTGTCTTATAAATAGAGGATAATATCGAGCTAATAGCTGCATATTTAATAAATATGTTGATTTTCAACGAGTAATTTTACGTTATTTCCTGAAAATTTGACTCGACGAGAATATTATTTCATGTTTCCTTCCGAACATAAGGGCATCTCTAACAACATATACCATCTTTCTTATCACTAATTTGATCTCTCGAACGTCTAAAAATTCATGTCGGAACACATTATAAAGTAGACTCGAAAAACTGACTCCATTGCGATCTTCCTGTCAAATGGATAGGAAAAAATAAATAAATCCTCGTTACTCATAAAAGTTTCTTGTATTTCTCATTTCTCTCTTATGTATATTCACAAAGGACAATTACATCTTACTTATAACATATTTCATCATCTAAATGTACCTCTTACGTCGATAATAGTCATCGATAGCAATGATCAGTTGTATATTTTATTACTTATCGTCTATGAAATCGCTACTAAACACTAAGCATACTGTGTCTGTCTGTGTTTTTGTTCTGTGTGTTGTTTTCAGGTGTGTGAGTGTATAGTTTTTCTGTGTAGATCTGTGTGACTGATCGTTCAAGCACACCCCGCGCTTAGCGCCGTTGCGTCATCGCGCGCATTTCGAATTTCCCGCGGGACCAATCCTCGATCGAGACGATCGAGATGCGCTTAGATCGACGCCCGGCATTCCTTGTACCCATTCGGACGCCTAATTGCGCGAATACTAATACATCGAAAATAGACCATACGAAACGAGAATCTGGAAAACATGGGGGAAAAGAAAGATTTACGTTTACAACATCTGTCACGGCACGGCTACGACAAAACACTGTTTCCGCAATAAACATTTTTCATTACTTTTTCCGCGTGTTCACACGTTCACTCGTTCACCGTTGATCGAACATCGAATCGAGAAAATTGATTCTTCATTTCGCTTCCTTTAAAAATCTCTCCTCTTTTCACCATTGCTTTCCCTTTCGCTGGTTCGGCTCGATTTTTTTATAGTTTTCGTGTTTCTATTTTGGCGCGATCGAACGGCGAAAGGCGGCAAAACGCTTTACAATATATATATGTGTGTATATATATATATATATATAGATTTATTATATATATATATATATTCTCATATATGTATATATTTATACTCATTATAAAACTTACAATTTAACTTACGACCATCTATCTTTAAATCGTCAATATATTAGATTTTCTTCTTCCATTCGTCGCAATTACTTTTTCATCATCTCAACGTTTAATCTCGCGTAAATAAATATTCATAAATACATTTCGGCCCGATGCGGCCGGACCGTTCTCTCGATGGATCATCTACCCGGTCATCCGCCATTTTGTTTGTCAGGTGTTCCTCGGCGATCGATCGTCGAACGAGTACGCAGAAAATCGATTTTTTATTCGTTAATTTCCTTTTAAATTTCGTGCGCGTCTTTTTTGTCAAGAGTAACGTCGTTTAGTTTATTTTATAAATAATAACTCGCGTTCTCCCTCATGATCTCGTCTCGACGATCGAGAAGCCGAGAAATTAATCGATCGAGGCAACCTCTGATCCGCGTCGCGGCCCGAATTTCGATTTAAAATTTCTTCATGGTTCTTTCATCCAAAAATATATGTACACATATGTTATCGGTGTATACGTAGCGCTATATTCGTATGCCCTATTCTTTTTTTCCTTTTTTGGGGGGGCGGGGAACCCACGGTGGGGGGGGGGATATATTTTGGTACCAAAAGTGCAAAAATTGTGAGCGAGCCGATTTCCGCTTTGTTTCGTTTTCGATTTTCGTCGAGTACGCGGTTCTTGCAGTGTTAAAATCACCCTTTTGCGCACAGGACGAGTCTTTCAAGCGTTTCCCTGATGTTCAATATTATAAAAGAAATCTGTAAATACAAGCCGAAAAAAAAAGTCCGAAACCATTTCCTTCTATTTATCCCATTGATCTAAAAAGTGTACGTTCGTAAATAAAAATCTGGAGAACGTGCCATGATATGTACCGTGTTAGTTGCTGCAAAAAGTCAAGATAATCTTCCAGCATTATATAAAATTGCATTAGGTTTATTGATGAATAATCCACCGTGTCAATCAATTGCAATCTAAATTCATGGCATTTGTGAGTCATTGAATCCATTAAACACGTTGATTGTGCAAATTTCGGAATCAAAACGCAACTAGTTTATTTTACCATCGAGTATTATAAACATTCGGTTTTTCTAGTAGACGATAGTAAATTCTGTTAAAATTCATTAAATTCATTTATCGTATAATTCATCACGCTCGTTGCTGCGCCCAACGTGTTAGACGGCACCCATTAATTCCATTCAGAGAAAAACACGGCGAATCACTAATTAATAAGCTACCTAATGAGAAGATTCATTTCTAAAGAAACGCCTCGGCGATTCTCCTGTGCGCATGGATCGGTTATTACATATACATACAGACGATCGCATATTTCATTTCCATCGTTTATAATCGCAATAATAATAACCGTGACAATCATAATAATGATAATAATAATAGTAAAAACGTCTCACGATTTTCGCAGCCCCGGCATGCTCGCATTAAAAACCATTCACCCGTTCTCACCCTTCCATCCGTTCCCTTTCCTCGGAAAAAGAATTTACTCCCAAACAACCACATAACCGTCAATCAACTATTATTACTATTTATCATTTTTTGTTGGTCGACTCGCATCGAATCGATCACCCCTATTGTTTCAATCTGCATCAATCGTTTTCATAAGGCGGACATGAGTGTTCACAATTCTTCCATTCTTCCCTCTCTTTTTATTATTATTATTATTTTTTCCCTCGCGAGACAGAATATACAGTCGTGTGTATATTATTTATCTGCGGTTTGTATCTTCACTTTTGTATCTTGTAATTACATCTATATATATTTATATATATTATGTATATATACACTATATAAATTTATATAGTATATATATAGATACGTTCGCGCTACAAACTATTTAAAAAATTTGTTCTTCCTCGCTTCGCTTCACCGTCACTAACTTTCCAGCATCATCATCATCATAATCATCCTCACCGTCATCACCATCATCATAATCGTCATCATCATCATTATCATCATCATCATCATCATCATCGTTCCGCTATTTCAGTTATCGTTACTATTATTACTTTTATTTATTTATTTATATCTTTTTTTTGTAAGTTTTTCGTAGGTTTTTTCGTACAAAACAAAATGGCATCTTTTTGGCATTGGAAGAAAAAATACAGTTTTCAACCTCTTTCTTTCTTTCTTACTCAATCGCGCGCGCGTTCTCTCTCTCTCTCTTTCTCTCATTCCGTTTCACTCGCTCAAATTCGCGACCCTCGAAATAGAATTCTAACCGGCAACGTTCGATGCGCGTCTCATCCATCATTTCTTTCTCCCTGATCGATCGTTCTTCGCGTCTCCCCCGAAAAACAAATGATCGATAACGCGCGTCAGCCTAACCGCGACCATAAATCCCTGTCGTCGCGCGCGCCGTTAATTCGCATCGTTTTCTTTTTCTCGTTTAGCTCCAGCTTTAATACTATTTTGGCATCGTCGCGAATCTCAAGTTTCCGCCGTCTCGTTCGCGAACTGAAAAATCCGGAAACGAAGAAAAGAAGCGGCTACGACAACTCCGTTTTCCTCTGGCTCCTTCACCCTTATTGCCTTTCATCACCCCCCATTCTTTCAAAAATAACCCTTTCTTTAACCATCCCTTCGAACTTGGAAGCGGCACGATCGATCCCGATGGATCTATCGAAGCCTTCGTGGAAGATTCTCGTCCTGAGAATATCCCGGAGATTCAGAAGAGACTCGTGCTCGGATTCATAGATCGCGATCGAGGAAAGAAGCGTGCGCGAGTGAACTGAACTGTGATCGACGGGTTCTTCATGGTTCCAGTATCGTGCGGACATGAAAATTCTTCTTTGAGAAATTTGCCATTGTGTTTAAAAGCGAATTGATCTATGGTCTCTGGGAACAGACTGCGATGGTGCTCCCTCTTCTCGTTCTAATAATTCATTGTACTTAAGCTACCTGATAAATGGCAGCAAGTCGTTGCAAATAATGGCGAATATACAACTGATCAATACGCGAGAAGTTCCGAGTACTAAAAGTAACTTTCCCGGAACGTACTTATAAACATTATACGAGAGCCTTCATTTCAGATGTTGTATGATTTTCATTTAAATACGTGCGCGCGTAAATAGATTGATTCGATCGTAAATTTAATAACAAATGTATTTGCACAATTTTAGGAATTTGAATTCAACTAGCTGTACAATGTTAAAATATCCTGATTGTGGTCTATTTTAAAATGGATGGATGTTCCAAGCATGATTTATGACTCGATCCAGTACTACCAATTAAAAATCCGGAACCATGGAAGAATCGGCCGCACAACGAGATCGTCAGTGACTCTACCATTGGCGGAACGTTTTCCGAACTCTACTGGAGGGATGTATTTCGGAATCGAACCGGAAGTGGCCTGAAAGGCGTCGGGAATGAGAAGAAACGTGCTCCCCGAACGGGAAAAATCGCAAAAAGAAGAAGAAGAGCCTGCATTCGGAACGTTTGCCTGCAAGAAGAAAGAAAATGGCCGTCGAATCTGGCTCGCGGGGACGTTTATGTTCCCGAAGAAATCGGCACGATCTTTCTCGCCAGGAAGATTTTCCGCTTAATTGACTGACCGAGAGATCGGATCTCCTCTTCAACGAAAACGATCCGTGCGTGTTCAATCCACACGGACTAAAAAATAGATCTCTGGCGACGATCGATCGTCGACTTCCTACGGTCGTTTTCTACACGGGATCTAGGGATCCTGGAGTCGCGCGATCGAGCCTTTCTCGATCGAACTGAAGAAAAGAGAACCTGGAAAGGACTAGCGTGAAAACACCGTCGAGCGCGTTTCAATATTCCACCGATGAAAATCAAAGGAATCGGTCATCGACTCGACAAATATCTGGAGCGGATTGACTAACCGACTGTTTGATTCGAAACAAAAAAAGAGAAGGGCAAAAAGATGAGGACAAAAAACGAACTAATAGAACAGCAACTAGAACAACACGTTTCATCTAGAAAAACTTAATAAATAATCGATTAAATTAGATTATATCGCTAATTATTACTGTTTTGCCGCTAATAATTATTATTACTACTACGTTATGATAGTAATGAATGATAATATATTAATGATTCTTATAATACTCCGATGGGCGAGGGTCCCGGACGCGTCTTCCGCCTCTGTGGCTTTAATCCACCACGTCCTTGGTGCCACGTGTGCTGACCCATCGACCCTCTGGCGACCCAACATCCGGTTCGATATCCGTTTCCGGTCGCCGAGTGGTCGAAAGCCATTGCGAAAACGGTGGGCATGACGGGAGAGAGACGCGTTTGATTCGCGAAACAAGAACGATCGTCCCGCGAACGAATAAATAAATCGTCGTCGTCGTGATCATTAAAGAAGATCATTGTCAACGAGGCGAAGAAGCTGACCCTTGCCCTAGAAACGTGCCCCTGCCTGTCCTCTCGGCTTCCCCTGTGACCTTTCTACGCGAACGTCGTTGATTGATGATCCCCGTCGATCGATAACGACAGAAACGTTCGATCGCTGGCAAAAAGGAGGAGAGAAAGAAGGGAGAAACGAACGAAACGGACGAAAGAGAACAGACCGAAAAACGCGACTCGAAGAAACACGTGAAGAGGGGGGAGTGGGTGGAAGGGGGTTCGCAGAAGGGGGTTCGCGGACTATTTACAGGTGCGCGAGAACAATAGGGGACGCGAAAGAGAGATACACTCTGTCTCCGCGAACTCTCTGGCACTCTTGAATCCGACGGGACCTCTTTCATCCCCATCCGATTAGCCCCATAAACTGATATCCGGGCCCCACGCTGGCCGGGACCCCGTGCTAGACTCTAAAAGGCTTGGAAAAACACGGTCGGAAGAACGTGACTGACGAAGAAGACAACGAGAGACGCGCGCCTCTCTATTTCCCAGCCCTTACCCCCGTTACGTCGCGCGTCCCCACCTCGTTACGCTCTCCCTTTATCTTTCTTCTCGTCTGTTCCCACCCTCGTCGACTCGCCCGCGCGCGTCTCACCACTCGACATTAGGTTAGATAAAGATGCTTTGTACTCAGCGCCGACCCGAAGGACGAGAATTGTTAGTAATTAATTACCGCGTATACGCGTCCGTATAATATACTTGTGTGTATGTGATTCTGTCTGTGTACATATGTATGTGTGCCTGTGGGCGTTGTACCCCGAGACCCACCCACGGGTTTCTCCCTTAATCGGTACATAATCGGTAATGATAGAGCCTACGTGGGTGCAAACACGTGCAAAAACGTTTACAAATAAATACGATGATTAAGAAGCGCAATGTACAATAGGCGAACGAAAACAACAAAGGGAAGGGCTTAAAGCGAGAGAGAGGGAAAGAGAGAGAGAGAGAGATTGTGTTCGAAAGAAAATAGGAAAACAGAGAAGAAATTAAACGCAGGCGATTATCGTTTAATCGATTAGCTTATAAAGTTGAGATCATTTTCGCGTGTATCCTGTGTGTGAGAGAGAGTTCCTGTTTGTTCGTCTCTGTCCCCATGTGTGTGTTTGCGTGTTTGCGTGAGTATATGTTCGTCTGGTCGAGATTGTGCACACTACTATCGAAACAAAGTATAACCGACGTTCCTGTTCTCGCTGGTGTTTTTGTGGGGTAGATGTGGGAGGGTGGCATCATCGTTTTGAGTTTGGAATAGTATGTCCACCGTGTTCGGGTGGCGTGTGTGTTCAGGGTTCACTAAAAACCGAGGACTGAATGTGCGGAAAAGAAAAAATGGCAGATCGACGACCCGTCTGCGTGACTATACACAATCGTAGATTGGCTTTGTACAGGAATTTGTACCGGCGCGAACCGCTCGTCGTCTCTAGGCTTGGACTAGCTAAATACGATCACGACTCTCAACGCGAAACCGTCGGCATCGGTTTCGTCAAAGGAAAACACATGTACAATCATCAACCGGATACGTCTCATTCATCCACCTGGCTGGCCGACGAATCGAAGTTCTCGATTCGGACCGTCACTCTTCGACAGCCTGTTCACGATCCTCTTCATCATCCTCTGCGGCGTGTTCCAGACGCTGAAGGACTGGCCAGGTCCGTGGTTTCGTGTAAAAGATCGATATCAAAAAGGGAAGCCCCGATTTAAAACTTCGCATATCCTCAATCCGTCCTCGTCTGTCCTCGTCCCCGTTCATCGTCTTCTCCTCCTCATGGTAGCCCCGGTTCCGTTTGAGCTGAGCTCGTGCTCCCCGCAAAAACGTGAAATAGAAAAATGGCAGTGCAAACGTGTGTGTTCGTGTGTGTCTCGTCCCGTCGTTACACAACTGTACACATCTACGGGACGACGATGGCTCACCGAGCTGTTGCTCGACGGTTATTTTGATCCCTTCGGGAGTACCACTCCTTCTTCTTCATCTTCTTCATCCTCTTCTCCTCTTCCTCCTGCTCTCGGCCTCGGTCCTGTGGCTACAACAGCGTCCACTGTCGACGCGTCCTCAAGCATCAGCGAGATCGATCGATCCCTGGCACGGTTCATCATGGATGGCTAGAACCGTAGCCCCCGACGATCACTCATCCGATAGCGCCCCCTTCCTGATACGGACCTGTTATCATACACGGGTGCATGGGAAACAGTGTGGTCCAGGTCATCGTGGTGTACGTCGGCGACCTCATCATGAACTGCGAGCTAGGGACGTTCGGCACGTGAGGAACAGGGGTGACCTTTTCGGTGGTGGTGGCAGGACTGGTTGGCGTTGATGGCGTCGACGGCTGTGACGTGGTGGAGGAATTGCTGCTGCTGGTGGTGGCAGTGGTGGCGGTGACGCCCAGCTTCCTCAACCTCATCTTCTCCTCCCATTCGTCCCAGCCGTGCTTCGGTCTGTTCAAATTCCGATGCTGATAGAACACCAGGCTGATCCTGGTCGGGTTCAAGCGGTTGGGTTTCTTCAGGGCCGTGGTAGCGTGCATCTCGTGCTTCGCGCACTCGAACAGCACGCTGCCATGGCCCAGAGCGATCGCAACGCCTCCCATCTGCGAGTCCTTGAAGCATTCCTCATTATCGGAGTAGTCAGCCACCTCGCCCAAAGGCTCGGCCTTCGGCGGTGGCTCTGGTATCACCGGGAAGTAAGGCGGCGGCCCGTAGATGTCCCATCTGGGAGTGTCCCACCTGGCCCAGCTCGGATTCAGGCTCTGATAAGGGGGCACTCCTTGATAGGGATACTGAGCCGAGGGGAAGCAGGCTTCCCTCTTTGGCTGTTGGTAGAACTGCGGCGGATACTCCGCTGTTTGACCGTGGTAAGGCTGGTGGTAGTTGTAACCTTCCCAGGAGTTGGAATAGGGCTTGTCGAAGACTGGATACGTCGGGTAATCGTACTGCGGGAAGGACGCGTGAGGATGTCCGAGGCCGGGCATAGTGTGGAAGTCTTGTACTTGCTTCATCTCCTCTGGCCACGGGCAGCAATTGGCGTTCGGGTTTCCTGCGGGCTGCCTGGTCTCATGGTAGCCTTCTTTCATCTTATCCTCCGGCCAGTCCGGCCTCCTTTGATTACTCTGAGGCCCGCTGCTCTGGACGTGGTTGCTGGGACTATCCGCGTACGCGTTCCGCGCTGGATCCTGCGGTTTTAGGAACGTCCTATTGGAAGTGTTTTGATATGTATTGTCCGTGGGGTTCTGGCTGGTCGCGGTCCTCGACGGCGGCCTGCCCTTCGGTACCCGGAAGGGCGACGGGTCGGACGGTGCTTCCCAGCAGTGCTGCTTTGATTGATCCGGCTGCTGCATTCTCTCGTTCCAGTTCAACGTTTTCTGATGATCGACCTGCGCCTGATGGTTCCTCTCGACATGCATTTGATTGTTATAACCCTGCTGTTGGTCATAAGGCCTGCCCTGCTCTGGACACCACGAGCCCAGCATGTTCCAACCTCCTCCTCCAGCCTGATCAGACGGCGCCGGTGACATCTGATTGATTCCCGCCTTATGCTCCGGCTTCTGTTGACAATATTTCCTCTGGTCCACGGACCCGTAACTCTGCGGATCGTTCGGCTGATTGTTAGGTGTCAGGCGTGCAGAGCTATGAAGCAGGAGGTCCGAGTTGCCAGCGCCGAACGGTTTATGACTAGCGTTGTTGTCCATGCAGGACGACACCGAGAGCCCGCCGGAGAACGCGTCGTTAGGGTCGTTGTGCTGACCACCTTGGTACGCGAAGTTCCTCGCCGGTTGGACAGGATGCGCTGCCGGGTAGTGTCCTTGCACCCTGTTGGCGAACGGCTCGGCCTGCGACCGCTGAGCCTCTAAGTAGTTCTGCGTCACTGGGTATTTCTGACTAGAATCTTGTGGTAGCTTCGGGAACGGTAATTTCGACTGGTCGCAAACCTGTCCGACGTTGCGCAGGCTATTTTGGACGCCAGGGTGCGGCTGGTTCGATCGGATCAACGCGTTTCTCTGGTCCAAGTGCGGCGGATACGAGCCGATCTTCGGGGATGCGTTCGCCTGTCTGTTGTCGTAGACGTTCTGATAATTCCTGGGAGGATAGCCTGTCTCAGGGTACGAGCTCCTCGGCGAGGCCATCCTCTGGTCCTGCGGTGTTGAAGGACAACCCCTAGGCGACATAGAGTAAGGGTCTGATGGTGTACCCGCGTGAGAACTTCTAGGTGAAACCGGGTGAGCTCTCGGTGAATGAGGATAGCAACTCCTAGGCGAGTCCATGGTGGAATTCGGCAGGTTCCTCGAACCAGGTCGATGCTCCTCCTGGGAAACCGCGCTTCTAGGCCTTGTGTCGTCTAAACTGGTGCTGTCAGGGTCCACCTTCGCGTCCCGATCCAACCCACCGAACGAATACTCGCCCCAAGGGTTCAACCAGTTGTTCTTCCTTTGATCTAACCAACCGTTCCGACTCCATTGCTGTTCGTTCTGGTAACCCCAACCCTGGTACATCGACACCGGACTATCCAGTACTGTCGAGGACACCTGAGAGCTCTGCAGCTGCGCGTCCATCCCCTCGAACATCGACGCCATTTCCAGTGACAGCTGTGGATCCCTCATCTGTGACCTCGCCGGGTCCTGGTGAACCGGTGTACGACTCTGATCCGATACCTTCTCGTTGGAACCCTTCGAACCGTCCTTCTTGCTGCTCGCTGTGTCCGGCTCGTCCTCTTTCCGCTTCTTCCCGTGCCGTCTGCAGGGCTGGAGCGGAACTGAACGGACCCTCACCTCGCAGGGGTATCTGTAGAGACATAATTTTAAGAAAATCTTGTTATAAAAGTTTTGCACTCCAAATTCACCCTTTCGCAAGTCAAATTCAACATTATGCAAATCAATTTCATCCTTGAAAATTTCAATATGGAAAGCCTGTTTTATAATATCTACTTCTTTGACCCAAGTAATGTTAAACGTTTTGAACAAACTTTTTTACAAATGGACCAGACTTCAGTTTTTGAAAAGAAAGATCATGTATACACTGCGAAAGCAATCAACGGAGACAGCTGCTTACTTTGTTAGTAGTTCTACGTGTCCAGCGCGGACCTTCTCCTCCTGTCCTTCCTTCGACCCGGTCTCGTCAGTAGTGTCCATAATGTAAAGAGGTAGAACGTGTAACTGTTCGTCGTCAGGTTTGGATAAAGTCCGGTGTTTCGTCAGCGTCACCACCTGTGGAACGAGTCTACTTTAAAATCCCCTCTAAACTCTTAGCAATTTCAAGGTACTAATTCTGAAGTTTTACTGACCACGGTGCATCCATTGTTCATGTTATGAAGGTCACGATGAGAGTGCGCGCAGAAGTCGATGCAGGCTGTGACGCCGGAAAACGGTCGGCCGGGCTTGAATCCTAAACGGCATTCGCTCGCTTCGCGTTCGAACTGTGTTTGATTGTTGAAGGCTTCTGGTGCAAGGCTGAGGTAAAGCGGCGACAAAAGTGTCGCCAGGACGTGCATTCTTTCTTCGACTTCTTGCTCCTGCAAGCAACAGGTGGCCATTGTGTTATCGTCCACTGTTATAGGTCAGTGTACGCCTTGCCGGATACCGAACAGATTTGTCATTGTATCCGGCTTGGTCTTGCGAAACTTTCGATTGTCAACGCGTTGAGCAACCAGAGAAGCGGTGGATTAAGGCGGTATAAAGAAGTTAAGCATGCTCCTTCTCATTTCTTGATAATAATAAATTATTATTAATTAGACAGCAGATTTTATGCGTTTACGACAAAACTCTGACTAATTACATCTTCAATTACATGTGCAAATGTGGACTATAATCACAATAAGAAAACGGTTAAATGGTCCAAAACTTAAAAATTAGTAGTTTAAAAGAACAATTACACTGAAGTAATTGTTAGACTCAATTACAATTACTGTAATCGTGTTAAGTCATTGCAATTACTCCTTTCACAATTACTGTAATTATAATTGTGGTCCGCAATTACAATTACACGTAATTGTAATTGAAATTACATTTTGTCCAACTCTGTAATTTGGGTACAAAATTTTTATTTTGAATAAAGATCCGCTGTCTCTCTACTAATAATAATAATTTCGAAGAATAATCATTATTCGGAAGCATACAGCTGCGCCTGTAGCTATTTTCTTAAAGCTGCTACGCCGAATAATGCAAATGACGCCTTGCAAACGTAAACATAGGACTTTTGAGAGCGACTGCGGTCTAGATGGATCTTTTATCTAGCGTTTTTGGCTATCGAGAAACGAGAAGGCGCATCCCGCTACGTAGCTAGACTACTATGTGAAAAGAGGATCTCCGGCTGCTCGTTGCTGGAGCATTGAACGATTTGTTGGGGAATCTCACCTCCGATCGTACTGAGAGTCGAAATTTGCGGACGGTTTTGCTTCTGGCGTACTTGCAGCCATTGTAGTACATGGACCAGGAACAACCGAAGGAAAAGCTGGCGCCGCAGGTATCAGGATCGAGTCCTTGGCAAGCGCAGGTCCTTGGCTCGTTGGTCCCGCACCTCCTGGTGGTCGGCAGACCAAATCGGTTCAGTTTGTGGCTCAACAGGGAATAGATCCGATCAGCTTCGTGGGTCGGTACACCTTCCCAGGCGACCATCGCTACGACGATCCAGGCTGTAGGACACTTGTGTCCTTGCCGGTGTTTCACTATAGTCAGGATCTTCTCCTCCAAACCGGATCGTCGGATTATCTAGCGAATCACTGATATTACAATCCCATCACCAACCTGGACCACAGAGAGACAACTCGTGCCGGACGATTCAAAGCGATTCGCAACTGGGATAGGAGTTAGGTGTGGTCGATGGTGTCAATCAAGGAGGAGAGGGTTTCGCAAGAGTTTTGTAGAGCTCAGATTTTCGCAGAAAAAATGCCAATTTATTTTATTCTCACGTTCCATCGAGGGTTTTACAAGAACAGTTGTTTTATCAGCGAACGAGTTCACAATATATTAGCGTACTTTGTTGTATTTCCTAGTCAGCTGGTGTCACGTTTATTTTCTACTTACGCCCTTATTTATCAGTTAACTAATTCTTTTAAAGAGAAGTAATTAAATTACGAAATTTACCGTCTACTTAATTAGCGTTGAATGAGTATTTAAATTATACTAGTATTTAAACGAACATTTAAAGTATTACTTTATCCACTATTTCAATGTAGATATATTTTGAAGAATCAGTACTAAAGTAAAATAAACCTAGAAAATTCATCTACGTTTATTGTCCAGTTTGATGGAATTGTGCAATTCGATTCGAATACAAGAATTATGTTTCCGGACAAAACACGTTCAAACACACGACCGTATCTTACCAACTAACAGATCAAACGACTTAAACTGTACTAATTACGCGTGAAATAAATACTCGTGGTCTGCTAATACTAGAATCGATTGAATATATTAAATCCTCTCCTCTATATAACAAACGATATGAAATTCGAATGTAAACGGCCAATTCCCATGAGTATCGCCGCGTGATTATTGATACACGATTACATCCGCATTTGTACAAATTAATTTCCAATACAATAGACGTACTAATTCATTACTCGATAAAACTGGTATAGAAGTACAGATCTATAAACTTATCCCCTAAAATTCAGCTACATCGAATATTTGGTAACAATCAATCATAATCTCGACAATAATAATAATAATAATACTAATAATAAATCATCGTTACGCGATCACGTCAAAGAAGCAACAAACGCAGAATTAAATTGAAATAACAAACCGGTGAAAGTGAGTATCGTTAGTATCGAATTCGAAAAACTAAAAGTAATACAATCATTTAAACATAATACAGATTCTTAACGATCTGACATAGTGATCTACGGTCAGACTTTGCTCGATCAATTAGGATACGATCAGAAGAAGAAACACGTGTGTGTGTGAGGCAAGAGACACATGGAAACGGTAGACTGCGGACTTTCGTTGCAAAATAAAATTTTTCCAAGCCAACCGTAAGAAACAGACGTGAAACGTTTCTATAAAACGTTTTTAACATTTAGACAGTCTCCAACATGATTGTACTATGATATGCTAAAAGATGAGTCATTTCGCTTGGCCAATCTAGGTCATCCTCATCTCGATCAATCATCCTTTACGCAAAGGATGCAACTGTTTGTGAAAAAGTCTACAGTTTGTGCTTCAGCTAGCCACGTTTAATTCGATTTAAAAAATTTGGTGTATATCGAATTGATATAGTACCTCGTACAATACTTAAGTGTTTGGTAATCGATATCAACATATGTAATAATGTGAACAGTGTTTTGAATAACGGTACAAAATTTTCAGTGACGCCTCAGAGTCAGCACTCGAGTGCTAAAGGTTAAGGTCCGCAGTCTAGAAATGGGTGAATGGGACTCGCTTTGAACTCGCCAGCCGTTTAGTTCGCTTACCCACTTAGCCATCGGACATCCCTGGGTGGTCTTGCCCTCCTTTCCGGTGTAGATGACCTTTTCGAATCTAATGGCGTTTCCCTTAAGGCCGGTTCTTCGTTCAAGATCGTTCCGTAGGTCGGGCAGGCTCGCGGCCGTCCCGAGATGAGTGTAGTACGAGCCGGGCTCTGGCGGACCTTGTGGTTGAACCTCATTTTACTTACGAAACCGAGCGTATTGTTTCAACGGATAGGAAGCAACAGAGAAGCGGAAACATTTATGCCACGCATATAATACGCAGCGAACACTCCCCTCGTCGAAAGGGGAGCTAGCTTTTTTGTTTTGGGATCACAGCGAGTTAGGTTTTTGTTTATCGTGCATACTCCTCGTTTGGGTGTCACAGTCCGATCGAGGCGCTTTCGAATTTTTCTATTATACTCATCTATATCGATTACGATATATATATGTATATATATATCCCGGTGTACGTCTCGGCCGGCAATTGGTTTGATTAGTGGATTACAGTGGTAGAGCGGGTTAACACGTTCGGTTTTGTTCACGGTTTTGTTTTTTTTTTTGCGGATTTTGTTATTTTTTTTTTGTACATACGGGTCTCTCTCGGCTACAACCCCGGCGTACAAAGAGGCTTTTTTATTTCTCGGTGTGATAAGCGAACGTTATGGTATATTTTCGTGGTTAGTGTGTTCTCTCAATGTTAGTGTCGTGCTGAATACGCAATAGCAACTCACATTTGTCCGCTGGGAAGCAGTTGCAGTCCGGCACTTCGGTCCTCACATTGTTCTTCAGTTTGTCCAAGTGATCTTGCAGTTTCACGGTCGCGGGGACGGTTCGCGGGCTCTGCGGGCCTGCGTCCGGCTTCTCGTTATTCTCCGGCGAGTCGGCTAGTATCTCGTCCCGGGTTTGCAGACCCTGGCAGCATCCCTCGCGCAGGTGCTCGGGCGTCGGTTGCTCGGTGCCGCCGCGACGGCAACACCAGGAACCGACGCCCGCTGACACTTTCGCAGGCCCGCCGTCGCCTCGAAACTTGTAGTCGTTGGCGTCCTGCGACCTTTGATCCGGCTCGGTCTTGATCTCCCTGGCTTGATAACCGTCGCTCTTCAAGGACACGGCTGGTGACGGCGCGCATTCTGAACCGGAACACCCGTAATCGCCTAGGTTCTCCTGCTTGATGGTCGCGGACGAGTCGCAGTTCGCATCTGTTGTGGCCGATGCTGTCTTTTCCGGTTCGCCCTCCGTCCGATCCTCCTCCAAGCTCACCCTCGCCGTCTCCTGGAAGTCGATAGCTGCCGTTGTCTCGGTCTTCTCATTGTCGAAACTCCTCTCGTCCAGCTTCTTCGCCGGACGGTCCTCGAAGTCTTTCGCCTGCTCGTCGGAGGACAACTCCCTCTGGAAGGACTTGTCCTCGTTCGTCTGATTGTCATCGTTCTTATCACCCTCCTTCCACAACTCCCCTCTGTCCGGCTCGTCGACAACACGGTCCACTGGCGGTTTCTCGAGACACGGTTCCTCGAGATCGGTCGTCGTTGTTGTTGTCGTCGTCGTCGTCGTCGTCGTCGTCGTCGCTGTCGTCGTCGCCGTCGTCGTCTTCTTCTCCTCACCGAACTTCATGAAGCTCTCGATGGACGCAATACCGTTCTCCGGCAGCGTGTTGCTGTTTGTCAACGCGCTGCCACCCCCTGACCACTCCCATAAGCCACCACCTTCGGGCAAACTATCGACCCGAGGGTGGTGGCTATGCAATAAAAAATTACCGGTCAGAGATTCGTTCGATTGCGCCATGGAGATCATGCCCGACTGGCTTAGATACTGGTCGTTCTGCTTCTCTTGAAGCTTCTCCGCGTTTTCGTCCCGCACCCTATCCTCGGCATGATGATACTCGCCGTTGGCGCCGCTGTTGCTATTCACGTGCTGCGACTGCATCTGATGGTGAAGACTATGATGCTGTTGCTGTTCTTGATGGGACATCTGGTGCTGCTGGGACTGTTGCATCTGTTGATGTTGCAGCTGTTGCTGCTGCTGCTGTTGTTGTTGTTGCTGCTGCTGTTGTTGTTGTTGTTGTTGTTGTTGTTGTTGTTGCTTGTTCAGTATCATCGACTTCAGCCGGCTGTTTAAATTAACACGATTAGATTGAGCAAATACGTTACTCTCCTGAGCATCTTGGCTGTCCGAGAACCCGTTCGGCTTCGTGGCGTCGGTGGTCTGTTGCTGTTGCCATAGCACTCTTTCACCGGAGTTCTGCATGTCCTGCTTGGTCGCCTGCTGGCCCCAGGTCGGTTGATTCTCCGCCACCGAGCTCGGCGACCAAGACATCTGGTTCTCCATCTTGATCTCTTGCGGTTGCGGCTGCCACGCGGCAGGTTGATGACCGGGCGTCCTTCTCGGGCTGGGTTGGGAATCGGGCCACTGTTGCTGAGGCTGTTGGCTGCTATCGCTCTTTATACTGTTCGGCGACCAATTCGGTTGACTAGTGGGCGTGTCCGGCCAGGACATCTGGTTCGACGGCGTCAGCCTGGGACTTTTCTCGATCTTCGTCTGCTGCGACCATTGCTGCTGCTGTTGTTGCTGCTGTTGTTGTTGCTGAGACATCTGCTGACCGGATGGCGTGAGCCTCGGGTTCGACTGACTCGAATTCTGCTGCATCTCCGGGCTGCTCTGCTGCCAGCTATGCTGAGGCTGTTGCTGTCCTGACGGCGTCATCCTAGCGTTCTGATGCTGCTGAGCCTGCTGGTGGTCCGACAGTTTCGGAGAGTGCTGCAACCAGGCCTGGTGCTGCGCTTGTTGTTGACTAGAGGGTGTCAATCTCGGGTTCTGGCCGTCCCGCAGCTTCGGGCTCTGCCGGGACCAATTACCCTGAGTCTGTTGCTGCTGCTCCGCGTTCTCCGACCAAGATTGAGGTGTCTGAGGCTCCTTCACGCTACCGTTCTCCCAGCTCATATGGCTCGCAGGCCTAGGCAGCTCCTGCTGACCCTGCATCTGCATGCTCTGCTGCTGTTGCTGCTCCTGCTGCACCTTCATGCTGTTCGCCTGCATACTCTGCTGCTGTTGAGGCTTCTGTTGCTGCTGTTGTTGATGTTGCTGCATCGTCCCGTCCGACCAGCTCATGTTGTTGCTCACGTTGTTCATCTTAGCCCCGGTACTAGTGTCCGACCAAATGTGTCGCTGGCCACCATCCCCCACCGAATGTTGTCGTTGCATATGCTGCGACTGCTGCTGTTGCGGATGCTGAGACTGTTGCTGCTGCTGCTGCTGTTGTTGCTGCTGCTGTTGCTGAGCCACCTGCTGCTGCCACTGATGGTTCGCCACGTGCTGCTGACCCATTTCCACGTAGCCTGGATATCCGTTAGAGTTGTGTAAACTCTGTGGGCCCGGTTGAAGTGGATACCCAGGCATCTCGTTTCCCGACACATTGCTCGCGGCAATCGTCGCGAATCCCTTCACCTGCGTGTCAGTCTGAGGCTGCTGCGACTGAGACTGCTGCTGCTGCGAGCCTTGCTGTTGTTGTTGCTGTTGCTGGTTCTCCATGTGCACCGAACTGCTGCGGCTCGTCGGGGTCGTCGACGGCGGCGGCGCCATCGTCACGTCCTGGAAAGAGCATCATTCCAGGTCTATAACTTAAAATCGGGTTGCAGGGTTGCAGTATCGCCCTGGCGAGCTTGGTTACGTTTCTTTATAAGATCGGCGGCGGGCGCAAGGTGTTTCCCATCGACTCTACCAGTCTTCTTTATTTTTGGAAATAGCCTGACGATAGCAGTGCCCATAATTGTGAAAGTGAATGCGAAATTAATTTTGACTTAGACCACTTTCATAATAAATTTAGCAAAGCGAAATTCCACCGCAAAGGGTTAATTTCGCTAAAAGAAATGGAGACGTGTTGTAATTTGTTAACACGAAGAGATTCGGTTGAGATTACGTCGAGTAGGTAGATGGGTTTGTATCGATTGAAACACCGTGCACGCAGCGCAGCATATTTTATGAAGATCGTTTTTCGTTTCCAATTAAAAACGATTCTCGGGAGGCAACCGTACCTGTTGTTGGTAGCCATTCACGTAATCCTGCCTTTCATAACCGACTGATTGGTTCGCTGCGGCAGCGGGATCCATGAATTGACCGTTTAGTGGCCTCTGAGCTGTCGATGGTACCGTTTGCGGGGCTACCGGTGGCAAGGGCGAGGGCTGCCCCGTGATTGTGTATTGTCCTGTCGCTCCGGCACGTTGAAACGCCGACTGATCCGTCGTAATGAAAGTCTGCTGCTGATATGCGACTGTAATCAGAAAATTCCCGTGCTGATTCCACAGAAAACCGACCGATCCTCTCGGCAAACACTCGCGCGGTTTCGATCTCCCGGTCCGAGAAACTCGAAACCATCGGAACACTCGCGAGCTTTGCCGAGAGATCTTACCACATTCTTGGTACTATCGCTATAAAAAATGTTGCTAAAATGATTTCTAACGAAAATATCTATGATTGTCAAGAAGAACGCCACGCTGCTTACGAACTGCCTTATCCAATTTTTCCTAAATCTAAAGAAGAATCAACTCGATAACCACAAACTATCCTAAAGCAAAACTATCTTAATCAGCTTATTGTTCAACTCGGATTCTAAATTCGAACTCATTAGCTTTGTACCTCGGAACAGTTTTATCTAATAAACCTACACTTTGTAATAGCATTTCTTGATCGAAACGTTTTATGAGAATTGCATTCTAAGATCACACATTTCATTTGCGACAACCTAATATAAAGTTAAATTAATGCATAAACTGACACTTTTTGAAATTCCGACATGCGGCGTTTTTCCTAGCAACCACAGATATTATTCCATGGACTTTCATGGGAGAACACAGGTTACGGTGGGTTGAAATTGCTCGCGAAGCCGACGCGATCGGCAGGAAGGGACGGCCACATTGGTCCGGAGATCCAATATGCGTGGCATTCATAAATTCGTTGAAATCGATTCGTTCTTGAATTACCTGGCTGCGGATGGTAAGGCGCCGCGGCGGTGTACTGGGTATGGTACCTCAGCTCTTCGAGCTGATTCGGGGCCGGAATTTGTTGAATGAACTGCTGAGGTGGCCATGGTGCTGCTGACGTTTCAACCGCGACTGCTCCCACGGGAGCGACTCCCTGGTGCCAAACAGTATTCCCGAACCCGGCTGCCGGCCGGAAGCCGGCGCTCGAGTCGCCGTAGAATGGCATCACTCCCGGTGACTGTGGACAAAAAAAATTCCAAAAATTAATCCACCGCGGGAAGAAAAATTTACATTTAGATGACGGGAATTCCCGTAGCCTCGCTTCCAAAAATACTCCGCTCCAATCTTCCCGGATTTTTTAATCTCTTATCGGGACACGTCACTGTTTTCTCTGATTCACAATTTCAGCCGCGCCACGAACGTATGATATTTGACTTTTATTATTAAGTGAACGTGTTGGTTGATCAAATGAATCCTTGTCTGTAAATAAATTCACAAATGAAGTGCTACGAATTAATTTTCACACCTATTGAACACCTATAAAAATCCACTTCATCTCCAACGCAAGGTTGGCTTCCCAAAAATACACCGATGCCAGTGCTGCAAGCTTCTTACAGTTTTAAATGATTCACGAGTAGACTGCGGACGTTTCTTCAATTTTCAGCGGCAGCAGTGTTTGTAGATTTGAAATAAATGAAAATTGTACTAATCACGGTGAAATTTTATTTTCCAGCTATTTTTAAACATTTCTTCCAGCCATAAATGCATAAAGATCCGCAGGCTATGTATGAGAAAGAACGAATCCTATTTTCTTTCAATTAACTCCCTCGATTTACGCCGAGGTAGCTCGCTATTATTTTTTCGTTAGTCCATCGAGAGAACGAATAAATTGGATTATAAATTGTAAATGGATTTCGAAGACGAATGTCGCTATATCGGGAACGCCGATATGTGTCCGATCTCCAATTCCTAATACCGTAAACGAGTGATTTAATTATGTAATTATCGAACAAATTGCGTTCGGAACTAGTTGAGAACCATCACGGACTGCCCGAGATGGCAACAGCCATTCGTCAGCAATAGTTCTCCGACTATGCAGGCCGCAGTGGCTCTCAGCTTCGAACTTGAGGAAAGTTCGCGTTGGTAACGCACACGTTCCCAACCCAATTAAATAAAGGGCTTCTAACCAGACCGTAATAGAGCCATTAATCAAAACGCGAAAGCTCCACGTGCGCCGGGAATGGGAGCTCCCGTTTCCTGCGGGTTCTTCGCGCTTGTTCCCGTGGTCAGAAGTTACATCCGACCGCGGGGGCTATCAATTTCTCCCGGCGAGGAGACTATCGCGTGACGATTCGACATTTATCACTTCCGTTTTAATTGCCACCAGTCCCCTCGCCCCTCTCTCCCGACTCACCCCCGCCGCGATAGAGCGCCGAGAATTCCGCGGAGAGTTTGTGCATCGCTGGAATTCATCGGCAATTTTTCAAGATCGCTGCCGGGATAGCCGGTTATACTCTTTCCCTCCTGCAAATTGGAACTACAGCCACTATGATTCGGCCCTGGAAACGTCGATAACGTTTTCCTGTTGTTCAGCCTGCTATACTGTATCCCCTCTATCGTTCGATGGGTTGATAAACGCTTTCGGGAAAAGGAACTGCGATTCGGCAGGTCTCTTTTCGGTGGAGATGGCAGAGAAAATATTTCGGAGGCGAATCGAGCGTCCAATTTCACCATTTTAGAAGAATCGCTGCTTTTATCAGGTTAATTTTGATTTTTAGAAGATTTGTTGGAGACCGGGAAGTGAACGTGTTAACGAGTCGAGGCAAATGTAGCCTGAAATGTTGCGGTCACCCGTCGCCTGGTTGATGCATTACTCGATTCTAAAATAGTTTTCATCTAAGTATACTGAAATGTGCATATTCGCGTAGCATGAGTGGAGACATTAGTAATAAGACGACTCCTAGAAAATCTCTGATCTTCAACGAATTTACTCGTTCAATGTAATTCTGCTTTTCATCGTGTTGTATTAATATGTACGATAATAATAGATCTTTGGTCCCATTTCGTTCAAAATATCGCTCGACGGAGCCTAAACTTTTTCTTCAGCGGAACGAGCACGTACAGGAATAGCAATTGATTAAACTGTGGAAATGACCGTACGTACGTAAATATGCTGTTATGTGCTGCATGAAATGAACGTCCACCGTGCCGTGCACACAGAAATGCTACATGGCGAAGCGTCACTTCTGCGAATTGATCAAACTTTCGCGCGAGCATCAATTCTAGCAACGAGAGGATCCATTGGAAGGCTTGTACAATGGGTTTCGTTTATTTTCGTTCGTCCCATAGTCGCCGATGGCTGTAAGAAGTCTACGGAAGGTAGCTGCTTTCGTACATCGTGTGAGACGACTGTACACTTGCAGATTTTTATGTAGAATAGAAATCTAGCTCTACGAAAGCAACCAATTCGACCAAACGATTGTTTGCCAATTTTGGACCGTCCTGTAGAACCCGCCCAGCATTCCACAAACATGACTCCCGTCTCTCCGGCCCGAATGCTTCTCGCGACCGAGAAGAACGCCCGCTAGCGTTGAGCCGTGCTGTAAATTCTACGACGCAAACCGTAAACGAGAACTCGGTCGAAATATCGAAAGAGTAGCCGACCAGGGCTCGGTGAAGCGGGAGGTAACGGGTGGGGGAAGTGAAACAATGGGGGTCCGGTGGCGTGTAAAGAAATTTCCGAACTCGACAAAGAGGCGTCTTGTATTTAAACCGCGTTCGTTGTGCTCTCTCGGCCTTTGAAAAATCGATAGCCAGGGAGAGTGACGAGGAGGGACGGCGAGGAGAAAGTGAAATAGAATGACAAAGCCTTCGACGGGGAGGAGAGGTGTACGGACGAGCAAACCGATCGTTCGTGCTCGCCGCCTTCGTTTTGCAGCGAGTTTTATAGTCCGGTTGCGAGTTTGCCAATTCTTTCCTTCGTTCCCTTCGCTTCTCCCTTTTTAGCCTCGTCCTTCTCCCTCTTTCTCCCCCAATCTATTTGCGGCCCCTCTTTCTGTCTCTCTTCCACCCCCTCCCACCCCACCCAACCGCCACGGTTGCTATCTGCTGTCCTTGTTCGACGCGAAGCTTTCCTTTCGATTAACGATCCTCCGTCTCTCTTCGAACGTACCACTCGAGCACACACGTAGAGGCACGCACACAATAGGCACACACGGATCGAAGCTTGATTCTCTTTCTCTGTCTTACTCTCGCTCTCGCTCTCTCTCTCTCTCTACCTTTCTCGTTCTCTTTCGCTCACTCCGCCACGATGGAAAGGAGTAGTGATGGCCTCAAGACAGTTTTAATGCTCGACGGGGCTGCGTGTGGTCTTCGAAATTGCTGGGAATGTTCGATATTAAATTGCAGACATTTTCGAGAAGTGGAGTTTCTTTTTATCGGCGAATTAAAGAGCAATCTGTTATTACTAGACCGCGGACCTTTATGCATCTATGAAGAAATTAGTTGATCAGAAAAATTCAAGAATACTGTATAATGTTGTTTTTAACGTAGCAAAGTCATTAATGGATGAACTCAATTTTTATTTAGTTCCTGCTTCCCACAATGAATGCAGAATATTTTGATTTTGCATAGAGGTCCGCAGTCTAATTATTACAATCTCATTTCTCTGGCATTAACACTAAACCTACCGAGCACTAAAAGCGATCCAAATGTTTCAGCTTACGAAAACGACAAGGCTCCATTTATTTATATAATCGTAAGATGAAAAATATAAAACCGGTAATTATTTTCCCCGGCAGCGGTATGTTTAATGTTCGAAGCAAAAGTAGCCAACAAACAAACCCTCGAAATCCAGAAAATGGAAATATGATAAATTTGATTCCGAGGCACGAACGCTAAACTTTTGCGATATCTGCTGGCAGCGTGGCGCAGTTATCCGAATAAAGGATTCCAGGAGTACGGGAACGCGGCAGCGGCGGAAAAATTATTCAAAATTCATGCGGAAATTCGGCACCGTGGTGGCCCGATCGGGCTTGACGGAAATTAGGCAGCCGATTGAATAAAATTCCAGCGTGTTCCCCGGTTCCCGTTCGCGTATAATCTCTGCTTCGTGTATTCTGCACAAGCGACGTGTTTATCCGATGTTGCGCGGCGTGCAGCTACGAACCGTTTTGCGGGTTATTACCCTTGTTACGCGGTACAGTTCAATTAACTGAGTTACGATGGTAATCCCATTGACGGTGACCAAGGAAGTGAAATTTCCTCCGTTGATATTCGAGCATGGAGACCACCGTTCTCTCTCTCACTCTCTCTCTCTTTCTGTCTATCTATCTTCCTCCCTTGCTGCTCGACGTCGAGTTCGAATCGAGCGACCGCAGGGGGTGAGTTCCACCCTTAGACGACGGGAAACGCCGTCCGCCGTGTCTCGTCTGCCTCTCAACTTTGCTCCCCAGTCAAATTATCATAGAATTTTCTAACGAGCGTGCGGTAGACTTTATTACCTCTCCAAAAAGACATTTTTCGAATAATCTAATTTTTTTTGGACGACTCTAGAAGGAAATTTTTATGTCGCCCTTCCATTTGCATGTGAACGACTCGGAATTAAATTTTTGCTGCAAATGTTAGCACTGGATTCAACGAATAATGATATTGAAAATTTTCAAAAAGGGATGGAATATAAAGTTCGACAGAGTTTAGTACAACTTTTATTTACTTCGGATCTGCTATTTTATTCCAATTTAATAAAGTTCGTCTACGGAAATGTACGTAAGATTTTCTAGGTGTTTAAAAGAATTTTTTACATCACCCAAAATAAAATTGAAGGTTTGATAATTGATACCGAATAAATATACAACACCTTTATAGAGAGTGAATAACGATCGTGTATTATTCTTTAAATAATTATCTTTCTCCGTGTTTGGTTACAAGCTGACATGTGGTTTAAGGACTTCTGGTTCAATCATGATTTACATCGTTCGTTGTTGCTCGCTTGGAATATTTCGTGTAAATGCGGAACATATCAGACTAGATTTATTTTACCCCGAAACTAATGGAATCGCGAATAGAGAATAACCGATGAATTGATTGTGACGGATGAATACATGGAGGGATTCCAGCGTTTGAATATTGATCTCCGATGATACAAATTCGCGTGAGCATTCACATTCTGCGAGTAATATTATATTTAGCAGTCTACCGGAAGCTTGTTAATGGGCTTTCCCGTGTCTGCGATAGATCAAAGAGGAGCTCGATCATTTCAGTTCAAACTGGTAATCCTGGAGGAATTGATTAGATTACTAGTAATTCGTTAATTAGGATTATAAACAGTGCTTGATCACTGATTTACCAAACACCTGTGAACGGTGTTAATGCCTTGAAAACATTTCAATATTAATTTAGAATAAAATATATATTTTAGTAATTTTGTAGATCTTAACAAAATTCAGTGTGCTTGATAGATCGTAGTAAAAATTGATTTTCAAGTGACAAAAAATTGTTAAACACATAATCTTGTTCCACTTTCCAAGTAGGTAACACATACGTACAAAAAGGCTTGCAGACCCCATGTCGGTTTAAAACAGGGATGAGCAACCTTTTTTTACAACGGGCCAGCTACAAATTTAAAAATGTGCGGGCCGCATGTAAGAAACTTATGATGATACAAACTCTGAATGATGAAATCAAATCATCCCTTTATTAACACAATAAATCTAGTATAAAAAATTACAGCAATAAAACTGTATGTGTCTTCTGTAGAACAGCGGGACACTAGGAATTTTTAAAAATCAAATGTAAAATGGCCGCACGAGAAGATGTGGCGGGCCGGGGGTTGCTCATCCCTGGTTTAAGACGTTCCAAGTTCCAACAAAGTCTACCGAAGTTCCTACTCAGCTACCTCAGGGGCCAGTGCAGCCTTTACCACACTAAACGACTACAGTCCTCAGAATCCGTTTCACAAAATCTCAACGCAAAGCTCCTCGGTGCATCAGAATCATAACCCAGTGAACACTGAGCTCGCCTTAGGGTGTCGAGCAGGTATCTCTAATCTCCATGATCGACTTTCTTTCCGTGGGGGTCTAATCGGCCAGAACAGTGTCCAGCGATTTCGCCATAGTGGCGTCCATGAATCATCGCGAGAAGGAAGAACCAGTCGCCGAGGTGGAAAAACGAAGGATAGGAGAAGAAGAAGAAGAAGACGGAGAAGAAGAAGGAGTCTGAGCGGAAGGGGTCGAGGTCAACGAACGGCTCGAGTTCCTCGGAGACGAGAGGGTAGCATGGAGACCACGAATGAAAGAGACAGAGAGAGAACTATATCTAGGGAGAAAGAGAGATACATAGCTGGGATAGATGGAAGTAAAAGGCTCGGGAGGGTTATGTTTGGGTGCTGTCGCGGCACATCCCGTTTTATCACGCCTGGGGTTTACGTTGCCCTAGGTCACGATGTCAAGAGAACGGAAGGATTTTCCCCCCCTGAGAGAGTCCCGAGAGGAGGGACGAGGACGAGGAGAACCGGCGTTGGTAGACGATAGAAGAGGAAAGGAGGAAAACACGAAGCCGAAGCTGAGGGAGGCGGTTCTCGGTCTCTGCCTCTGAGGGATCGCTGACTCGGTTGGCGAGACGCCCGCTCTTCTCTCTCTTTCTCGCTCTTGTTCCGTTCTCTCTGCAGCTCTCTCTTCGATGCTATCAACCTCGACCACAAACACCGATTCACGGCCACTTTGGGGGTTCACGCGGAGTCTCTCGACCCGACCACCTTTCCTCGCTGTTATCCCGGCACGCTCGACCCACTCTTTCCGACCGAGGCTCCTGTTTCCGGGGTTGCTCCCTCTGTGGACCTGTCCGTTTCAAATCTGCAGGTGCCACTGTCTGCCGCTGGTCCCAAATCTGTGGTTGCCAGGAAAAAGTGCCGTATCTCACAATTTCCAAACATTTCTGCTTCCGCATTAATTTAGCTCTATGATATAGGATTTACGTCTTTATCGGAAATAAATACGGAAGGCTGAAGAAAGTAATGCAATTCAACCGATGTCCTGTATCCTATGTAAAAACATTAGTGATCACAATTCTTCCTGATGACCACAGAAATATCGTCTCCATCGATCCCCAAAGCCTCTAAACAACCGACGAGCCCTCAACGCTTCATGTACCCAGGCCCTTCGAAGACAGTCCTTTTGTAACAAGACTACCATCATTGAATTCGATCGTATTTAATAAATTCCTTTTACGTCCACAAGATCCTAGCCGGATAATTTCGAAACCGAATAGCAGAGAGATGAACAACCACAGCGTCGATCTCTAGATAGCATCACGAGGATCGGGACATTCCGATTGCGGAAATCGGGAGCGGATGGCTGTGGGTTGTCCGAGCCGCTTTGAAAATCGAGCCAGAAATTAATTTCACTGTGCACGCCGCGCTCTGGCCGCTGTCGGGCTAGGAACAGAGGGGCGGCTGCAAATTTATCGACGAATTAGCCACAGCAATCAGTCCCGCATCGATACGTTTATTTCATTAAGCGTTCCGTGTGCGCGCGGATGATCGCGCGCCCGAGCAGACCGCGGCTGGTTAAGCGTGCGTACACGCGATCGCGCGAACGAGCGCACCGTAAATTCATTTATCAATGCGACGTGGTGTCGTGCACCCGCCCCCCCCGCGTGCTCCGCAGCCACGCCCCCCCCCCCCGGTGCCCCGCAGCCCCCCCGGTACTCGAATTCAGCAAAACCCCGTGGTCGAAACGGCGTGGATCGACTCTCTTCGAACTGGCACGGCGATCGCGACACGTTCCGCGATAAAAACCGAATCGTTTGCGCGGTAAAACAGTTTTTATCGCGCCATTTATACTTCGGGATGGGAATTTGGACAGCTCTGGACGACTCCGAAATAATATTGAGTACAGGGTATACATTCTGCGCGTCCGCTTTCAATTGAACATTTTTAGACTAGATCATAAATGAAACGTTCTTTAGACACAGAACCGCAGAAACGATCCACTCTGTTTCTTCTACAAACGCTTTTACAAACCTCGAAAATAGTTTGCTCGCTGTGAAACATTTTTCGCCTTACAATCTCAGCTGGAAGACTGAAATTACTCATCGATCCTCGCCCAAACTTAGGCCGCGTCACGAAGCCAGAAGCGTTGATTCCATCACTGGACGAGTCACAGCAGCTGAATGACTGTTTCCTGAATCATTTTCCCTCGTCGGGAGAATAATTTCCTCGAAACCGATTTTATCACGGTTCCCGGGCGTCTGTTCGGTTCTCCGTTTCGCTCGCGATTCTCCACGAGACAGAGGATTTATATACGCCGTTCCGGAGCGCTTAAATCGAGGGTACCAGGGGGAAGAGCGAGAGAGAGAGAGAGACAGGGAGAATCGGTGAGCAAGAGCAAGGGAACCGCAGAAAACGGGTGGCCGCTATCTACATCTCGTCCGGGGCGGCGCGAAGCGGTTTTATTCACGGCTGCTCGCTTTCGGGCGAAAACAATGCGACCCCCGAGCCGATTCCGTGAAAAAAGGAAACCCTCCGGAGCCAGGCGAGAAAAAGGAACGAAGAAAATACCGTCGGAACAAAGCGTCGCGCGATACACCTTTCGCGCTTTTTTCGCTGTACACCGCCGCACCGGAGAACGGATCCGAGATTAATGCGAAAGAGCTCGCGGAAATTCCCGGTCGATTTATCGGCGACGTACCGACGGCGGAATTTCGGATATTCAGATTCTGGTCTGCGATTCCCTTGATTGACTACAGTAGAACAAGTTGGCAGTAACGTTACTAGACTGCGGATCCTTGTGCATTTATAGGAAAATTGAATAGATGAGATCGAAAATTGTTGGAAAATTTGGAGATTTCTCCTCTATTAAAGTCATTAAGGGATGAAATAAATTTTTATTTTGCTCCTGCTTCCCACAATCAATGCAGAACATTTTTATTTTGCAGAAATTGTTTGGGTGAAATATAAAACAGTAGAGAATTAGAAAAATATAAGAATATCGTAATGTTGTTTTTAATGTGACAAAGTAATTAAGGGGTGAAATCAATGTAATACATTTTTATTTTGCAGAAAGATCCGCTGTCTAATCATTACACTCCACTGATTTTCCCATAAAACACCGAACGCCACTGAACAGAATTTCTCGGCACCGTGGTCTTTCGTGAAATCGTAAATTTGGAGCAGCTTTACGACGACAATGCCGTCGGAATGTTCGTCGAACACGTGTACCCCGCTGGCGCGGCGAATGTATTCGCCATAGGATTTCGCGAGAGGGTGTGCGGGGGTGGGCCGGGCGTTAATCACGCGTTTCGAGCGCGTTAAACGAGGCTATCTGCGCGCGTAAACGCGGTCAGCTCGGCGATACGGTAATTGGCAATATCGCCGCCGATAAAGGAATCAACGTTACGGTGGTTCGGGGGCCTACGGGGGAGGGGAACGCAGGGGTGCTGCGAATAGTTGAAGGGTAGGGAGTCGAGGGGAACACGCCGCGCCATTATGCAGCAAACCGAAACCGCGAAACGCCGCGTGCCCGTCGCTCGTCCGCGAATTGCGTCCGACCGCGAAGCACGTGCGGTTTTCTACCGTCGAGATCGCGCGGACACGCGCCCCCGATTTGCACGGACGTTTCGCGAACCTGTTCCGAACCTGTTTCGAACCGGATCGAGGGGTATCGTCTTGGAATATCAATTGCTACCGCGCTGCTTGCGGTCGCGATTCAGAATCGTATGAAATGTGACAGAGTACCCTTTCCAAAGGATTTTTAGTCTTATATTTTTTATCTTTTTCTTTATTTTAATAACTGAACTGTGTATTTAAAAAGAAGCTCACACAATAATTTACTTTTGATAAAAATTTTCATTCATTCTAAAAATTGGTTGATTTAGGGTGGAAATTGATATTGCTTTTAAACAATTTATCTAGTCCGTCAATTAAGTGCTAAAACGAACTTGCAAAATGGATCCAACATAATTCACTCCAACATCAGAGATCGCTAGATCCTAATACATAAATTCGACAGCCTAAACGCTGTTATCGTACGTTCAAGAGCGATTTTCCCCGGACTGTGGAGTAAATAGCGAACACTGTGTAAAAGCCAGTAGCTCGGAAGAACAGACCGATGAAGCTAAGTTTCACCTAAAAGGTGTTATTGCCACCGGGATCGTGGTGGAACGTGTACAGCAAGCCTCCTCGAAGCATGTCGGTTTTTCAGCTCCGTGCAACGCGTTTCTCGACGAGTCGTTAGCTACTCTGTTGACCGTGACACGCCGAGGACGGGCCGGTTTGCCGCGATCACGCTCCGATGACTATAATGTCGGCGAACAAGGAACTTGCGGCCGACTCTCTCGTAATGTAGGGGTGTAATATTCGCCGCTGCCCTGGGGACACGGCTGAATTTCGACGGAAATTCGGCAGAGCGAACACCCACCTTTATAAATTGCCGATTATAAGGTGTTCACAGTCGCCCACCGCTGTCGGAGTCACTCGCGGCTATTTAACACGCTACGCGTAATTGATGGCGCTTGTGAACTCTGCGAGCTGCTGATGCGATTGCGAACTGCTACTCCACTGGTTATTTCGCACTTTATTCACTGCTTGCATTCTTTGATTTTAGTCGGTGCTCGTGTTCGTGGATTTTATTCGTTGCTTGTATTAATTTATTTTACTCGTCGCTTGCATTCTTCGATTTTAGACGGTGCTCGTGTTCATTCATTTTACTCGTTGCTTGTATTAATTTATTTTCCTCATCGCTTGCATTCTTCGATTTTAGACGGTGCTCGTGTTCATTGATTTTACTCGTTGCTTGTATTCATTTATTTTACTCATGGCTTGTGCTCGTTGCTTGTATTCATTTATTTTACGCATGGCTTGTACTCGCTGCTTTCATCTACTCGTTGTAAGCAGATGTTTATGGAAATTTGTATTTTTATACACAGATTTGGTACACAGGATAGATTTTAATAGTTGCTGTTCACTCTGTATGCGTGTTTCTCGTTTAAACATTTTGGGTTGTCACCGAAAAATTTTCTTCTAAGGTACACACGCGCTCTGGCAGGTGTATCAGCGACGACAGCAACAGGGAAATACAATATTATTATTTTCCATTTCACGGTAGTATCAATATTGGTTCGGAGTTTCCACTATAGTTCCCGTACCACAGCGACGGAGGAAGAAAGTGGGTTAGGCGATTCGGGCAGAGAACTCTATAGCGTACTATGTATAGCGAGTCTAAACTGGTATGTATGCGTGTGTTGGTGTTGCGCAATACCGTGATGCAGAAAGCATGCGAAATCGGAAAATTCTCGGGGACAAGCGTGCGAGTTACGCGTGTCCCGAGTCGTTCGGCCGTGGATATTACTTCTTTTACTATAGGCCACGGCGAGGAAAAGTTTAACGAGGCTCCATAGAAAACATAATTGAAAGACATTACTCACGAACAAGATTCTCGGGAAACATTGCCACACCGTCGCGAGACATTCTTTGAGAAAGCCACCGTCGTAAGGGAAGAAAAATTGCTCGAAGGAACTGCTATTGTTCGGGTAGCGTTCCGGGGAAACAATAACGTAACTTCGTACACATGAATGCGTGCCGATAATTATGGTTTTCCCTGTCGACGGGGGGGAGTGAGTTTCAAACAATGCCCGAGTCGAAAAACTAAATTCGTGAATTATATTCTTGTGACTGAAACAATCAATTTTTAAATGAACGTTTGTCTACACTGAATTATGAAAATTAGTTCATCCGACAGCACTGTAGATATTTAGACATCATTGATCGCGAAGTTAAAAGATACATTCTTTCTTACTGTGGCTCTAAGTGATGATCGAATACATTGTGAATGAAATTAGAGTCATAATTAACGTCCAATCAAGGTATAAACCTCGCCATTAAATCGATTGCGGTGCACAGAAAGTATTGGTATCATCTAATTGATGTGCGTTCTGAAACCACCCCTCGGAGGATACTTATCTTACCATCCCTTATAGGATAATTTTCTTACCACCATTTACGGGGTAGTTTCTTTTCTAACTACCCTATCAAGCTAGCTGACATATTCTTGCAACAAAACAACATACTAAAGATAGAAAAACAAAAACTTGGTTGAACTAGCCTAAATGAGGGTAGTGCATAAAATGTACTGGCTGAAACAGCGCAGAAGAGTGAATATAAAACAGAAATTTATTTGTTCGTCCGTTTGCTAATCTGAATAGGTGCGCGGTGGGTTAATTCTCGAAAGCCAATTAAAAATTCGCGAATCCACCGAGCCACCGAGTAAATTAGAACCCTTGGTAGCTAGCGCGGCCGAAGTACGACAGTATAGAAAATTTATGGAGTGTAACCGGGAAGTTGGGAATCGAGCCGGTTAACCGAATGGAGCGTGTAACGCTGCTCGGTTATGATAGATAAGGGTTCGACTGCGTCGAGCCTCGTGAAATATGTGAATACGAATGTCGTCTCCGTTTCCATAGAAGACAAAGAAGCGAAGGGATGCCGGGATGAAAAGAAAACAGTGAAGAGAATCGAGCAGAAGAGGGGTTGTTCTTACCCTGTGGCGATCCGGGCGGACGGCTGGGCTGGTTTTCGCGGGTTTTCCACCCCGTGACAAGGGAGCTGCGAGGAGATCGGCCGCCGAAATAACAGCATAACGTCGGGGCAAGGGTAGACTAGCGGCAGACAGCGACTATGGGGGCGGTGACCGCCCGCCAACGCGAATCAATACCCGCAGGAACAGGAACCACCGGCCCGGCAAGAGAAAGGGAGAGAGAGAGGGTGCGTCCCGGTGAAAGAGGGAGAGAAACACGAGAGAGGGAGAAGGAGAGAGGGGTGGAAGGAAAAGCGAGCAGTATCAAGAGGAGCAAGAGGGCGGCGGAGGCGGAGAATGACGGCCGGGTGGAAACGGGGGTGGAAACCGCCTCCCCCTCCCCCTCCCGCACGCCCGCGACAGCCCGGTGAAAACGCCGCGGAGTAAGTGCCGATACCTGTCTACATTCCCGAGCCCGATTCCTTCTGCGGGTGCGCCGAGCGACGCTCTGTTTCGCGTCTCTTCTTTTGCACCTTTACCACCCCCTACTTCTTTCCTGATTTTTCGCGTTTTAGATTCTCTTCCAGAGCAGCCTGGACTGCGTGGAACACGGGATCTGCTACCTGGATGCAGAGGTGCTTGACAGAACGTACTTTCACACCCCCTGTTTCTTCTTGCTTTTTAGCTTTCTTGTGGACCGGCCCGAACGCGCAGGTATCGTGTGCAACGGCACAGGGGTGTGACCGAATCTGTTACTAAATCTGTTTTATTTAGGATTACCGATGTCGGATCCAGAATTTTGATCACTCGACAGCGCAGAATCGCGTATTTTTAACCAGCAGAAAATCACCTCTCCCGTTCAGCACATCGAGCTTCTCTCAAGATGTTAATTTTAGCACTGAGTCAGACAAATGAGAAGAGTATCTGGACGTGCACTCCAGCAGAAGAATTTTTCATCAGTCAGAAGCAACATTCTAGCCTGGTCAGCTGTTCGAAGCCCATCTATATGATAATTCTCTCCCGGAGAGAGCGTATAGGAAGCACGCGAGAGAAAGAACTAACAATAAAACTGACACGGTTGACAGACTGCTGTACGTTTACAATCCGCGGCTAGTGGATAGCTTGGAATAGAACGCTGGCGTTCAAGTAACGTGGCAAAAAGCTGTGCTAGTTTTAAAGTTCAATTTGTTTGATTGCAGACCATGAATAGAAAACACTTTCATGTTTAGGTGATGGAGGATCGGTTCGACATGACGGTTCTATATTTGGACCCCGGAGAGTCACAAAGGAAGAGGCTGGTTCGATATTTGGTAACCTGGTATACTTGGAACCTAATTTACGAGCCGTAGGTCCATTAACGTCGAATCGAAGTATCTAGGTAACCTAATAAACTGCAAATATTTCCCTTCTGCGAGATAACAAGGCCTAGAAGAGACCCATCAACCGTCTTTGTCCGCATCAACTACTTTAGTAAGCGTTGGCGCTGATCAGAAGGTTCACTTTCTCAATGAGCGAAGCAGCTCGAAGCAAACTGGAAGGCAGAATATTTTCCGTGCGGTGAAGGGAAGCCCCAGTGGTTCAGGAATCAGTGCAGGGTCCGAGAGCAGGGCCAAGGACATAAAACTCGTGAGAGCCAGTAAACGTCCCGTTGAAGCCGCGTCTGGCATGATCGTTCGAGGTTCGCCGGTAATGGGGCAGTAAATTTCACCGGGGCTGGCCCGGTCGGGGAACGCGTTCCCGTTCACGAGATTGAATCCCGGGGTTGCAGAACCGGGTGCCGGCCTTGAAGCTACGGTAGCCGATAACCGGAGAATCGTGTCCCTCGTCAGAACTCCTTCCAGAGTGTGGCTGTCCCACCGGGTTCGGATTATCCTGGCCGCGTGTTTCGCGCGGGAAACACGCGCCGTCCTGTGCAAGAGCAGACTGGTTTGCCCAGTAACCTCGCGCCGCAGGATCCACGGGTACGCGGACGAAAACGAACGCGGTGAAACCGCATTCCTTCCTCCTTCTTCCTTCATCTGAAGCCGGCTCTCTCGACCTCTCTTCCCCAGAGGGGAAAGTGAGGGGCGCGGATAATCAGCTTGCTTCTTCTTCGTCTTCTGATGCAATTCGATTTTTCTGTCACGGGATGCAAGTGCACACTGTCGTGGACATTAGCTTGGGAGCTGGAATGATCAGCTGGTATCAAATGAATGAGGGCTTGGTGAACTCGCTGTTAGAGGTATTGCTTATTAATTCAAGCCACTAGAATGAACATGTCGTAGACTAGTGCATACTCGTAGTCCGGCCAGTTTGTTTCATATCAATGAACGATTATGATACCATTGCCTTGGGAACTAGAATGATCATCTTGCTCACTGGAATGAACATATTAGTACTGTTGTACCAATAAGATGAAAGGAAGAACTTGGAGTCTACCTTGAACGCTTCTGCATGCAAATCTAAAATTGTCCTAAGGCTTCTCCTTCCTCTTCTTCTGAAGAGTAAGTATAATTTGAGTGTAGCCATCGACGTGCTCGAGGAGTTATGACAGACAATAAACACATCGTCGACGTCTCACGAACAGAAATTAGTGGCAGCAAGTTTGCAATCCACGCTCGTAGGTATTCGAAGCGCGCCGAACAGGCGAACCAGGCGTGTTTCCTTGTAGGGCGAAGACAGATTGAAGTAATGAGCCGGGAATGGTCTAGGTCAAGGTCCTTGGCCCGGGTTTACCATCGCATCGGTGTACTGTACACGAAATGGAGGACTGGGTCGCGCCGATGGGGAGCTGTTTATTCCCCGAAGTGTGCTACGTGTTACATGCCAATATACAGCCAGAGATTACGCTACCCTGGGCTGCCGGGGGTGGCGGGATCGATGCGATCCTTGGGGACCCAAGACGCTTGTAATCCCATAAAGGATTTTCAACTCGAGTTGAGCTCATGCCAGACGAGCAAACTACCCGGACGCAACAGACGATCCTCCTGGCACGGTAGACCCACGGAATCAGAAACATTATACAGGGAAACAATTTCTTTCGAAACTGTCTTCGGTCGACGCCTGTTGCTTTCAGTCTTATGACGAGGTACGTAGAAATGTCCTTTCCATCCCCCTCGATTTTTCGGTGGAATAAATTGAATAGCCACCCTTCTTACAATTAGATGTTCTAAGGAAAATTTCATAGAATAATTTATTTCTTCAACTAATAGTTAATACATCTTGGTGAAATGAACTGTCTTTCTTACAAATTGTGAGACACTCTGAACCGGAATAAAGATGGACATTGACCAAAGCATATTCAGCCTGTTGCTTTGAGTCTTATGGTGGAGTACGTAAAAATGTGCTTTTCATCCCCTTCGGATCTTGGAACCATTTCACGGTGGAGTAAATTGAATAGCCAGCCTTCTTAGATGTTGTAAGGAAAATTTCATAGAATAATTTATTTCTCGAACTAATACTGAACACACTCGGTCAAACAAACTGAATGTCTTTCTTACAAATTCTCAGATACTCTAAACCTGAATAAATAAATTTTTTATTGACCAGGATCTATAAAGATGGACATGCTCCACTTCCTGGTAAATGAAAGAACTTTAGGTTCACGTACAAGCTGAAAATAATTGAAGAAGAAGGGGAGAAGTGCGATGGCTGGCAAATTGCGAATCAGAGATAACAGGCATCGTTACGCGAGCCCTCCTGTAACCGAACCCCGAAAGGAAAAGGTGGGGGGAGTAGAACTCACCATAGAAACGACAGGCGGCGGCGGATTTCCGTTCCTGAGGGCGCCGGTTTGCTGGTTCGCCGCGGGATTCAAGCTGTCCTTGGATTGCTGCATGGGATCCGGTTGATGGATCGTTTGTTGGGTTTGTTGTTGCGGTTGCTGTTGGTGTTGTTGCAGCCCACCTATGCCAGCTTGTGGACTGCCCAAGCCTGCAGGTGCGCTGTCCGGCGTGCTGACTTGTCGGGCGATCTTCCGATAACTCTGCAACAGGAACGGGTTGATCTTCCGTTAGAGGACTACAGTGAACAAACGTGAAACTTTGTTTACGCTTGAAACACTAAATTTCAAGTTTTCAGAGTGCAAATATAAATGCTATAAGCGAAGAGAATATGAATAAATTTCTAATGGATTCCGGTATTTCCTAATGCAATTGTTCTCGGGCGATACAATGTCGGAAATATAAAATACTGGTTTGGCAAGGAAGTAATTTCGGTATTTCAAGGTGAAATGAAACCCAATTTTGTTATTCAAAATGTAGCTGTCGCGGCTTTATGAAAATAGCAAACAACTTTATTAAGCTACCAGAAAGATGGCAAAAGATCATCGATCAAAATGTGGAAAATATTAAAGAAATTTTTATTTCACCTTAAAATACCGAAATTATTATCTTGCCAACCCAATAGTATAACAAGACGCCAAGCAGCTCCTCCGAGATTTCAATTTACGTTCACGTCGAGCACACCGGTCGTCCTAAATACTTTAGTAACCAATAACTCGTCGCTTGCTTATTGTAGTGAGGCATCCGCTGTCTCCAATCATGCGAAAGCATTCCAAAGAGGAAAAAGAAGGGGGTCTCTCATCTGCAGACGTTCCCGCGTAAAGAAAGATGGCGGACAGGAGGAATTCGAGACGCGGGGCCGTTAAGGGGGCGATTTACGGGACAGGGACGGCCATTGGCTCGGATCTCAATTATCCAATAACTTTCATCGTCGAGCGACGCTATAGTCAGAAAGAGAAAGAGGTTGAACGACACACGCGAGTAAGTTTCTGTTCTAGCCTGAGGAAAATGTCGTCTCGTGACAAAGAGGAGAAGCTTGTGAGGCGAAGGAGGGAAGGAAGGAAGGAAGGTAGAAAGGAAGGAAGGAAGGAAGGAAGGAAGGAAGGAAGCATGGCGTGCAGTGGCCGGTTGCACGCCGCTGTGACCCTAATGCTAAAAATAACAAGGTGGCCAGAAGTAGGCCGAGGCGGCTGAAACCGTTTCCATAGTTCAACAAGCGCCGCTGGCCGAGAGAAGCTGTGACCACCGGGACCTCAGCGCCCCGAGGGGCCAACTTGATCAATTATTACGACGTCCCCAAGAGCGACGCTACCTCACGGACCTCGGTTCTCTCGTCCCGTGACGCGAATTATCGAGGAACTTGAACACGCCGGTCTTACCGCCATGGAATCGGACCCTTAAGACCCCTGTTAGCGCCGTTCTCGCTCCGCTGCATCATACATTCATTACACATGCACTCAGGATCGCAAGCCGACCGCTGATTAATTTTTGTCGGTTCTCTTATGTAAACCACATGCTTTGAAATATTCACATTTGCGGCGAAATTCCCAATGGCAATCTGAAAATTTATACAACCGTGAATGGTCCATTATTAATTCTATCGTTACGATACTGCTGCGCATTGTTCAGCATTTATTCCAGAAGTAAAACTCAATTAACCTAAAAACGGCAAGGATCGAGCAGAGCGTTCCGGAGCGAAACAGATTTGCGGCTCGCTCGTCCCGGTCGAAAGAGTTTCGTAATCGAATCGGCGACGATGTTACAGAATATTACTGATTGTATCGGGCCCGTGAATTTATTGGCCACGCCGCCGTGGAAATTTATGCAACGGAATTCAATTTACATTTACGACGGTCCCAGGTTGCCGTGCTGCGCTGTCAGGAGCAACCGATAAAGCCGGGGAGCACGGTTCGGAATCACAGGGATCATTACTCGTTGAACGGAGCCCGGTGATCTCGCGGATGTAATTCACACCTGTCGAGACGAGCCACGACGAGGAAAGAAACCCGCGATTTCATATTCCCTTGTACCACCTATCTTTCTCTCTCTCTCTCTTTCTTTCTACCTCATTGAAATTCCTCCGAGATTGAAGAGCGTGGCCGGACGCTAACAGAATGATTAAATTCCTCTTCTGGAGGCTCGACGTGGTATTTTTGGGATTACGCTTGGTTAATATTAGCCGCTTTCGGAGTTAACGTCTCACTAACTTCCCTCGCGGTCTTGACACGTGATATTTTTAGGGCGTAACGACCAGCCCGTGAGATGGTATTTTTCAGATTACGCTAATCTTACAGGGATTAAAGTCTCTCCGATGGAAGACGGTATTTTTTCGAGGATAGAGCAATTTCGAGAGGCGAATTGCTTTGCGGGGCCAGCTCGCTGATATGCTCGCTAGATAAAGGACCTGTTTAGAAAGTACAATCGCTGCGGTATAGCGCGCAATTTCGAGTGGAAATTTTATTCATAAAATTCTTATTCGATTCAGTCTTGCTGGGGGTCGCGGAGCTTGCGGTGGCTGAAAGGCATTTTTACTTGTACGTCTGCCAATATGTTAGTGTTTCATCCTTACTGCGTAAAGAGAGCTTCTATAATTTAAATATCAGCATCACAAAAAAATTATGAATTTCTAACATCATGCGCGCGCGATAAAGATGAATATAATACGTTTATAATATCTTCATATAAAAAGAAGATATATTTTTAAATCACGATTGAACTTTAATGGATGCATTTCAAGTTTCTGATTCAATTTGAATGGGTGATCGTACCTTTCGCGGAAGGAACGTAGTGGTAGGGGATGATTGCACCGTTTTACGTACAATGTAGCAAAATATTGACGGCCTAATGAACGACACGAGAAAGTGCTTTTCCCACTTAAGTGGTTAAGTGGTTCGAGGGCCCTAATAACTCGGATAACGATTGCCGAGAACCGCGTATGCGATTCTCAAGGCGTTCGAACATCGTTCTCCATTACATAACAAGCGAACTGATCCGCAACAGCCTTGCAGCGAAGTCTGAAATTACCTGGTGGCATAATCGGGGCGTGTCGATTTACGACACGCTTCAATTTTCCATGTGTAGAGTCCTTTAATGATTCTTACCGCTTGTAAGCAGATAGCACGCGATCCTGACGTGGAACAATCGGAATGTAACATTTACGGACGCGAATCATTCTCGCCGTCTACGACTCAATTTTCTATTGTTTTACGAGCGATCATTATTCGAATTCCCGGTTCACGCGTCGGTCATAATTAGAACCTTCATTATAATGAATACATTTGTAACAGAAATGAATCGGTGGGATCCAAATCGATCTTTGCGGATCTTTATGCATTTATGGCTGTAAAAAATTTTCAAAAAAATGCTAGAAAATAAAATGCCACTTAAATGCCTATTAAAAATTTTGGAGGGTTTTACTCTTTCTCTGATTGCTGCAGAGAATTTTCATTTTGCATAAAGATTCACAGATTAGTTGGGAATTATTTTTCCAGTGAAATAATCAAGCAGTTGATGTGTCTCTACTCGAATCTGTGCAGCTAGTTATCTAACATGCGTCGAAGTAACTATTTGAAACTAACGGTAAACATTTGCTAACCACGTTTCCGACGCAGCAAGGCAATATTGATTTCCATTTGCCAATTCGGTTAAAACGGTCTCTGAAAATATCACTTTCATCAAGCGCCGCTTATTAGAGTTTCTCCAATCTATCTGAGGATAATTTCAAGTAATACATTCGTGTATGATCAGTATAAAAGGAGTACGTGTTATCTGAACAGACTCGGAGCACACGTAATAAAGATAGCAGTGAAAGTAACACTTTCTCTTATCGTGTTTGCAGTACGAATAACAAGAATCAGTTTATTCCTGTACACAAACTTGTATTTCAACGAATATTGTCGTGAGTACACTTGAAGACAGTGTGTGTTGGCCAATAAATAAATTTATTTAAATAACAAGTTATTTATTATATTTGAGCAAGTCTAAATGAATTATTTAAAATAATAAAGTTAATTGTTATTTACAAATACAATTTCAATTATTATTCGGACGGGCCCGACCACTGGCGATATACCTGAAAAAGTTGCTATAGCAGACAAAAAACGCGCACGTGTTCAATGTATATACAAAATACAAGAAATAAGAGAAGACCAAAAACTATTTATTTGATTTCCACCTCAATCCAAATAATAAATTCATTCTTTATTTGCAAATGAGAAATAATAATTTATTTAAATAAAAAGTTTCGTTATTATTTCCAATTAAAATCACACGTTCTTATTTATTATTTAAAATAAAATTTGCCCAACACTGCTTGAAGAGCAAATATATTTTTTTCTAAAGAATAACGCAGATATGAATTTCAATACATGCAGATTGACCAGAAAAAAAATTGATTGCTCGCACCACCCGTCTGCAAAAAAATTCGGGAAACCCGTTCAGCAGGTTGTTAAACGTCCCCTGTTAAACGATCAGGTGCAAAGTGCCACGATTCTTGCGTGTACCTGTGCGATCGCGCATGAATCGGTCGCATCACGTGCGTGTTTCGTTTATAAATAGACAAGGTCTCGGGCCCACGCTAAGCGAACGGGGGAGTAGACATCGTGTACGTACGTATTATACGCACACGGAACGTCTCCTCACCCGCTGAGATATTTTCCTCGGACTGGCGACGACGACGTCGGCGGCGCCGCGGTGCTGCTCCCACGAGATCAGAGATCCCAGAACAGCAACACGTGCTACCAACCTCCTCTGGGAACGGTTCCAGCAACGCCTGGAACCTCTTGTTACGGTCACGTGACGGAAATATGACTTGCAGACGGAGGAAGTCTCGGTTGGTGAGACGAAGAAACCGAGATTACAATTACCGGAGCCTACCGACCCGTTGAAAACAGTATGTGGGGCCCCATTGTGCTCCGATTGCCCGCGAAGCGGCTCCCCGTGAAAAATAAATCCGCAACGTACAATTTGTTCGCACGACTTTCGCCAGGAATTTACAGCCATACTAAATATAAAATCATACACAGGCACGATTTCATTGATGATTCAACAGCCAACAGTCCTTCATGCGAAATTAGATCAGCAGACATAAAATTTGTCCATTGGAGAAATTCTCGACCGCGTTTCATTTGAAATGTTGATCAACAAGATGGATTTTCGCTGAAAAACTGTGTGGTCGACAGTGTAAAGTAACATTCAGTGTTTGTTTTTGAGAAAATCGACGTTCAATTAATTCAAGTAGAGACGGCCAATAACCGACAGACAGGAGGCCCGTTTAAGCCGTTCATTGTTCGTGCATCTGAGCTCGAATTTATAAAGGAACAACGAGGTTCTTAGCAGCGATAAGCAACCTGCTCCCGAAGATTCCACGCTGTCATTCCATCGACTGCAATCAGGTTTCTGGGCTGAGCTACGAAACCGTCTTTGAGGTTGACTTTTCCACACCTTCTGTTTACGCTCTGTATCATCGACGAGGATAAAGTATAAAGACGTTCAAAGCGGCGTCAAGGATGCTGCGTTATCTCGTCACCGTCCGCGATGCGTGTTTTATTAATTTTTCGATTAACTTGCCCGAGGACGAACCTCTTGAGCGCGAATTCGGACTATTTTACACGGCGCAGCGCAAACCAGTTGCATTGCGAACAACGAGTTGCATCAAAAACAACGAACTCATTAACCCCTTGCCCTACGATTCATTTCACATACATGTGTACTGTCCAGAATCTTCATCACGAGTCAGACGCGATATTGTAAGGGAAGGGGTTAAAGATCATAATAATTTTGATTATGTCAGGAAGACGGTTTTTCTACATCGATAGAAATTGATGTCCACGTTGTGCAGTGAAAAATTGAACGCAACTATTTAAGGCCTTCGAAAAATATTTGCAACGAGACCTTCGCGGATCGCCGGTTTTTCAGGATTGCCCGAGCAGATTGCGAACGCGTAAACACCATTATCACGGTTCGCTCGCGACCCATAACGCGTTGTTTTATCAGTCAGCCATCGCAGAAGTCCACGACCCAGATCTGTGTCGCCGAGCGCGTTTAGCTACTGGCAATTTTTCTAGGACTCGAATGAATTCCAGTTTGCGGTAGCGCGGACATAGATCATGCGACCGACGCGACGCCTGATGGAAGCAAACACGGTAAGCCATAAACACGCTCCCGGAACATGGGAGAACAGTATGTCCGTAGAGCATACACCGCCGTGCATCGCGATTAGTCTTGATTTCCATAACGAACAATTTATCCGAGTCATTTGATCACGTTAAGTCTTCTATAGCCGGAATGGCATGCAATTGGTGTCCAACTCTGGCTACAATGGCCGCAATGGAGTACTCTAAATCGTATTAATCGCATTTATATACCCTTTAGCCGCGGACTTCCGCGTCGCGGAGACCTCCGACGTCGTTTCTATCGTCACCAGGCCAATAGAATTAATGTCGCTACCATTTGCCACCGACGAATTATCTATTTAGCGATCTCGATATCGAGAACCCCGATCCAGATAACGAAAGACTACTGTATTGTTCCTGCTGCACACAGAGATCGACGGTATTAATTACGATCCAACAGTCGTCTCGAGAGCCGCGCTATAAATTCCATGGTTCAAACAAATTGCCGCCATTAATTCCACGGGAATGAGTCATAAAACGTCCCGGTCGAGGACACCGGCTGCTACTCGATCATTCAGCGGATTCCTTTCGCGGTTTCATTCAGCCGCGATCGAAATATCGCGATCGATTCAGCGATTTCAATTTTGTAAGATTAATTCTCTGTCAATGCTGTGTCCGATTACACTCCGGGACAAAAAGATTGCACATCGTCTATTTTGCCTCATTTGGTACATTGAACTGAAGAAAATGAATATTTTAATATGTCAACGTATTCTGACATGGCTGCACGTGCAATGTGCTGAATATCATCCACAATATTTAGTTCAATAGAACTCTCGAAATGAAAACGTTCAATCACCAGATTTGAACCCCATAGAAAAATTATGGGATGAACTGTGGATTACTTTATTTTTACAGAGTTCAATACAAATGTAAATGTTTGTACGTTTATGTACATGTGCGCAAATATTCGGGATAAAATGTTTCCGTCTTTTGTCAAATAAAATTCAAATGCGGCAAGTGAAGCACCTTGTCATTTTAAGGAGGGAAGATCAGCAGAACTCGCGGCAGTGGAAGCAGGATTTATTAATCAGAGATGCGATTAACAATCGGCTGTGCAGTTTCAGCCGTCGACGAGGATATGATTATTCCCACGAACGTCATCGAGCTTCCGTCTTGCAGCTCGCAATTTGTTTCGATTTCAATCGCTCGTAATTACCGCGTGTACGGGCGCGCTGAAAAGCCTGGGACGCGTGAACGCGGGTCGGCTGGCTCGCGACCGTAAATTGTCGATCCAATTAAAAGTTTCTAATTTCGATGCGTCTCCGCGTGAAAGCACCGACGCGCGTCCGTGTGTTTTATAATGGCGGGGGCGCGCGCGGAGACGCGTCGTCTATGGGTAATTCCCGGTGAAAAATGTTGTTCCGGGCTTTCGAAACTGCGCGCCTCTCGTCAATTGCCCCGGCACGAGGCGCCGCGACGCGACACGAAACGTCAGTTTCATTCACCGTTGTAGTGCGACGTACTCGGAACACGATTGTCCCAGACACAACATTTCCAAACGTTCACGAGCTGCTCGCCCCGTTAAAACAATCCGGAAAGCCGTTACGGCGAATAAATTAGACTCCCGAGAAGCTGAATAAAACTCGTTCCTATTACACTCGTCTGGAAAGCTCTGTTTTCATTTGTTTTCCGGTGGAGCATTGTCCCGACGCTGTTTTCCCGGTCACGGGTTTGATTCAACTTTTATCATCCTGATCTGAAATGATCTTAATTAAAGGTTTGCGAAATTTACAAAAATAATGTACTCCCTTGAAAAGGGAGGATTCCTCAGATTATTTGAATCAACTTTTTCCTTTGCGAAAATTTCCTCCGCGGCTTCGTGCAGGAGTTATTAACGAAAAACGAGGACCAATCAGAGCGCAGCTGCGGCGGGGGGGTTCCGGCTTGGCCAATGGCAACATCACGCTCTAATATAGATTTTCGCTAAGGAAAAAGTTGTTTCGAGTGGTCTCAGGAATTCTCCCTTTCAAAGAAGTACAATATTTCTGGGACACCCTGTAAGATCGACAGTGTAGAATTTCTGAATGAATTGCTCACAAGTGAAAGCAATTTCATTCACAGCCTAATAAATATAGTTTCCAGTTATGTAATCGAACGAGGCCATTATTATTATTTATACTCGTGCGACCATTATCCAATACAGGAAACTATAAAGCTCTTTATAGATCTAACAGAGTCTTCGCTTTCCGGTAGTAAGAGTGATGATTGACCTCTCGTTGAATGACAAAGTGAACTGATTAATGTGTCTATTTTATCACGCAACTGTCCGATGATGCGCAAGTATAAAATAACGTTTTTGTACGTATAGGAAGCGTGTCTGATGGATAAAAGTCGGCGCACTGATATTGTTTGCTACGTTACATTGAGGCCGTCTATAAGAAAATTATTTATAGACGATACCTCCGATAGGTTCCTGATAATGTTAACGTTCAAGGCAACTAATTCTAACGTCGCTGTTCCTATTTACAACGCTATTTACAAAGCGTCTCGTGTAAACGAAGCGAACCCACGTTACATGTTGTTAACATCGCCGTGTAATTGTACCGATAATAGAGGCCTCGGTAAACAAAAAGGAAACACGAGAGATATAATGGAACGGTTTCACGTAACAATCTGATATTAATACGAGTACTGGAACATTAATTAATTATGAAAAAATTTTTAGAAAATTGATAAGGAAATTGATGTATGCGTCAAATCTTGTAATCGAATTTTAAATCACTTCCCGCTGAGCTAGGTACTTGAAACTTTAAACCTAGCTCAGAACTGGATGACAAATTTAAAAAAGAAACTGTGCATCTACGTTCAGCGATCCCCACTCCGCGCGCCATCGCTTCCTACTACTACGCGTTCCCACTCCGACTCATCCCCACTCCACTGACCCACTACGCACCGAAGGACCTCAGTGTGAGTGTGGTATTCCGTTCATTCGGTTTCCATTTCGGACAGTTTCGGACTCGATCAAGAGACGTCGTCTCTCGGAGTCATCCCGTCATTCTATCTCGTTTCTATATTTTACTATTTCATACCAGTATTACTATATATCTTGTGTTCCATTTAAAAAAAGACTAAAAGGTAGAAAATAAATAAAAGTGTGGAGCGCCCACGAAGATTGCGTCAATATATGTGTAGTTTAGCGCTCCACGCTTTTATTTATAGTCACTAATGCCTAAAAAAATTATTTTCTCCTTTTTAGTAAAATTACTGTGTTTGTAAAGACAATTGCCATCGAAACAATACCGTTTCGGTAGCGAACAACCGCGATACGCCCTCGGATCATCGAGGCCCGCACCCTTAATGAATTTCCGTGCTCCGTTTCAGTCGTTAAGAGCAGGATACGCTTTTACTTATGCCCGTCATTAAAAAGCCTCGCTACGCGGCACAGATAAAGAAGAGTCGTCGTTCCCTCCTTTCCTTCACCTTGTCCCCCCTTCTCTCTCTCTCCCCCTCTCTCTCTCTTCTTTCCTTTTTTTATTACTGTGGTCTGTTCCCCCGGCCGACGGGCAGATTTATTTCCGACGAGATAGTCGGAAAAATGAGCTCGCGAACAGAGAGATGCAAATGCGCTTCTGGTTCCACCGTTGGAGAAATGAATCCTCCTTTCCCTTCACGGGAGGTTCGACCGTGACCCTTTGAAGTGCCCCCCTCCCTCTCTCCAACCGATCGAGACCAATGGGAAACGTCGATGGCGCGCTTATGGTCGGGAGAAGTGGCTACACGTTTCCATACTGCATTCTATGTATACTACATATCATTACAACTGTCTAACGCGATTTTAATACTGGCTTCACTACTTAATGTCATGAAAATTGAACATTATTTTAACCCCTTGACGTATTTTAACGGGTCACACCCGTCATGAAGATTTGAAACAAAGTCTAACAAATATGTTGCAAAAATGTTACGCCTTTCCTTGTAATATTTAAGCATTAAAATAAATGAAACCGTACAAAAAATATAAATTTTCTTTTGACAAGTAGTACAGTGTCATATAAAATGATGTCAGTAATCGCGACACACACAAATTAATAAAATAAATATTCAATTGAATATGAAACAGCCACGTTAATTGCCAATGCTTCAGGAGTTTGCCGGGGAACGAGGCTTGTTAACAACAAAATTGCCAATATTTCTGAGCCGCCCCTGCATTCAGGGTTCTCGGGGGCAACCGCAGGTCCCGTCCAGCTAACAATGCCAGCCGATGATGTTGAAGACGAGCTCGTTCGTCCCGTCACCGTAATTCGTCTCGGTGTTCGCGTTTTCCCTGGCGTGCGTGCACGTGTTCCCGAATCCATCGTAGTCGGTCGTCGACAAGGATACGAGGGGTTTTCGGTGGAGAACGGGGATGGTGCACCGGGGGTGGATTTACGAGCAAGTTATACGAGCGAGACGCGGCTTTATATCGTCACTCCCACCGATCCCCGCCTCTTTTATTACCAATTCCGCCGGAAGTTTGGCCCGGTCGTTCCAGGTACCATCCGAACGAACAAACGAACGCGAACCAACTTTCTCTCTCCCTTCTCCCTTTTATTCGCCGTTTAACGCGGGGAGGAATTGAATGCACCGAGCGATTATGGGCGCCGATGCACCGGGAATCGTTCTAGAGAAATGCGCCGTGGACCGCGATCGAAAACCAGACGGGCAAAGAAAGGAAAACAATGGAAAACGCCGAAGAAATATGACGGATTCCTCGTTCGAAGATGATGGGCCTCCCTTTCAGACGTCAATCACCGATTAGGCTAACGGCGTCGAACTCTCCAGAGGATTCAACATGGCCACCGACCACCTGGACTTAGCTGTACTTCTAGCGGAGCACCAATTATCTGAATCATTGTTGTCGGAATTTTATCGAGCTCCTATCATGCGAACTGAAAAAATTTTACCTGGGTTACAACAAACTGGAGCGAGACACGCAAGTCTATTTTCTTTTGTACTTTAGTACTTCTAAATGTTTATGGACAATAATGGGTAGCCTGCGGATCTTTATGCAAAATAAAAATTGTCTGCGTCGATTGCAAGAAATAGAAACTATTTGAATGTTATTTCTCCCCTTAATGACTTTAATACAGTATAAAAGTTTAAAACAGTATAAACTTAATAAGTTTAAAACAGTATAACTCTTTTATAATTGTATCAAACGACCTGATGTTTTGCAAGCAATTGGAAGCATTGGTTTACTAAATGATCTGCAAAAAAGATTTTCTGCAAAAATATCTGCAAAAATAAAAAAAGCAATTTTTAGAATAAATAAAGGCCCCCAGTCTAATAACGGGTAACTGCAATTTGCGAAGATCTTAAAAACATATCAATCTGTTCGTTTCAACTGATTAAAATCCGGTTGTGTGTTATATATAGTATGTTACATCAGTTGCTGTTCGAACAAAGAGGTAATATCGAAGGGGAACGTTAGCAGACTTCCATTATCGGAACGATGCAGTTGAATCATTTCACCCCTCGGTTTCGATGTAGTCCCATAGTAAATTGGCATTATACACAGGGATTCCCCGGCACAAAGGCGCCTAGGTGCACGCACCACGTGCTCGCACACGTGGTCCATCGATGGGAAATCCTACTTTTATTCGTTGCGACACGCGTCGCAGATCGCGAACGATAACTCCCCTTTGACGGTCCGCCGATTATTAATGGCCGTTCATTGGACCATTTTTCCCCCGGTGCCGTTTTTATCGACACCGGCCGACGCGCAATTTAATTTGCCGCCGGTGTGTTGTTTCGATTTTTTAATGGCTCGCGTCATGGGGATTTCCGTAGATTACTGGTTTCGGTTTCGCGTTCGCTATCTGCTAATTAATTTTTGCTTTTTTCGCCTCTCCGTGTCCACCGATATCCGTTCGATATTTTTTTTCGTCCTGTTTGCTCTGTTATTTTCGGACAAAAACGTTGTTTCCCGCGTTGTTTATTCTGATTCGCGGTTGTTTGACGATGAGAGTTTGTATCGGTGAATTTTTTATTTTCTTCTTTTAATTTGATTGGTATTTTTCGAGAGCGGATTTCGCCAGGGTTGCATAGGGAATTTTAAGCTCTCGCGAATTTGCGATCACTATGACAAATCACGGCTAGTGATATCGCACGTCGTCGCTAGTGAAAAGTGAAAGAAAAAAAGCGGCGCCGTGTCGAAGTGAAATCTGTTTATCCTCGAATTACCAGGTGCGTGCAAGCTTGAGAAATTCTGACGCGGACACGTGAACATGATTAACACGTCCGACCGTGGATTTAACGATGACCAACACCCGGCTGTGCTCTGGCATGGTGTGTCATCGATGACGAACGCTGGAAATCTGCTTCAGATATATTTGCAACGTTAAATCTGTGGTTGCCAGGAAAAACGCCGCATGCCACAATTCCAAAAAATTTCAGTTTATGCATTAATTGCGATTCATAGTATAGGATTTACGTCTTCATCAGAAGAAAAGTCTTGGAAATAAATTCGAGAGGCTTAAAAACATAATGCAATTGAACCGATATATATATATATATATATATATATATATATATATCCTATGGCAAAAATTATGTGACATGCGGCGTTCTTCCTGACAACCACAGAAATATCGTCTCTACTGTAATTCCTGCAACCACAGCATATGCAGTTCTAGCTTTCTGCTCTAATAGGGATCGCCTATATTTACTCGTTCAATCTGATATAATCTCTGGAGCAAACGAAATGAATTTGTTGTTCAGCAAGCCGGCAATTAAGAGTTAAGTTTAGATAATCATTCGTGACGCGGGTAGTCATGAACGACCTATTAAAAGCACTGATGGGACCGGAGAAGAACGAGATCAATAGAACAAGGTTCGCCTAGACATACGGTCAGCCTAGCACGCTTCGTTTGCATACGGTAGCATGTAAATTGCTATTTTTTTCCTTCAAATGTTGGAGCACTTTTAGCGAGATCAAGGCCTTCCGATCATTTTACTGGAAACTCAATACTGCAGTTTTGTAAATGTAGTTCATGTAGGATTATACAGCGCGTGAATCGGTAGTTTACGTGGAGTTCGTGGAAAATTCGGAATTCTTGAGTGGAAAGATCTCGGAATGCGAACGTCCACCGCATCTCCCGCCGCAAGACGATCTATAGATCGCAGCTCGGCCAGACGTTCGATTATCTCCGTGTTATCGCAATTTCGACTCGAAACCGTCCATTCATCGGAACCAGTTCGTCCGTCGGCTATTTCTAGAAAAGGGGGCCTTGAATGAAAATCTGTCAACCCACGTGGTGGAACGCGTGGCCAATGACCGCGTCCAACCGGGGCCGTTCCACTCTCGATGACTCGCATTCCGCTGACTCGAGTCGAACGAGACGGCGAAACGAACGCGAGCCGATTCCCGCCATTTTCGCCTTGCAACTACGCGAATCTCGCGCGAGCTCTTCAAACAAATTTTATTCGTGGAATACGAAAAATGTCACGATCAGACGGTGCTAATGTTTAAAGAATGTCGTCGAGGAACTCTGCAACAATTTCCATCCTCTATCTCGAGCTTTTATGGTACGAATTTATTTATGAATGCTTCTAAAAATTCCCCGGTCCATTACCAACGTAATATTTGAATGAACTATAACTCTCGACAATTTTTAGTGAATATAACATTGAAACGAACGCCGTGTATAGACACTGAGACTCTCGTGCGAATAATATATTCGCCCATTGATTATGCATCGGACAAAGCATCGGATGGGTTGAAAAAGCAAGCTTGGTTCAAACATCAAGGCCATGCCTCCGTAAGTCACTCCAATAATTCCTCACTGGCAAATTCGCGATTCTCCTACCCAGCACAAAATATTTTTCTTTTATTGTAGAACATTTAGTAAGAGATTTCTTTCAACGGTGTACAAAATTTAATGTAATACAATCTGAACGTTCCATCACGCATGATAATTGTTTAGGCGATTTTGTACAACTTCCAAGTGATCGTGGTTTTAACAGCGACAATTGTTGACACAAGGCGTAGTCTTTTGATTGGGACAGGGGTTTGTTGTCGGGAGTTGCGAAATCCAATTTTCCGTTGCCAGAAGGAAAGTTCGGTTTTTAAAACAATAAATACATGACTTAGAGTTCATAATTACGGGCACAATTGCCACTGGCAACAACGAAATCGATGCTCGAACGACGAGAATCTTGCTCGCGCGACGAGCTCACCATAGGACACGACGACTGACCTGAATTCCACGGACAACGATAGACGAACGATTGCGTAACAAGAGTGGTTTGCGAACTCTGTGCGATTCGCGACGCTCGTTGGTCCTCCAGCCGCAAAAATAAAGGACACAGGACCCGTTCCCGTGCCAATTTCCGAGCGACCGAAACTCCCAACCCGTCCCTCTGCTCTTTACACGATAATTCCGACCGCCCCCGGTCCCCGTAAACATGATTAACGAAATTTCAGCCGGCCGGTATCAACGTAAACACGTCGATTAAGATGGTTTCCTGCATGCAGAGCTCGACGGGTTTCCATTATCGCCGTCTCTTTAGCACTCGGACAAATTGTCGCTGCAATTACCTCGCTTTTTCTTCGGATCACTTTCACAGAATCCATGGACTTTGGTGTCGGTTCGCGCGATAGAGGGATGGAAAATAATATTTTCAATATTGAATATTGTTATCGACGAAGTCTGACTTTTGAGGCTGCCGACAGATTCAATTGTAATCTGTTGCCCGGAGATTCGCAGGCTGTAATTTATTTCGCGTTTCTTTGGCAGAGTGCATGATTTGATTACGCAATTGTTGCAAAGTTGGACATTTTATTATGAAGATATGATGTTCTTGGAAATATTATCATCGCCCGGGCAACCGCAATGAAACAATTTCGAACTAAATGAGACGCGAAACTGTTCAACCGGCATAATTTACAGCGAGCTATTTCAAGCTATCTTTCCGAAATAGGTTTCAACGGTTCATATGTTACAGTAATGGTAATTTAACGCGTTCCACAATACATACATGAGTCACCTGTGACTCACGGCTGATATTAGAATCAAAACTATGATCAGTCGGACAGCATTATCCCAGGTGGTCGAAGTAGAACGTTCGAACCGAATAACAAAATTCCAATAAAATTCAATCTACAACAACTCACTGTAAGAACTAATTACTAGACTGCAAATTTTATGCATTTATGACAAAAATGTGAAGGTATTAAAAATATTTAAGGCCACCAGTGTATTAGTTTCACCTTAACAAGATAATCAAAAGAAGAATTAAATTTTTATTTGGCTCCTGCGTCTTGCAATCAATGCAAAACTTTTATTTTTCATAAAGATCCGCAGTCTACTAATTACACACAAATCCTCGATAAAGAATCAGATTATCTTTCTAAAACCGCTAGGATGTTCCAAGAAATTCAGGAGTCGTTAAAAAGTGGCAAAAGTCGCTAAGAATAGAAATTACGATGCTCTCTTTAAGCGGCTTATGAAAGAACTTCCGGTCGAGCTTGATTCCCCGAGTCGTGGGTCTCCTCCTTTCCTCCGAGATATTTCCTTCGCGTTCCTTCGTCACGAAAGAACAGCTCCGGTAATAAATACGTTGTCTAATAAATGTTTCTAATTAATCTCGCCAGGGAAGAAAAAGCGCGCGAACTCACGGGACGGGTTGGCAGAGCTCGGCGAACCGAACGCGCTCCATTAAAAGCCAGAAAGAATGAAACGATCTCCTCGTCGATCATTCGCGGCTGTGCGAATCGAAAGAAAAGGCTGCGAGATGCGCGAAGCCGAGCGAAGGTTTATCGCGCGTCTACCATCTCTCTAGGTTACCTTGAGGATCCAAGGCCTCCGGTTCGAATGATACGAAACGCGTTCCGCGACTCCGTTTAACTCGCTGCTCGAAAACTCTCGATATTCTTCTCGATCCTGCACCGCACGACTTCTGTGGATCAGCTCCGAAAAGAGCGGGAAACGCGGGGACGATCTCCGTGGATCATCGCCGTTCTCTGTATGTACTCGAATTTATGCAATGAAAACTTTGGTTTTGGTACAGCAAAGTATCATTATAACAGGTTAGTTCGAATTAAGAAGGTGCACGGTCACTCGAGTGCAAGCTCTCACGGTGTCGGGTGAAACAAATGATTCTGCATCTCTTGAGCGTCTCGCATGTCCGTGATTACAGGTCAACAGCCACGTCAGTCGCGTCTTCGCTATTCCTCGTAATCCTGGCACTTCTCAGAGCCGAAATAAACGTTATTCCAGTACGAATTAATGTATGATTTTTGCAGCTCCAACCAGCCAGAAAGACGTGCCGCGGAACAAAGAATTTTATTGTAGTAAACAGTGTGTCGCAATCGACGTGCACGTACGACATGCAAAGGACTATACATTTATAGCTATATGGATACCATGACACGAAGTGAAAGGCTCATTGGTAGAATCGAGAATAAAATGAGAAGTAACTGAAAGGCGAAGATCGTGATACGCTCGATCCATTAGCGCAAGAATTCGTTTCCAAGTTGATTTTCAACGAACATAAATAAGGGAAGTGGATAAAACACTGCGTCTCTCTGTCTCCAATTATAAAAAGAATCATCACATATCGGGAGAAAGGTACATAATATGTAAAAAGGTTGATGGAATTTAACAGGAATCCTTTTCGACTGTATTTATATGTATTTTCTTTCGCCGCGGGGCCGGTTAATTCCATATATTTCGGTATTTACGAGTCTCGTGTCGCCGGTCGTTTCAAATAATTTTTCATGCGTGTTTATGGTCGGTTCATGGTCGAAAAAATCTCTCGGTTAACAGGTTGAAAAATATTCATGACCGGACGTGCAATTTTAACGCGGCGAGGCGTCGCACGGGATTAGCCACCATTATTTAGTGTTGCGGCTAGCCGGTGGATGCGAAATTAGAAGACGCGGATTCCCACGTAAATACGTGGACGGATATTCAGAACATTCAGAACCGGGACGTGGGCCTTTTCGAGCGGCGGAGGAAACAAGTCTGAAGGATTGATCACATTATATGCGGGACGAAAATTTAAACTTCAACTGTGAAAAAGATCAAATGCACCGGTAATTACAGCGACTCTTTCAAAATGCTGCCATCCAGTCCAAGAATAGCCAACGTTTTATTAATAATTCCAATCGAGCACTCCCCGCGACACGAATGAAACCACAGGAGAAATCCACTTCGGAGCAGCGACGTTCGAAACCGCGAGAAGATCGCGAAAGGCGGGTAGATCATTGAAAACGAACTCACACCGCTCGGGATCCAGCAGCCGCGGCCCAAAAGCGATCCACGGTATATTTCGTGCTGTCTCTGTCCGGCGATCGGCTTCAATTACTCCAATTATCCTCTCGCGGCGCACGGAAACCTCGTCGGATGGTCACCACAAACACCACGTTTATCCCGATATCCTCGTGATATCCGGAGAGAGAGAGCGAAACCACTGGGAAAATAATCACGATCCACCAGGGGGGGAGGCTAGGGGGGACGAAGAGCACAGAGGAGAAAAAAGAGGCTTTCGGGGAATTAAAATAAATCCTCTTGTTCTCTCTTTTTCTTTCGTTCTCTATCTCTCGATCTCTCTATCTCTCCCGTTTCGGAGCACCGTCACACCACCGTATACTGCGTGTAGCAACCTCGTGCTATCCCTCAACCGGAGCTCACCGTGCACTGACTCTGGCTCTCGACTCGACTCGGCTCGACTGCGCTCGCTGAACCGCCAATAAGATCGATCGAGACCGCTACTCGCGAGAGATCACACTAGTCGCGCAGCGATCCGCCGAAAAACTCCCGTGGGACGCTTCTCCGCCCTCTGCAGCCCTCTCTCCGCCCTCCCCTCTTTCCTCCCACCCTCTGTCGAAGTCCTCTCTATCCCTCCCACGTTCCCCGCTCTCGCCGCAGTCCCCTCTCCCGTTATCCCCCCTCCGCGACACAGGCGCACACGGGCGCGCAACGAGGGACGCGTATAGAATCGTGGGAGACCGTGTTGGAACGTGTGCGTTCTGCCTCCCCCCATCGTCCCTCCTCGTAACCTCCGCTCCTCCCCCGCACACCGCCATTCCCCTGACCGTGCTTGTTCGCTCCCGTCCCGCCCCGCCGCCGCCCTCGATACCCCAACACAGTGAACACAGAGCCTTCTCCCCTCTCGGCTCGTCAACTTCGATCGTCTTTTTCTAGCCAGCCGCGTTATCTCGGTCCCTCTTATCGGACGCTATCAGGAATTCCGGCGGACACCGGCTTCGTGAACTCGACACTGGTTCTCGAGGTGTCATAACACCCGTAACAGCTTGTCCTCTGGTCCATTAAAACCAGTGCCCCGTGTTATCACGTGGCTTCTTCCCTCGGACACGATCGCCACACCCCGCAGGGTACACAGATCGTGGGAGAGGAGAGACAGAGAGGCAAGACGCCGATGAAGAGTGATTTTTTGGTTGAAGGTCAGGGAGACAGTTCCTGTGACCGGGGTCGTTGACATCCGATCGGGGCCGATGAGCACGCTGGACCCCGCGAACCGTTCTACCTCTTCTCCGGAGTGGTTTTTGTAATGGAGATTTTTCAGAACGCTTTACGATCGGGTTTAAATAGCGACGGGTTCCCCCGACGATGTTATTCGCAAGAGCGGAGCCATCGAGACGAGTTGTTTGACTGCAAACCTAATGCACGATTTGTTGCTGTTGCCCGCAGTTTATGGTGCCACGGGACGAGCCTTTGTTCGCCGTACGCTGCGCAGATACGGTTTAGAGCCGATGACGAATGAATTTGTCTGCGAGCGGTGACGGGCTAATGGCGGAGATGAATGGTACCTCGACGGCTCACTTCTTCCGGGACCATTTTGCTCAACATCGTCCGAGCCGCGTGTAATGGCTGCGTCGGGACTACGGCTTCATCTGGGGTCGATCGAGGTGAGTTCTCGATTTGACGCGTTACCGAGTTTGTTGCGCTCCAGTTTATGATTCTGGTTTCAGGATTTAGGAGATTTTTCTGAGAGGTGCCTTGCTTAGGTGCCGTTGCGAGAAACTTTTTCGTCTAACAATAATTACAGCCTACTTTTTTCTTGCAGTATGACTACACATAGGCTACGCCGTATCTAGATAGCGTGTCTCCGTTATCATCTTTTCATTACCATTGTGTATACCCCAGTGTCTACGTCTTCCTCCACGCGTAAACCTGTCTAGCTCACTGTCTAGACTGTAGACACTTTCTGAGAAAGATCTATGATTCATGGCTGAACACTTTTTAATGGAACCTTCAACAGTGACAGCAATTTTTATTGTGAACTAATGCGGATCTGATACTTTCATTTAAGATTGTAGTGTAAAAGGAAATCTCCGTAGGTAAAGTGTTAACAATGTCCATTCAACAAACACGATAACAAATACCTACTCAGGTACCATTTTTATATACAACACACGATCCCATCAGCTCTAATATCTTCTTGATTAATTTATCTCTACGTACAAACGTTTATCAAATTTTTCTATAACAATAAACTAGAGTGGGCGTTCCATCCAGAGATTGTTTTACATATTACTTAAGGCGTAGAGAATTAATTGTACGTATTACAGTTTGGCCGCCGCGCCGCCGTGCTCCAAAGTCGGTCATCGTCAAGTGCCCGCTGTTTCTTCGTGGCTCGTCACACGTAGCTCGGAAACGTTCGTGTCTTTTCGTGTTGATCCGCTTTCCCCCTGTTCCACCCCCCTTCCGTCTGCCAGCCCCCCTTTCGCTTCACCCCTCTCTCACTCTGTCTCTCCGTCCGTCTCTGAATCATTTCTCCGCTTTTCCTCCCGTTTCGATCTCTCGCGCCGTCTCTCTTTCTGTATTTCCATTTCTCCCACTCTTCCACTTCTACTTCCTTCTCTCTTTTTGTCTTCGCTTCGTTATTCCGTCGTAGCCCCCCTGCCGTCCCCTCGCCCCTCTGTCCCGCTTCCTCCCACACGAGTTCACTGCCTCTTTCTGTTTCGCGTTTGTCCGTCTCTCTATCCCACTACTATCGTTCTTTCTCCCTTCTAAGCCTGCGACCCCCGCCGAGGGTACCAACGTGGTGGTCTAGCGATGGGTGTGAACCGCTCGCGAACAACGTATGCACTCCCATGGAATATCGACTGTTTCGCGTGTGGGACTTTCCGGAACAAGCACCGGAACTGTTCAGGTTCGTAATAAACGCGTGGACCAGTGAAACGTTTCTTTCATCTCTACAAAGTTACAACACATGGGAAATTAGAAGCTGTGTCAACTTTGTTCTGTGAATCGATGACAAAAGAATTATGAGTCGTAATTGAAACGAGTCTACCCTCCCTCTTCGAAAATTTCGGAAAGATCATCCGATCCCTAGCACATATACGAAATTATTCATCGAGTTCCTGTAGAGTAAAGTTTGCCTAGAGATTAAATTAGAACCATCTTACACAAAATTAACTCCAGTTAAGATTGAGGTAACATCGTCTGATCAAATGTTACCATAGAGTTTAATAGTCTGAGCACTATAATCGGGCAAGGAATGGTGCTCTGTGGCGTCGGATAATTGATTGTTCAGGAAGACGAAGCGCGCAAAAACCACCGGAAGATGTATATGCAAAATAATTCAGCGCAAAGTCGGATAATACATGGGCACACATGATCGTCGACAGAAAAACCGTTCGGCCAACATAGGTCTGCAGGTTAAGTCTGAAGAAGATACCGGCATTTTGTTTGGTAACGTCGGTAGCACACAAACTCAGAAATCCCATGATTCATGGTACCCCGACTTATCTCGAACGTGGGCTTATCTTGCTCCTTATCTACGGTTCGCAGCAACGAAAATGTCAAATCTACCTTCGGCGACACCGTGCGACTTTGATGGCAGAATTCAAAATTCAAAATGGGAAATTTAGGAGAATTCTCTGAACTGTTAAAAAAGGAAACTCTATTTTACTCCAGCTTGTCTCAAGATAGACAGTTTTCATCTTGCGAGATCTGCAGTCTAGCGATCGTATACTTAGAATCCATGGAACGTATTTTAAGACTTAGCTGATATAGAAATGCCTGAAAATTGTCACGCTCAAATATGGTCATTTTTGGTACTTCAACGTCTCCGGGTATTTCCAGATCGTCTGCAGTATTCCTGGACTAGTCTCCATTTCTCTGAATATTCGATGACAATAATACCCACCGAAATTCTGACTAAAATAGAAATGCATTCGGAAACGTCAATTTTTTAATCCGAAAGTCATCAAGCCTGAAGAAGACATCTAATTAGTAGACTGCGGATTTTATGCATTTTTGACAAAAATGGGTACGTACAATTTAAGACAGTGGACATATTCAAAAGATTGAAGGCCATAAATGTATTAGTTTCACCTTAATAAGATAATTAAAAGAAGAAAGCAATTTATATTTGGCTCCTGTGTCCTGCAATCAACGCAGATATTTTCCATTTTGCATAAAGATCCGCAATCTACTAATTAGCTACCTTCAGGTAGACAGGCTAAGGTGTTTCCATTACTTTGTCGAATCCGTACAGACCTGAACCACTGTTCAACCTTAAAATCCTCAAAGATAAAGCCTAGAGGAAACCAAGAGGACAAGATCATCCGGTAGCTTCAAGAGGCGAGTCTTTCGATGACGGAATCAATCCCATCACTACCCCTGGTTATTAGACTGCCTTCCAACCCCCGCTTTTCGTTTCTTCCGATACACGAACGTTTCCCTGTTGGAGAATCAGGTAGCCCCTGAACCCCCGGACTCCCTCTGGAACTCCTCCCCCACTCGATATATCGCGTAGCCACCTCCAGTTAGGATGACGCGTTCGAAACTCACTCTCTCTCTCTTTCTCTTCTTTGGCTTGGTCGTTGCCATAGTCTCCTGTCCCTGTTCCCCAGGCATTGTCGTTGTCAGCTACCGCCAACGACGACGACCACCGCCAGGTAGCCAGCCGCAGACGTTTGCTACCGACAAAAGGTACCTACTACTTCGGTCCTCGATTCTTTCTCGTTGGTCCCGATCGAGCCTCGATTGCCCATTGTACCGTCCACCAGGATCGAGATAATGGAATGATAACAATATGTAGAACCGGCCGGGCCACCTCGCCTGATCACTTTGCAGAATCATCTTCTCCGAGCATCGGACACTTTCCTCTCCATGTCTGCTTCGTGCAGCAATATTTTGAGAGTTAGAAAGTACCGAACGGCGAAAATACAATTTGAAACTTGCTTGACGGTGGAGAACGTTATGCATAATAACCGGTTATTATACATAATCACCAATGTATTATATTTAGCTTAACATATAAGTACACGTCGAACGCAGTTAACTGGTTAAGAGAGTAGACTCGGTTCTAGAATTGCAAGGGTGCGGGATGCGCCTTCTCATTTTTCGATAACGCAAAGCAGGGGTTTTTTAGTATAGTCAAAAGTGCTAGATAAAAGATCGATCTAGGCCGCGATTGCCCTTAAAAGTCCTATTTTTACGTTTACGAGGCGTAATTTGCAATATTCCGCAAGGTGTAGCTGTAGCAGCTTTATACTTCCGAATAATGAAAATTACGCCTCGTAAACGTAAAAATAGAGCTTTTGTACTAATCTAGCGCTTTTGACGACTGAACAACCCCATCTTTGCATCATCGAGAAATGAGAAGGCGCATTGGAAAAACGAATCTACCCCCTTAATCGAATAGGAAATTCTACATATAAAGTGAAAACAAAATGTCAAAGATACCGTACCATAAATTCAAGCAGTCCCCTTAAAATATTGCTACCACCACACAAAAGTTGATGTAAAAATTTCTAGATTCACGTGGTAAGCCTGCCCGTTCAATTTCACCCGGAGAAATTGAATAGAAAAATTCTAATTAGCCCAAATAAAAACCACAGCCATTTCGCGGGAGAAGGACTCTCTCACACTCTTTCTCTCGCTCTCGCCTTGAGGTGTCTGAAGATACACGTGCCGGATATCGTAACGGGGGTGTTAAGCGCCGGAGGAAGCCGGCAATCGAGGGAATCTCGAAGGGCAACCGCGATTACCTCGAGTGGCAGAAGTGATTTGGCAAACGCGGAAGCTCTGGCCGCGGCGGCGGTGGTTCTCGGCAGGGGTCGCGGGTGGTTGAGGGTGGTTTGTCGGGGGGTTGGTGGGACGTGGTCGGGTGAGTAGGGGGAGGGTTGAACTTGGCTTCCTTGAAAGGAGCGGCGTGGACAGGGGTAGCTTCCGGGCGAGGTCAGAAGGGCGGTTATTCAGCGGGGAGAGAACGCGCGGTGGCCCAGCAACAAGTTGCAGCGACGTTAATAAACGAACCCTCGAGGAGCCATTTTGCCCTCCGTTAGATATCCGGCACCGATCTCTCTGGCAGCCACCCCTCTCGATATCCACTCCTGTTTCCCGATTCAGCCAGCGTTTCGCTCGGGAAATGGGCCAATCGTGCGTCTAACCGTCGCGTCGCTCGCGACAGTCCAATGAAAAACCAAACAAACGAAAAGAATCCAAAGGGAAATATTGTTGGGTCGTGGCGGGGACAGACAGTCAAGAAGAAAAAGGGGGAAAGTGGTACACTTAATTGAGTATTAAGTCGCCAACGACGACGACGACCGGGTTCGCTCGCTGGCGAGCCGGAACAATTAAAATATCGATGATACGGAGAGGACGGCTCTTTTGCGACCCGCCGCTGGTCGAATCGGGGGAGGGCTCTCGTTCGATCGGTTAATTATAGCGAGTCGATTATTTACCGCCACGTGAAGGGGCAATTCGAAGCTGACGGGGTTGCAAGTCCTCTGCCTTTGCTCTTTCCATGAATGTTTTAGCTAATCAATCGTTTAACGTCACTTTTATCGGTTTTCTCAGATTCAATTTCTTTATTGAGACATCCACGTGTATTCTTACACATCCTGAAATATCAGAAATTTTTCTGTTCAGTTTTCAGTCAACTTCACTCTTCTCTCCAAATTTTCTCTTTATCTCTCCTTCTAGGCTGTCTCGAGGATCTTCCCCTTTCCCTTATCAATATTAAACGTCTACGAGCCTGTCTTATTATTTTTATTAAAATTCCTCGAGATAGATCGAGGAATCCTTTGATGTCATTCGAAGGGTGGAATTTTTTCAAGCTAACTGCAAATAATGTTTCAAAGGAGCAAGGATTTGGACGGGAAGTACATCTAGCGTAGCGCACTTTACTATAATTTTTCATCACTGAAAACTGCACCTTTAAAACCCCCTTTGCCTCTTTCAATATTTACTTATTTACCTCGCACCATGGGAATGCATAAGGTCTCAAATTCAATTCTGTAATATTTCAGCTGAGAAGACGAATACATAAAAACGTAAACAATATAATCAAGTGGAATTGTGTAACTTGAAAAAGAAAAAAGTCTCTCGTGTAAACGAATACTGTTTCACCTTATTTTGGAAAATAACAATCCGAAGAAGCACAGATGTTTTCACATGGTCTACCTCCCGCTCGGGCCAGCCGAGATCCATGTAATAATCTAAACACACACCGTGACATGTTTCTTGTTATATCGCGGGGTAAATATTTATTCGTGCAGCCTACTGATAACCGCGGAGAAGCGTTATCGTCATGCATAGCACACACGACACCACACAGATGCATCGTTTCTGCATGTTCTCTTACCGCTCAGGTTGAGTTTACACACTTGTCATGGTTTTGCAATCGCATTTTACACTCGACGGTTTCACCCCTCCTCTTTACATCTTCTCCATCTCGCGAACTATTTGTTGCGACTATTTGACAATAACTTCGGGAAATCGAAGAGCGAAATTTATAAAACATAGAACCTCAAGGTACTACACATTTGAATTCAATACTGAACGTAATCTGACGTCTTTTGAATTATTCAATGATCCTGTTATTATATGCGAGAGTTTCATAAAACACGACCCCATTATTTCGAGCTTGTATTATTCATTTATGATCGATCGATTTTTCACTGAAAGCTCCTGGGGAATTGATTGACGGTTTGATTTAAAGAGAGAGGAAGAAATTCGAGTAATCGTGTTGATAATTGTTCGAGTGATTTCTGAAAATTCCCCATGATGGAAGTGGCTACCGTAGTTGCTGGAAACGAGGAGCTTTATCTCTGCGCAGTGGAAAATAAGAGTAATTATCTTATCTACGGGTTTAGATAAGGCAAGGGAGAGGCCCAGGCGAGACTCAACGGAAATCGTGCCCTAATTCCTTCATTTATGCTTCTCCGATAGTCAATAATTAATAATTCTACCAGCAATTAATTTTTTAATCTCAATTTGAGCAACTCTGAATGTGCCATAAGACTGCTTTTCAGAATTGCTCACAGTCTTGTCCAGTTCTGCACGTTTAGCACAATTTTCGAATGAATTGAATACAGCGAATAATCCATAAAATCCAATTCTTCCATTCATTCAAATGAATGAACAACTGATAAGTCTAGGAATTCAGCAACAAATTGTCCAATCGAAGAAATGTGAAACAAAAAATGTTATCATAGTTGAAAACACTTTCCCACGTGACATGTGAATCACGTTATCCGCAGTTACTCATGTTTGACTAGAGCTCTTTAGCAAATCTACGGAACGATAAGGAAACGGAATCTGACAATTTATGTGTACAGTATGTCGAGCTTCTACTTCTACGAATGTCAAACATTTTCTCGAGAACATTAATTCTTGGATTGTTTATTTTTTTATGATTATATTTGATTAAAAAAGATCTGAAAATATCTCAAAAAACACGAACTCTTAAGATTGTTAATTAGACCTGACCTTTTAATTCGACCCGTGAAAGTTGCTCATCCTCCCGATTGCCGGGAATTATTGGACTTTTTATGCGAGTTTCAGGCTGTTAGGGGCGTTTCCAACCCTTCCTTCTTTACGACCAGCCTCCATTTTATTTTATTGAATTTATCTCGCTATTAAATCCTAATTCGACTACAGACTGTAACGAAATAAAGGAAACGAAGATTGAAGAACAAGCATCGTGTCCAACAAACTATTACATGGCCGTAATTGAGTACCTTGATTAAATATTTACATTACCCAACAACGCGTTCCACTGTTAAAATAAACAAGCCCGCGTGGCTATTGAAATGTGCATAATATTTTCTCGCGAAACCGGATTTTATGGACTGAATAAATAATGTGTAAATTGATAAACGTGCACGTGCCGCGGCCGCAGTATAATGTTAAAACTTTTATGATTTACTGCGCCAGCAGCTGGGAGATCTGTGTTTCGAGGTTCTAACTAGGTTACCATAATCGATTAGCGCTAAATTTAAATGTAGATTTAACAGCGATCTGATAACACCGAAGTCGGCTGTCGTGTTTCATTCGAGTTGCTATTTTCTGTGCAACTGGAGGCGCTTTAATTGTAATTCGTAGAATAAAAACTAAATATTTTTTTCTAACCTTTATAATTTGCTCACAATTGTGTTCGAGAAGGAGGAAAGAAATCTTTGGCGAGAAACAGGGGGTGTGTGAGTGGTACATACAGTTGATGTCGGAGAAATATGTAGAGGGGGATATGGGGAGTTCGCTCGCATAAATAATGTCGGCGTTCGTCCTAACTCGATTATTTCGCACGGCCCCGGAACTTCATTATCTTAACAACGAGAATTATGGGGAACGGTTAAGCAACGGGTTCCGTTGCGTCGCTCGCGTAACACTTAATGGTCCTCTCCTCGGGAAAGAAACGTTTAAGCGGAATGGTACCTCTCGCCGGAGCGGGACGCTTATGGGGAATGGAGGACAACGTTTATGGGACGATTTAGTGGAGAACCGTCCGCGCATATTTATGGAAAATTGAATCCAGATAGGTACTTCGCTCTCTAACGAATCTCGACGTTGGAAATTAAACGTGAAGTCTCCTCTTTGCTTTCTCTCTTCTTCAGGGCCATTCTTCAAGGCGCGTTTTATTCGTAAACATAGCGATTTATAAATATCTGACGTGGTGAAAAATATGCAGAGATAAAATGTGTAGTAGCGCAAAGATTTTAAAGAAAGTCTAACAAATATGAATGTTACGCATTTAAGCGTTAAAATAAAAATAAAGACGTTTTAATCACTGTAATTGTAAAGAAAATGGTACGGCAAGGGGTTAATCTATATTACAGTAAAGAAATAAATTATTTTATGGTCCATAATTTACCTTTAAACAAGGGAACAATAAAATTAACAATAAATATCAAATGGTCGGCTAGGTATACAAGGTTATAATAATCCGTGTCAGTGCAAGAGACCGGTGGAACAGCGGAGTCTCAGGGGGTGAATAGAAACGGGCCAGTTGGCAGCATGCCCAGAAAGAACTGGATCATTAGTGCGAAACTGAAGAATAGTACCGAGTAAATCGTGGCGGCGGATAAGTATGCCAGCTGAAAGGACTTTCTAAACTATATACAGCGGAGAAAGAATCCGACATCGTGTGCACAGAGTGCTGAAAGGAATCGGAAACGGGGACGGACGCTTTTCAAGGTCGATCCCGAATTCATCAGAAAACTGGATCATTACATATTTCATATCTCTGACAAATTTCACGTCGAAGGAAAATCCTCCAAGATCTACATCAAAGAACAATCAAAGAAAGATTCAGTCAAAGAACCTCACCGAGGGAATAGACCCTTTAAAATCGTGGGGGTTGATTTTTAAAAATGTTGGAAATGTCTTTATGTGTATACGTTACTTTAGGAAACTACACTTTACACCGTATATACTTTATTAGTATTACATACAAAGATGTTGTATTCTGTATTTAATCTATGTGTAAATAGTAAAAGCGAAAGACGTTGTGGTATCCTTGAATTCCAATCAAAAAGATGAGAAAACATTGTTCCACACATTAACCCCTTGCCGTATTTGGACGAGCCACACTCGCGATGAAGGTTTTTACCAAAGTCCAACAAATTTGTAATCAATATTTAAGCATTAAAATTAAATGTAGCCATACAAATAATATACAGCAAATCCTCTATAAACGCATGAAAGCTGTAGCAGATAAACGCAGAAAAAATATCCCATCCACTTAGTAATCTGATCTCGGCTCGGGTATATCGGTGTGAACCACTACTAATGCGACGCGGAGAGCGCAGTCGTCGGCACAGTTCAGGCCCGCGCGTCCTCACAATATAACTCCAATATTTAATCTTTTTTATTATTACTTATTGCTTTATGAAACTTTCGTCAATATATTCGTGGCATTTTTCTGATTAAAAGAAGACCAAACGCGATATAATTTTAACTGTATTTAGTGGTTTAATCGACGATGAAAGTTTCGAGCGCAAGGAAGGACAGCGTATCGGAAAGAAAGAGACGCGGACAGTCGCAGTCGCCGGCACAGTTCAAAGGCCCGCGCGTGGTCTCGCTTTACACGCGCTGTCCTCCTCTACGTTCGGCTCGGCCTTTGAAACTCAAAAAGATAGCTACCCGTCTTAGATAAACGCATGCAGATCCCCCCGAGGCTTATGGTGACAATACTGTAAATTGTCTTTTCCCTTCCAGGACATTTGTGTGCATAAAGACGTTTTAATCGCTGTAATTGTAAAGAAACTGGCACGGCAAGGGGTTAAACGTATTTTCTGATCGTGGATCAGAATCCCGAGCAAGGGTCAGTCTCTCCGAAATCGCAGTCAAGGGCGTGTCCATTAAGCGCACCCCTGGAGCGACGTAGTTCGACTGCACTTCAGGGTTCAACCGGAGCAAGGTCAATCGAAACAATCCGAACAAGCGTTGCTTGGTTAAAGACAGCGGGTTGGTATCGGGGTAAAAATCGTTCCCAGTTTCACCGGTCCTATCTACGAGCTTCCCTTTTGTTGGGGGTGTGGGACCACCCCGATTCGGTTCGTTTGTGTATGTCAACAACGCGGCAGGGAGCTGGCCGTGGCAGTGATCCGTCGGTTTCGCGATCCGCCCCCGCAACGACAATCTGGAACCGTTTGCACCCCCCCGATCGACCACGTCGCTTTACCCCGAGAATTGCTCGTCGAAGGGTGAACGGGAGTGGTAAAAAAAACCGAAAAAGAGATAGGACACGAGAGAGAGAAAAAAATAGAAAGAGAGTAGGGAGAAGAAGAAAGGGGTGCACTGTACGCGGCGGTGCACACGGATGAGAGGGAATTAGCATTTTATTTGTGCCCCGCGCGCTGCGATCGATATTCACGGACAGGTTCGTCTTCGTTTTCCGCTGGAACCTTCCGAGCCGACACATTGTTCGCGAATCCAAGATGGCGGACAGCCCCGACACCTCTGCCGCCAACGACTCCCTTCCACCGACCCTCTACCCCATTCGCTATCTCTCTCCCTCTCTCGTTCCCCGTCTCGTTTTCCGTCTCGTTCCCTCTGTCGCCCGCCTAATGCAATTTAGCCGACGACGACGGCCACCATGGAAGGGGTAGAAAGCGAGATAAAGCTCGAGGGAAAGAGACGGGGGTGAGATCGCGGGGGTTGGACGAGGAAGACCGCTAATTATTTCACCGAGGACACCCCGTAGCTCGATCTTCCAGTGCCTGGTATCCCGGCGTCGATTGCTACCAACCCCCTGCAACCCCCTCGGATTTTCGATTAAATCGTTCGGAAGCGGGAACGAGCCGCGGATCCAAGCCCCAGTCGCTCCGATTTCGTCGCTTGAAAATTATGGGATCGGCTGGATCCTGATCGGCGACCTCGGCTAACCGAAACTGGGCTAATTCGATTCCCCTAGATTTACGAGGGGGGACCTATAAGTACCCGTGTTAGGAATGAAAACGCAAGTTTTCCAGAAATTTCTTTGTCTTATTTTTCAAAACAATCTCCTTTTAGGAGGATACACGTTTCTCAACGTCCCTGTCATATTTTTAAACCCTCTAAAAAATACGATTTGTCAAACTCTTCAAAATATGCTCCTGTCTCGACGATGACCTCCTCGTTTCAGCCGAATTTCTTTACTGTGGAATTAATATATAAACAGCTGCCAATCGAATAGCAAACAAATCCGTGTCACCGCAAGACTGGTAGCGACTCGGCGGTAACCGGTTTCTATCGACGCACCCAGCAATCCACAGACAGCAGAAGACAAATAAGACCGCAAACCGGAAGAGACTGACAGGAGCCTTCGGAAACCGCAAAAGTCAAGGAATAATTTACAGAACAGAAAGAGAGAGGACTCCAAGAGGAGTCCGGACAGAGTTCAGGTCTCGAGCAACAGAGTCTTTTTCCCTCGCAGTTTGAGGAGGCTTTTGACGCGCGAAGGACATCGTTGTCTCCTTAAACAGAATGCTCTGCAACGCGTTTTTCTTTTATTACCAGACGTAGCAGTGGCTCTTCAGACGGCCGCAAGGACGTGCTAGATGTAGAAGCTGCTGCCGAAGGACGTATGTACAGAAACCAGAAGGAAAAGGACCAACACGAGCTCGGCTTTTCAAGCTTTCTCAATGGAAATTCCCCCTCTCTCTCTCTCTCGCTCGCTCTCGGAAACTTCCGTTTCATCGGTGACGCGTTTTTCGACTCGAACCACTGATTCGCGGAACTCGGAGTACAGGATGTTTCTGCACACTGCGGAATCGTTTCGCGAGCTCTCGCCGTGCACCGAATAAATTGGTAATGTTCAATTTTGCGGTTTCTGATTTCATTTCAAAGGCTCTGCTAATGTATTATAATTTGCACTGGCAGCTCAAGCTATTTCTAAATTTATTTCAATCCTCATTCCCAGTTATATTGAATATAAATTCCTTTCCTGCTTCGAGTCATTTGATATTAACATTTCAGGTCTCGTTCATTAATTCTATTTGTTCCAGGACCCCTATCACATTTTTACAGATGCTCCAGAGCTCCGAACATTTCCTGCCGGCCTCTCCGAGTCCTATAATCCCCCGGCAACTCCGCACTTCCGGATAATATAGCGAAGACATCAGCGTTGACGTGAAATAAAAAAACTTTCGGACAATTTCGGACGAGTGCCGACGGAAGGATCCGGTGATAAGAAAACGCAATGACCGTTTCCTTGGAGCGCGAGGGTTGCAGGGGGCCGGGATAAAACCGTAGTCGTTCAAAATGGCGCGGGGGATCGATCGAGCGATGAATATAAATTGAAACGGCGAAAAAGCGGAATTGCATTCTATCACGAAGACGTTGCGTCGACACAGGTGCCGGTACACGTGTGCACCGGTTGTCTCGAACGAGGATCGATAGCAGAACCGCCACGAAGATATCGAATGCTCGTCGAATACGTCACGATAGAAATCAGCTTTATTATTTATTTCTTGGGCGATGGTAAACGCCGCGTCCGCCAATTACCCCTATCGATCGATACCGCGTTTAGAATGCCAGGCAATTGTCTCGTCGCGAGAAAAAGAGCCTATCCCACCCCTTCACCCCTTCCAATCATTCAGGGGAGGCATCATCGTGATTGACGAGCCGGCGTGAGGTGACGCGAACACTATCATTTCCCTCCCGAAACCCTGCGGGGCCCCTCCGCAACACGATAGTTACCAACTATTTAAAGTATGCTACTCACCACGGGGAGGGAGCACCGTGAAAAAATTATTTATTGCCGTTTGTTTCGCGGTGATGCCCGTCCAAGTACCGTTTATACTTCGGAGCCGGTGCTCCTTCGAGCGATCACGGAAATCAACGGTTACGCTTCCCGGAGAGATGGCGAGTGTGAAAAATTATCGCTGCGTAAACATTTTTACAGTTTCATATTCTTCGAAATGGAGCTCTGATGCACGACCCGTTTATTGTTACGAGCTTTTCTGGTATTTTGCTTCGCAGCGGGAATTTTTGCTTAATTTTACTCTGTGGTTAACTCTTATCAAGGCAACCTAAATGTAGGAATAATTTAAAAAATGTGATATCTAGAATTTTATTAAGTATTCATTTTATTGTTACGAGTATTGAGGGAGAATTTTCATTTAATGTTACTCTGTGGTTAACTCTCATCAAGGCAACCTAAAAATGTATAAATAATTTAAAAAATGTAATATTTAGGATTTTATAAAGTATTTCCTTTAAACGAGTATTCTTTTGCTAATTCTTAATTAGGCAACCTAAATAGTATATTGGTAATCTCAAAAATGTAATATGCTGAGGATTTTATAAAGTACTTCTACATTTCCAGTAAGATTTCAAGAAGGAAATCCATTTGGTCCAATTTGGAAACTACGGCACCACGGTATAAATGATCATACTGTTCGTCGAAAGCAGCTATTAATCTATCAGATAACACAACAAATAACACAATGCATACACCGATTAGTATGCATTATTCTGCACTATTATACAGTGAGTCGTTATCACCAGATCGCAGACTTTATGAACTTCCGGTATACGGGAAACAATGTCCAATCCAAACATTGATAAATATTTATTCCCCGTTTAGCATAATAAATCTATTAACCCTCGGAGCAGATTTCTCCACGATCCGTTGAAAGAACGAAATTCGCGCTAAAGTCTGCGATTATTGTCTGCAATACTTGTAAACGTAGAAAAATGCGAGAAAATGGAACGCGAGCGCGGTAGGCGTCGCGAGGACAAACAGCTCGCGGGGACCGGAAGTGCTCGGCGTCGAAGCCGGAAACGCGTCGGGAGGCGGGGGATATCGATGGCTCCGTTGAAATTTCTCGCATGGTTTCGTCACGAATGAATTTTCTTTGGCAGTCGGCAGAGTTCGAGAACTGACATTAAGCAAAGCTGCGGTATTGATCGAGCCGCGGCGCGCCTGTGCGCTCTCCGGCACCGCCATGTTTAAAATGCTCGTGGCCTGCAACCGCGATCCACAGTGTTGCATTCCTGCATCGAACGATATCTCATCGGAAACGTTGCCGGTACGCGTTCCACCGATTTATCCGCGGCCATTTGTCCGTCCGATACCTGGCAGCCTCCCTCGAATATTTCTCGCGCACGCGAAAACTTTCCCGCAAGCACTTCCTGTCGCGAGGACTTCCGGAAGCACGATCGCTCTACGAAACGAAGTATTATTCGTCTTCGTTCGCGCGCAATGCACCGAGATACTTAGCTAAATGGAAATTTATGTCCGAATCCGAAGTTCCCAAGTCGAGCTTGAAACCTACGCCGCGGGATTTTTGTTTCAGTATTCTCCGAGCTACGGCGGGCTTTATAAATGCATGGTTCGTGGCCGAGTGGAAGAAGTGTGCTCTTTTTTACGAGCTGTTAAGGTTGCGCGATTCTTCCTGACCCGGAAATTTGTGAATGTTTCATTTTGTATTAGGTTGTTCCAAAAGTTCGTTTCGTTCTCGATTAATGTGCTCCGTGCAAATTCAGAGTAGTTTTTAAGAAAACCAATGGCACGGTTAAGAAAGGGGAAGCTTAAGGAGTACTAAAACATTAACGAACGGAAGATTGTGTTGTTTGTGTATGCTGATGTTATTTAACAATATGGAATGTGCTCATATTGAAAGGAACGATTAGGACAACCTAATAGAATGCAAGATGATAGGTTCAATCTATGATAATATAATAAACAGGCCGAACTATATTTTCGTTCGCAGGATATTCTGTCCACTCGGAGCTTCCATTTTTCGAGCGGGTGGCGAGCAATTGGCCGCTCGCGGGGCCATTTTGCACGCGCGTTACCGCGTTTCCGGGATTAGAGGAACGTGGCGGATAAGTGGCTCGGCCGAGGGCGCTCCAGAAAGAAGAGTGGTCGTCGAAACGGAAGAAAGATGGAGATGAGAGCAGTGTACAAAAAAAGCGTCGAGTGAAAAAAATAAAAACACGAATTAAATTCCGGCCGAAGCTGGGGGAACGAGAGCCACGCGGATCGTAAACAACAATGCACCGAGCAGAAAAAAGATGCGTCACTTTCTTCCTTAAATCGAGAGACAAGTGAAAATACAAAATGCCCATAAAAAGGCAGTCGAGATCGGTGAGATGAAATGTTACAAAAATAGATGAAGCACAAAATTGCTTCATTCTATTCTATCTCACAGTCCTTTGTAAATAGAATGTTTAAAGCTGTTCGGAAAACATAAAAACGTTCGTAACCGCAGACTCGCGGCAGTTTCTAAAATAAGAAGCAGCAGCAATATTAAAATTGGGTTTATTTGATTTAGCAGTTTCCGGGAAACGGGAGCTCTTTGCGGCTGCAACAATTGTAAAATAAATCCGGCACCCGTTATTTTTACGGGCTCAGAATTCAACGGCGGAACGATACGCGGGTTATTGTTTGTTTTACTGGATATTTTACGAAGAAGACCGTAACCATCCCTGGAACACGTATCAAGCCGGCGAAAGGGATGGAAGTGTTACGGCTCCCGGAAAAGAATAAACCATTCATCCGTTTTATCGCCTTATATTTCGCGGTCCCTCGATTCTTTCAGATCGTCGACATTCGGCGGCGACGGCGTTTCGAATATTCGCAGACTTCACGATCCAATTTATTGCCGTTTTGAAGAGACAAGGGGAAAAAGAAAGGATCTATATATTTTGATCCCCTCCCGCCCGACCATTTTTTCCTCTTATTTTACTATGTGTGAGGAACACTGAATGTAAATTTATGAACCGGCTTATAGGTGCTCGACGTACTTTTTATTCCATCCTGGTGCTGGAAGTATAATAAACTGGAAAATGAAGTCCTTTCATCTTCGTTTAAATTGATATTTGGATAAATATCCTTTTGCTTAAGAAGAAATAGAATGAATGTATTAATTGACGCATTTACTGGATGCCACAAGAGTTACATATTCCGATCGTAATTTTGACAGAAGTAAAATCCAGCAGGCAATAAATTCAAAGAAAATTTAAAACGGCGGCGGCGTTTCCGGATGCAAAAATCCAGGTTGCTCGGACGATAAATAATTGAACGGGGAGGGGGTAAAGATACGTTGAAAAATATCTGCAAGATTTACGTCGGGATCCGTAGTGTAGCAACTTCGCCATCAAAGTCAATGAGAAGTGGGCTAATAAATCTCGCAAGAGAAAAATTCTTCCTCCGCCCCTAAAAACTCGCGGGGAAAGAACAGCATAAAAATGGTTCGCCGGTTTTATTCATCCTCGCCAAGAAGAACTAGAATCGCTTGAATATTCTTCAAGAAGATGTCTCGCAGAAATTGCCTTTCCACCCTCCACCCGTGCAGCGGCCAAAGACGAAAAAATACAGAGGCCGGAGGAAAACAGGGAGGCGTAAAACTTATGATCTTTCTTCCATCGATCGCGCACAATGTGGACCAGGTCGCAGGAAAATGGGTTTCGAGTTACTTCGTAGGAAATAGTATGCGTAGACGCGCGAGTCGGCCGCCCGTACTTTCTTTCATAATGCACGGAACTACCCCCAGTGAAACAAAAATTCATTGAGGAATCCGACGATGGTTTAATAACTATTGAACGTGTTAGGTCGTTCGGAAAGTAATTTCGTAATTTAACAGGAATAATGAATTGTTTAGAAATCTCGTTAGGCAACTTACCCTGGTTGCACCTTTGCCTCGTCCCCTCCCTCTTTCTCGAAATGCACCCTCGCCCGTCTGCAGGTGGTACAGGTGCTGGAACAGAAACGAAACAGTACGATTAAAACGATGTTTCGGTTTGGTTTAATCGGTAGTCGAGGATCGCGGTCGATTCTGCCGACGGGCATTCGGATCGTTATCATGACCGGCGACGGACTATCGTAAAATCAAGGCAACCGTATCACCTCAATTGACCTCGTTAAGCCCAATAGAGGCGCTAATAAAACTATAACCTTCCAGGGCCAGCTGGTATTAGATTAGATTCCCGCGACGACGGAACACAGCTTCCAGCTACGTATCCATCGAAGGAACACTTCGCCGCTTATTACTAGGCCGCGGGTACATGTATATGTGTACGCGCGAATTCATATGCGAATTCGTAGCTTCCGGGACCGCTTTATGAAACCGTCTCGTCATACTGCTTCGAAATATTACCGCTGTAAGCGTTTTAACCTTCTTGGTGATTACTGATCGCAAATAATCGCGTTCGTGCACCGCCATTTTCAGGAAAAGAAACACTGTGCACCGGGAACTTGCAAATTAACCTCCTGCCTTATATTACAGTTTCAGTGATTAGAACCTTTTTGTAGATCGTAATTTCCTAAAAAAGATGGAGATTGTTGTAAATTGTATGCCTATATGTTCTCCAATAGCTGTATATTAACGAAACCAAAATAGAACTTCATTTCAGAATCTGTTCAGAATCTTCATCACGAGTCACGAATAGAATTTTTCCCGTAAATACCCGGATCTATTTCAAATGAGGACGTCAAGGAAATTGTTAAGGGGACCAGAAGTATCCGAGAAAAATTGTGTATTTGTTCGTTTGGTGGAATCGCAGCTTCAGAATATTGTGTTAGGCAAAGATGAGTTTCGCATCGTGGCAGGCCGCGGGCGATACACTTCGATCGTTCACCGTGGGCAATTATCAGAGAGCTCGCGGGGCTAATTAGAACAGGGAAATTACAGGGTGACGGTGAGAAACCCGACCGTTTAACGTTTTTTACACGACACGTTCGAAATTGAACTTTGTGAATATTGCTTCGGTGGTATTGGAGTCGGGGATGGGAATCGTTCGACTCCGATGAAAAAGAATACGTTGTCTCGATTTCAAAATTCGATCTGTAGGGACGGAAATATGTTGAAAAACAGAGTAAGATTAAGAGTTAGATCAAGGAGTTACTGTAAGAAATGCCTGTCGACATCATTGGCGAAAGGAACTGTTATAGACATTAAACAGCTAGAAATACTAAATTTATCAATAATTGTCACGGCGATCGATATCGAGCGATATTCGATGGGGTGGGGAGAATTGCGCATCGCTGCGCACGTGCCGCCTGAGCTCGGCGAAAGCGCTCAGTCAGTCAGTCAGACTGTCAGTCAGTCAGACGAGCCGGGGATTCCGGCAGGAGCGGTCGTGCTCCGCAACAAGGAGGGCCAGAAGGACCAAGGACTAACCAGGGGTCATCTAGAGCTACCCTGGCCTACCCTAGCTTCCCTTCAACAATCTGAAGAAAGACCAGAAGGAATAATAAATTCGTTCTGACTCCCTTTCCGGGTCCCTTATGCAGCAACCTTCTCGTGGAGAAACCTGGGCAATCGGTATTATCCTCTACACTCTACTTGTAAGAACTCCTAGTGTCTTACAAGTAGTGGATAATATCGAGCTAATACATTGAACACTCTCATACATTCTTTGGTTCTACTCAGATAGAGAGCGGGGAACCACCAACTAGTTCCTCGTCGGTAGAGGAACTTTTAGCGATGTTGGTATTTCAGTTGGCTGGCAGTCCTAGTGGAAAATGTGTTTTCCACGATCGGTAAGGTCCTGCCCACATTTTTCAACAAATACAATCGAATATTGTACGATTGGATAAATACGTTAAGGACTTTAGAGTATTGTCTTTTATGGTATCAGAACGTTTAAGAAACATGAAAACAATTTGACTAGGATTAGAAAAGATAATGAAACTCCACTGTTCCTTGTCGACAGTCGCTCAATGCAGAGCCCTGCTTTACCACCTGGAACGAAGAATTACTATACTTTCTAACTAGGTTCGATAGATGGCGCATGCTGTGACGGAAGAGAGTTTTTACCGACGCGTCGCGGGAAAATCGAATCATAGAATTTTAGCTATAATTAGACTACGAATGTTTGTAGACAAATTTTAAGAAAGTGGTACCAAATAAAATTCTATTTTCATTGCTAATAAGAGTAGACTGCGGATCTTTATGCATTTATGAATAACAAAATCGTTAAGGGATAAAATAAATTTTTATGTTATTCCTGCTTCCCACGATCAATGTAAAACATTTCTATTTTGCATAAAGATCCGCAGGCAAGTACGAAAAATCGTACTAAATTCTGTTGAATTCGATACTCCAGCATTTTTTCAAAATTTTTATAAGCCTTAAATGCATAAAGAGAGAGAGAGAGAGAGAGAGAGAGAGAGAGAGAGAGAGAGAGAGAGATCCACAGTTATAAGCATAATATAAAAATTTTACAATTGCTGGACCAATTTTTCACATTTCTCTCATAGTTTATACATTAATACGTCAAACATTTCCACAGTCTTCTACGTCAACACTTCTTTGTTTTAAAATTGATATTATTTTCTCTGCAGTGCAATTTTTGTTTTTATCGTTAGCAATGCTGTATGGTTATTGTTCATTAAATGGCAGGCAGCTTTAAAAAATTGTTTCGAAGGAAAGGATCGCTCAATATATTTACAATAGTATTTACAATATCATTTTTTAAGTAAATCTTACACTATTGGAAATAATAATGCAAAACTTGCAAATTAATTTCCACCTCTGTTCTACCTTACAAAATCTATATTGAACTTGAATTCACCCTAAAAATCCAATGTATAATTAGACAATATTTTTAGGACTACTATAGTGTCTATTCTACTACTACTCAAAATCTATATTGACAAATCCACCCCTGCAGCACTGTTATAACACACGTCCTCCTCCACAAGATCGGTTCGAAAAATCGTGGATAGTATCTGGACAAGCATGAAACCGCACGAAACCGGAAATTCGTGGTGTCCCGGTGACGAGGGTCGAAGAAGCGAGAGAGAGAGAGAGAGAGAGAGATAGGGAGAGAGAGAGAGAGCGGACCGGTCCCGTGGTTATCCGCGCAAAGAGAGAAATTTCTTTGCATCGTCGATTAATTACGCCCTCATTGCCGCCCCAAGTACCGTGGGGGTCCGTCGTTCGTCGATGCGCATCGCCGATATTGACATTTGCCTTGCGTGCACGCACCTCCTTCTACCTTGTCCCTCTTTAACCGGCTTCTCCTGTTTACCGAGAAACCGCGATATTTACGCGAGAACAGCGCGCGACCGGATGGGGAGAAAGCAGGAGAGAGAAAGAGAGAGGGAGAGAGGACGACTACGAACAAGAACGACAGAGTGAAAGAGCGATAGAAGTGAGGGAGAGAAAAGGGGGATGAGGGAGAAACCCGAAGGTGCAACTCTCGAGATAAAGTGTGGGGACCACAAGAGAGAGAGAGCGAGAGAGAGAGAGGGGGGGAGGGAGAGAGAAAGCGGTAGAGGAGAAAGGGAGGAAAACCTGTGGAAAGAGGAAAAACGCGGGAAGAGAAGAAAAGCAACGTCGAATCGAAGAGAGTGAGCAGGGATGATGCTCGAGGGAGAAGAGGGGTGGTGAAGAACGGGGCAGGAGGAGGAAATCAGGGTGAAAAGCTGGAGGGAGTGAAAGAGAGATGGAATTAAGGGGACACACCCCTATCTTTCGAGCGTACGCTTATCGAATGCACCGACAACTACGCTTTTCCTCGTTCGCTCACCAAGACGGTTCTGTCATGCGAGGCAGCCAGGTAGGTTGGTAGGTAAGCTAGGTAGGTTGGTGGGAATGCGCGTACAAGGGAATTAGACCATAATCGTCCACGCGTGTGCCGCGCGAAGGGGACGTTTTCCGCCTGCCTCGGACCTCGATGTTCACTCGCGCGGGGATCTCATCTCTCTCCTCCAACCTTCTCTGCCACCAGCCACGCGTTTATCGCGTTTCTTTCTCCACTTCATCCGAATCGACTGGCATCACCTCCGATGACGTTGCTTTTTCTGCAGTCCGGCTCGCGAACCACTCTTCCCGATCTCCATCCCCTTCCGTTTTCGGCATTGGTGGGCTTCGCGGTTAGAATATTAATACTTTAGCTACCGAAAGCCTATTAATAGGATTTTCGATAATTGCGCGGTACCAAAAGAAAGCATAGAAATTTTCTTTTACATTACAATCTGAAATGAAACTGTTAGATGACGTTATTGAGGGTGACTTGTTTGTTGACAATGAAAATCGCTGTCGCTGTTGAAGGTTCGATTAAAATGAGTTTAGCCATGTACCCCAGATTTTTCAAAATTATAGATAACGAAGCTGCTGCCTTTATTCGGAAGTATCGGAAAATAGTTCACCGTTATTTTAAGAGAAAACAAGCTACTTCGAGCTACCACCATAAAATTAAGATGTTTAATTCTTATTCTGTTTTTTAGTTGTATTGTATACTTTCAATAATTGACATCGTGGGTACTGTGGGCAATACCTGTGAAACCATGAAAAATTTTTCGTGATTTATCGGGATGTTTCGAAAACGATTTTCTTGTTGGTTCGAATAAAATGTGAAAAGGACCACATCCCCTTGGTATATCGAAGATTAATGAACGATGCGGGGTTAATTGTTTAAACGTGCGTTAAGACGTCTTGTGAGGCAGCGCGCGCGCGTCTTGCGTCAGAAGATCGCGAAAGTGACGCGTTTCTATTAAAATTACACGTTATCTCCGCGATATTACGGAAGGATGCGTAACGCATTCATCTCATCACTCCAATAAGCTAATTATAACGCTGTCAAACACGCGCTTTCTCGTGCATCCGTCCCGTTAACTTCTAAGGAAAAGCATCGAACCGGTGTCGAACGATACGTGGGAGGGGAGCGAACTAGTGGATCTTGAGGGGTATATCTTCGATAATGTCGCGCACGGTAAAAGTCCCTCCTTTCTTCGTCCTGTTCCGCCACAAAGGGGAGAAAGTGTCGCGGAACGTCACGGGAATTAAAATCTTCTTCTTCGCCTTTGTCGGAGAGGAGCGAAAAAAATGTGGGAAAATATGGGAGGAAGAAATCACGGTTTAGATTCAACTTTTCAAATCGAAACTGTACATTGATCACCTCAGAAATAGATACAACATACGCTTAGATCATTGTAACAATGAAAGACCGAAGTAGAAAATCATTGCTCGCATCATTTTCATTTTACATTCGCTGTCTGTCAAGCGTAATTCAGAACAGCGTCAAGTATAATTCAGTATGGAAGTTCTTGTGATTAACGGAGAAACGAGAGGATCGTCATCTGCGTTCTAGATCGGCAATTAGAAGCACGCGCGTCCTCGAGCCAGCTGTCACCGATTCCGATGATAAGCTAATTAAAATATTTCGTAAGTACATTTCCTTATACCTCTCTCGCGTTCTGTGGCCGACAGATGCACGGTTCTCGATAAGAAACACGTTCGGCCGAGAAATGATTTAACGTGACTTTCCTACGCACGCGTTCTTTGTTTCCACGGGTATCGATCTTCTGGATCTCGGTCCTTTCAGATCAAGGGACGAAATTATACCTTTCAAGCGGAGATATTAAGTCCTTAAGCCGTCCGAGCAAGGTGACGACTGGGACGAATGAAAGAATAAAGGGAAAGACCTTGTTCATTTTTTTTTCGATGCCACTTGTTTCTTTCTTCCGGAAGGTTTGATTGATTTTCTGGTTAGGGAAGAGTTTGTCAATTTTTCTGCAATGCGTATGTGTTTTGTGAGAGTACATTCAAGGACATTTTATTGAGACAGTAAAAAGGGCCATAAATTAATTTGTAAATACAGTAGATCTTCGATTATCCGTGCTAATTAGTGGAACATGATTGGTCGGATAATAATTAAAATTGAAGTGTGCAGTAAATTGTGTAGCGTATGGTTTGAAAATTCTTTATGAAAACTAATTCTTTGTGGAAACTATTCAGACGATAAAGAATTCGCACATCAAAGGCCCGGATAATCGAGATTCTACTGTACTTAAACCATACAGAACGGGCAAACTTTCATTTAAGGAGCGAATAAGGGTTGAAACAAGATGGATGACGGTATGTTATTCGAGTCGGATCGAGATATGAATGTCTCTTACGAATACACGGAAGCTAGAGTTTTATATAAATTGAGAACTTGTGGGGGAATGAGATGAATAAAAGAGAATTGTCTCAACGCAAACTTATATCGTTCTGAAGGGTTCCATCAATCTTCCCAGTCCACTCCGGAGGATTTGAAAACCCGAAGGGGCTGCAGCCCTGCTGGTTGTTTAAGTAGAGGGCCTATTTAAGCAGAAAACGCGTATATACTTTTCAAGTTTCCAAACAACGACGGAAAGGAAACAGCACGGTGGCAGCCGGCCCTTTTATTTGTCTAAAAGTCCCGGCGACAAGGAACATTTGCCCGGGAAGATGGTAGCGTTGTGCTGTCAAACACGGGCCCGGCCTGGTTCCGATGAAATGATTAGTGTAGGCACATCTGCTTCTGTTGACAGTGACGACAATGACGTCGCGAGGAAATGGTAAAATCTGATTTCTCCGACCGTCACGTTAAACATGTACATCCGGGACGAATGCCTTTTTCCGCTAAAAATTATTATTCAGCGTTTCCCAAAAATGTTGTACTTCCTTGGAAGGGGTGATTCCTGAACTCATTTGAAATAACTTTTTCCTTTGCGAATATCTCCGCGGCTCCGTTAACGAGTTATTTAGGAAAAACGGTGACCAATCTAGCAAGATTAATGCTTTGATTGGTCCACGCTTTTCGTTAATAACTCCCTTAACTGAAACCACGGAGAAAGTTACTCCGAATCACCCTTGTCAAGGAAATACTTAATAAATGTAGAAGAAGCACGCCGCAGCAAATTGTTTAAATAAATGCTTTTCGAGGGTCATTTTATAACGAGATATATGCAGTAGGCAAAATTAAAGGAGCAGTCGCACACATTCGCTGGTGAGATAAGGGGAGCAAAGGGGCAACGTGAAACAAATAAAAAAAAAAGGGAGAAAGGAAAAATGTGAAACGGGTAGGCGAAGCGACATATAAAACGGGACCGAAAGCCCGGATTTCCGTGACTGGTCCTTCGGCTAATGAAAGAATTCGACATCGAGATCCCCCGCGACTCCCTTTGTCCGCTTTTTTCCATTCTCTTCGCAGCGCGGCGCGATTCTGTGAAAGTGTCGCGTGCATTCGGGGGTATTCACGATAAAAACGGTGAATGCGTCGCGACGCGCACCCCGAAAACGTCGATTTCAATGGACGACGACGACGACGACGACGTTGCTCTCGCAACGCGATCCTGCGATCTGAACGGCCGTTTTTGTCCGGCGGATCCTGAAGGCCGATTGTTCACCTCGCGCTCGGCGAATATTGTCTAAGCAATCGGAAAATTGGAAATCTTGTCATCAGCTAATTAAAGCTTGGATTCCAAAGAATTCATAAAGGATTTGTACCCATAATTATGAAAGTGCTCTAAGTAAGACATATAATTCTTGTTTCGAGATACTCTAAGGAAAAGGATATTATTTTCAATTTGTTGGAGCTATTCAAACAAGAAATATATTTGTGGTTCCATAATATTCATTCATGAACAATATTCGTATGAGTTAATTTGAACCCTTCAAAATGAAATTGTAAAGCAAATTAATTGGAAATGGAATTTGTGGACGAAGGTGGAAAATAGTACGGCAATTTCCTGTTAGGTTAAGTAGATGGAAATTGTCCGGGCGACTCGGCCGGAAGTGGCTGGAGGAGACCAATGGCGTCGCGGCCGGATCCGAATATGGCAGAACGATCGACGTTTCACGAAAGAAATTCACTGTTTACGACACAGAGGCGTGCGTTTCCCAGAAACTCCGGCGAACATTTATGAAAATGTTGAAACGCACATACGCGTTCGCAACTGGAGAGTGCACATGGTACGCTCGATAACCTGTCCTTCGGACACGGTACCTACCATTTTTAACCGTCGCGGTTCTAATGGGTGCAACGGCTCTTCCGAACGGCGCGTCGACCATCTGTCGTCCATTGGGTACGTTCTGACGAAATTAAAGTCAGCTGACCGAGAAAGCGGACGTCTCTAACCATCGCTGGAATTTCGTCTGCGTTTTTAATCACCGCGGCCTCACAAAACCCAATTCCCATTGAACGAATTCTCCTCGAACGAACCACGCTGCACTTTCGAATAACCAAGAAAACCAATTTGAACGAAAAAGAAAAATTAAACCGTACCAATTACACTACACAGTGCCAAGAATCGTTCGAACTCAATGGGCAGATGTTAACCCGCTGATTTTTTCCAGGCATAGTGACCTGGCTCGCATCCAGAATGGCAAAAATTGTACAAGCAATTTTTATGAACAAAATGTTCCTTCTACCCTGAAGCACAGAAGCTGTTTTATTTCTGTACACTTTCAGGAATTTCTAATTCATTTTCAAGCAGGATAAAACGCTTTTTTCTCAACTAAATGTGCAGATGTTACTCTGGCGATTTTTGCCAGGCATAGTAATCTGGCTTACATCCAAAATGGCAAAAATAATTCAAGCTATTCAGACGAACGAGGTGTTCGTGTTTTCTGGAAGCATAATTTGTTCCACTGTGAGTCGGCCGTGTATCGATACGCTCGGATCATCGAATAGTTTCGGGAATCATGGGGGTTGAACATAATAATCCGGGGGAGCCACGGGACTGACGTGGAATCCCATTTCCCGTGCGGGAATTAAGCCAACCAGGCATTCTGATCGGCTAAAGAAAAGAAATAATAATAATCCTGGAATTATTTCCGCGTCGTCGGACGGGATCGATGACTTTCGGGGATATTCGGCACGCGACCCTGAGCCGATTCATTATACGCAAAATGAATTGTCAATTCAGATTATGCACAGAATGTGGCTCGAGAAATGTATCTAATTATCTCCCACGTTTTTAACCTCGCCCCGTAACCCGTATATGGGGCCCCTTGATTTTTTGTGCTCGAGTTGGCTGAGAAAGAAATTCTTCTGGGTTGATTTTCCTCTGAATTAATTAGCGTGTCTGTTGCGTTCATTTTATTCGACGAAGTTATGGGATATCGTAAGCTGGAAGAATTCTTGGAAGTTTCTACGAGTAATTGTTTAAATTAATTCTTGAAGTTATGGGATGTCTCTGTTTGAAAATGATTTTTACGATATCGTCAAAAATGAACCGTTTGGTAGATGCTTGTGATTTCAACATTATACGGAATTTATTTAGTGTTGATATCTTTTTCCTTTAAATATCTCGAAACAAGAAATATATGACTTAGACCACTCTCATAATTATGTATAATTAAATAAATGTCATGATTAACAGATAAGTTACCCCCTGACATTTTTGGAGGTATTAAAAAAATTCTCGGTTTTTGTTTGAGACTTTATAGTTGCTTAAATAAACTCTTGTTTTGTGTGACAACTGCGACGGAGGTGACGATTTTGTCGATCAACTAATTGCAGAGAGATTATCGACGAGTGGACCGGATTTCGCGCAGGATAAATCGCAAATTGGATTGTCACGCGTGAAAGCGTCCGGAATGATAGATGCACTATCGTGACGCAGCTGTCACCGTGCCCGAAGGAAAAAAGCTGTTGATAACAACAAAATTGCAACTGCGGTTTTACGATGCAGCTGCAAACTCTTCGAAATTGACCTTATCGCGGCCCGGCCGTAACCGTTGCACTGCGATGCACTTACGGCTCGTTCACACGGGCTGAATGCATCGTAACTGCAATTGCCTCGCTGCAATGTAGTCGCAACTCGTTAAAGCAACCGAATACAGAGCTCCGACAGGAATGACTCGATACGGTGTTTCAATTTGCCGATCACGTTTATAATACCCATAAAGTCTTGCTGCATCTCGTTGCATCTTCGCACTGCATTTCTACCGCACTGCGACGCCGCCGCGCCGTTGCGATTATTTCGATCGTTAAACCAAAGTCACAAAATCGAAAATCCTTCGAGCGTAGACTTGAATTCCAACAGCTTGCGCAGTTGCGACCTAATCGTAAACCGCGTCAGTAAAAAAAATATCGCAGTTCTCTAATTAGTCTTTCGTTTTTTTCTTTTTTTTCTTTTTTTTCTACAGTGGCGGTAACGATTTCACGCGATCGCAATTAAAATCGCGGAGGTCTTTCGCCGGAGATGCAAATTAAATTCTTTCTTTCTTACTTTTTTTTTTTTTCAATGCGTACAGGATAATGGAACTGGAAGATTGCATGTCCGGTGAAAATGCAATGGGAAAAAACGCGAAAGAGGGGGAGGACGCGATGTGTCACGGAGTTTGTTTTCTCCATCAGGAGAACGCTCCCCGATATTTTGCATGCGCGAATCGTGCAGCCGCGGCACGGCATGGTAACGGCTTTAATAATTATTTTTACAACGTTTCCGAGTATACGCGACCTTAGTCCGTCTCGGTTGGCCGGCTTGCAGCTGGCTTCCATACAACCCCGTGACACCGTGTACAAGGGTGTCCTCCTCCTCTCTACACGTACAAGCTCCCGATTCCACGCCGGTGAAAGTCTGAAATTCCCGCCGCAACGCCGTTCGCGACACACGCCATTTGCACGATGAAATATTCGCTAATTGCCTGCCAGACATTTTTTCCCCTCCTACGCCAATGCCGGCGACGCACGAACAACTAAATCTTTGTACACTTACCCCCAAAAAAATTGATAGGATTTTTCTAGATTTCTTTAAGAAAGAGGAACCGTGGTTAACCGTCGTTAACAGTTTGTTAATGTTCCTCTACAAAATATTACAAAATTTCTCTGAATGTCCATTCTGTACTCGCTAATAAAAGATTTCTCGTGTTGGTATTGCGAATTTCCCGGAAGAAATGGCCACTCATTAAAGGTTGCACAGAGATAGAGCGGCCAGGAAGAACGGCGTTGGCCTCAGCTTGATTCTTATTGTCACGTAACGAGCCAGTATATTATCACGTAATAAAGACTATGCGATAATGATAATAACAAGGATGGGGAGTATTGTAGTTGAAAAGACGTCTGTTTAAGGAGCGGATTAATAAGCAGTGGTATATGTAACAAGCCCTCCTACGACCTGCCAACCTTTTCGACCTTGTGGGAAAAACAGGCGGACCAGATAGTTGCGGCCCTTCTCCTGAGAAACCAAGTCCGTGGTAAATAGTTCTTGGGTTGATAGAAACGCGATTAACTTTCCTGCCGTTTGACTCTGCATCTCATTCCAATAAAAACGATATCTTACTAGATTTAAATTTTTTACATGAATCTAAAAATTGCAGAAAATGGAGCTTAAAGATTGTAGAAAAATTATATAAAAGTTTGTAAATTGTAGAAAGGCATAAAACTTGCGAAAATATATTCCGAACGGATCGAAAATGCAGGAGAACCTTGTAGATATGTATAAAAATGGTAGGAATTTGTTACGAGGATTATGTTTGACGATCAAAATCCCAGATTGCGGAATGAAAAGTGGAATCGTTGGATAGAGTGCTGGACCGTCGGATTCGCGAATACAGTAAGTTACAACGTGGTCGATGGAATGTTGAGTATAATCAGGGCAATCCATTGAACCGTGACTACCTTCCGTACTCTCGACTTTATAGCTAATAGAATGATAAGCGATGCAACCGCGTTTCCAATGAAACGTCCTCGTTGCTGGGGGATTCTCGATACGTGGCTCGCCGAGGTTTACAGATTGAATGTGCTCTCAATATTTTCTGCAACCTCTGTAGCCTCCGTAAAACTAGCACTTATTTCATACACTCGGAAATCCAAAAATTATTAAATATAAAATTATCTGTGCACTTAAAAACCACTTTGAATTAGTAGATAGATTGTTTTATATTTTTTAAATTGGTAATTACTTTTTTTCAAGAATGTGTCTGGCGGGGGGGGGGTAGAAAATTGAATGACTGTGGTATTTTAATTTTTGGTTGATTCAAGTATGGTTAATGATTTCCTCGTTCGACGTGTTTGAACTGGCCCGCCATTTTCACGGTGGCGGCGTGGAAACGACGCCGCGAGCAGGTGTAACTAATGGATGTAACGTGCTTTTAAAACAGCGGGGGAATACTTAATAAGTGTTTTTCTGGGCCAGGTATTGTGTCTAGTGCACGCACTCGCTCCTGTAATTTCTTTATTCGAACGCCGCGCTTGAGAATCGCATTACTTTTCTTTTCTTTCCGATTTTTCCTTCTTATTCTTCTTCTTGCTCGTCCGCATATTTCATATTTAATCCAACTTTATTTCTCATTGTTCTATCACGTCTGTCATATCAAGATTTAATTTACAACCATTTTACTTTTGCGGAGCATCATAACTCCTTGTTCCATTTTACATTCCAATAGCACTCGTACATTACTTTGCACAATTTTATTTACATTATCCGGCATTTTATCATTCGGAGACAAAATGATTTCTAATTAAATTAAATATTGTAAAAATATATACTACAAGAATTATTGAAAATCAGACTTTTAAATAATAAATATATAGATGATTAACATCAGCCTTTATGCGTGTACAAAGCAGGCATACACACACGACTTCTTGAATAGTTTTACGTTCTCGCATTTTACGCAGCGAAAACTACCCCTATAGGGAAGACCGTCATTTACTTTTAATCATTCATTTCATAGAGGTGCATTTCTATTCAATTCCTGGTTCTCGCAATCGACTTAGAAACCATTTGTTTTACATATGTATACACCCGCACATGAATTATGCAATGATCTTCATTGTCTATTCCGATAATTGCATAAAATCCGCTGTCTATTAATCACTGTTGCGAGTGGTCTTGAGCAACATCAACTTCACAGATGTGGCACGAATCTCTTCACTGGCCTGATAGATCCAATTGAGATGAAAGTCAGCAGAGATTAGGGTATCGGTGCCAGGATAATCGAGCCTACGTGTCGAAAACCGGCGAACGGTTAGATGCATCGATTGCAAACAGGTGGATAAGTAATATCACGAACAGAGGGACGAGAAAGGGGGAGGAGCAGAAGGTGTAACCCGAAGTCCGCAGGGAGGATGGTAACTGACCTAACCCGCGTTTCTCTGGCCACGTTAAGTAGGATGCAACACGAAGGCGTCCTTGTGTTTGGCTCTACCTATCTCTCTCTCTATCTGTCTCTCCCTCCTCGGTAACCATCCCTCCGTATTAAGATATCAAATGGCCAAATTCGAAGTCCCCTTTCCAGATGTCATGCGCCGCCTTGAGCACGAGCCATCGAGAGTAGACCCCGAACAGAGAGAGAGTCACACCGGGGCTACCCTTTTCTCTGCTCTGGTAATGTATCGCTTGCCCTCCCAGCCCCTGGAGAAACTCCGGGGAACACCGGAGGGGGTGGGTGGGCTCGGTATCATGAATGAAATCCCTCCTGGAGGGTCGAGTCTGGGGTGCCTGACCCTCCGTACCCACACCATACGCCCCGTGTGCCGAGCTCCTGGCCCAGCAGCACTTGCGATCTCGAAACAATAACATCACCACGTGGACAGGGTCCACGTGTCCCTGGTGGTTCACCTGTCGACGTCCACTCCCTTCGGTGACACCTAACCCGACACGGGAACGCCCAATTCTTGCGGTCGAGATCTTCAAACTACAGAAAAGTGTTTACGAACACACTGCAAACTCCCGAAAGTACAGCCCCTAAGGTACTACCAACTGGATCCTGCCAATTAGGAAGTAAGTGGAGGGGGAATGTTTAGAGGGTAGTCTCAGCTTGCGCGTCGCACGGGGCCGATCACCGGGTAGTCCCTCTCTTCCCGGGGTTGCGATAATCCCGGGAAGCAGTGCGTGAATGCATTTCAACCCCCTCTAACCTAAACAATTATACAGAGTGTCCAAAACCGCCCGTCCAGGGGTGTTAACTTCTCAGATGAGCATATTCGGTAAAAATGTTTGGAATAAAAGTTGCAGGGATTAACGGAGGACATTCGAGTTAGAAGAGAAGTTGAGAAAACTGGTAAGTCCTTGAAATTCGAAGCCAATGATCGTCCTTGTGTCCGGTTCCCGTGGAATTCGACGAGTTGTCCAACGCGCGTCTTGGATGCCGGAGGGAAAGAAAGGGGGTGCGGTATGATAGTGTGAAGAGCACGGTGGCAGCGAAATGGGGCGCGGGCGAACGAAACCGTGATAAAGTGGAAAGCAGAGGTTGGCGAACCCTCGATCGTGGAAAGGCCCTCGCCGAATGGAAGTGAGCGGCCGTTGCACAAGGGTGGTGTTACGATTGTTGGCAGGGTCGGGGACACGACTGTCTGCTGCGGAGAAATCCGCTCCATTCCCGATATCAAGGTCATAAGACCAAAGTAAATCGACCGGGCCGGATCTCGCGTGCACTTTAACCTCCGCGCGATCGGAAATCCCACGCAAGATCCTACGGTAACATTTTTGCGGTACACTTTACATCAACAAATTTGTTGTGCATCTACTGCATCTCATTTTAAAGGAAAATTCTTGAAACACTTGTACAAACGGAGAGGTTATTCGTTTCATAGACTACGGAACACGAAGATGAATGAACTAGCATCTCTGCAAATTAATTTTTTCTTTTTCTGTGGGCACAAGATCAAAGTGAAAACTTCTATGACGATTTCACACCTGTCCGTTTCCCGCTCGAATAGCGTTTCATCTCGGAGCGTGACGGCTCAGACGCGTTCACTGCGTCTAAGGAAGTGTTCACTTGAATAATTGGAAAAAATTGTAAGAAAATTGGAAGTTTGTAGGCATGCTTATACGAGTAACGTGTTGGAACGGCAGCGTTCGCGGGCGCAATTTAAATAAAATTTCAAAGTGCTCACCGAGAGGCTGCTTACCGCGAGTAAGGATAATGTAGGAAACACGTGTTGCGTGATTTTTAGGGGAAATCGAAAACGATTTGAAGTGCCGGTAATGATACTTTCGTGGTCGCGCCGAAGGTCTTGCTGGTTCGGTGGTAGCGTTTTCGAGCGGCTCGTTATTATGTTTAATAAGATACACTTTATCTTTAACGCGGCAGATGCTGTGCAAACGATTCCCGGGAGCACAATAGGCCAAGCGAAGGTCATAAAGAAATGATTCTTCGTAAAGGCCCCGTAGAAAAAGAGTGATTCTTGCCGGTCGCAGCTGGCCGACATATGTCCGGCACGGCAAGAATCATCGGCGCTTCGGCGTTACACACGTGAAAACCAGGCAGCCACTTTTACGAGAGAGCCGGTCGCATTAATGACCCCGCCATAACGATAAGTAAATAGTTTATTACCGTAGAGAGGGGGGATAAGGGGAAAAATGCCGGGAAACGATCTTAACGATCCGTTTCGAATATTCGAAGGCTCCGGGCAATTATTCCCTACGGGACGAAAATTATAACGAAATGAGACCTGGACGGCGCGCTCCGGTTACGGTAATAACCGTAATGCCAACCTCGGTTGCGGAGAATCACAATGTTGCGATTTTAAAAATCGTATATTACCGAATAAACCGATTTATACTACCCAAATTTGTTAAGCTTCTTCCTCCCCGCGCGCATTCTTTGTTAATCGATACCTTTCTTGGGCTATTATTAAACGAATGTTTATGCAGCCTCGGCATGCTTGAATATGCAAATCACAACAAAAGACAAATTTTAACAACGGTTGACAAAGCGCACGGGGTATTTTTAATCGGTGGTGCCCCTTTGACAACGGCCGCGTGATGTAATTTGTTAATCGTTGCAGTTTTTCGTCGACGAAAATTCCGGGACTTTTGTCACCGTTCTTTCTAATTTTACGATTATTTGCAATATGAACGCAGAGGAGTGCAATGAAATTCTGATGACTTTTGGCACAACAGCTATTCCTGCGAATTTTGTAGACACTGAGAAAGTGGGAATAGGAGTTTGTGCTTCTGTGAGCTGCAGTACGATGAAATGCGTCGTCGCAGCAGTTTCCCTGAACGATGACCGACGCCAGCCGGCACCGCCAGGACGTTCGAAAGGACCCTCAGGTCCTCGTAAATCAGCTGTGTGTGCCAGGTCAAAGCAGCGGTGTCGAGAGAAAACGGCGCAAAAAATACCGAACAGCTGAAATTCGAGTCGACGTGTGACTTCGAATACACTTTCTCGGCTTTCCTTTTTGTTCGACGACGACTGACGACCGACCGTTCCACGTTCGACCAGAAATTGTTCGAAGGAAATGATGGCGGTCACACGAGAACGTGCTTCGTAAATATCGTGGAATTCCGGGATCCGTTTTCGAACGCCTTTTTTCCAAATAACACTACTATTTCACTTGACTTCATTTTTATCGTCCTTGCTCAACACCTCGTTTGATCCTCCCATTAATACAACCATTATACATTTTACCATTCAACTTTGTCCTGCAGACATTTGACGTATCTTCGAAAACAACAAAGATATTTGAGGTGGCAACACTAGGTGACTCACCCTGTACAAGTTCCAATAAGTTCCATCTTTGGAACCTGCGACGTCACGTATTACTTTATCTCTGCGTCAAGGAAAATTATCTGAGCCGTGTCTACAAGTTTATACGATCTAAGAAAGCAATGTCGGTGGGGCAGCATCCTCGAAAGTGTCGCATTGCCACGGAGATCGTAAACTGCTAATGAATTCTAATCAACGCGCAGAGAACGATAAACTGGAACGCGGAAGCGTCTGATGCGGGACCAGTCCACCCAAACAGCCTTCGCTCTAGGGTCAAGGTTCCATCTCTCAGACATAATATCACCATCTCACCCACCCCCAAAGGTCAATACACGGCCGTCGTCCGTCACGCCGACTATTAAGGCTCGTGGAAACGTTTGGCGCGTAGAACCGCCGCCTTCAAGAACTACAAACGCCTACCCGTACTCACTCTGAATGATCCGTGGCTTAATACTGTGCAGGCACGATCTGCGAGAATCATATTTTAGCGACGGAGATGCACTCCGCTCGAATCATTCTTGACGTTGCGCTCCGCAATCGTAAACGTTTATAAAGCCGAATAAAGATTAGATTATCAGATATACATTGGATTAATCATTTCTAGACACGCAACAAGAAAAGGGAACATCACTCTTCGGCTGGAGACAAGTCGAAAACCGGAAGTAGCAGGTGTTTTCCTGGTAAATCTCGAAAAACGAGCCGGCAATGGGTGAGTTTCTAGGTTCGGTATCTCGTGAAGCAACTTTTGCTCTCGTCCCTGACCCGTCGGCGACGGTATCGTCGTTTCGACGGCTCGATGACACGGAGAACTTCCGTTCGCGAGCATCGACGGCATTCCGACGTCTCTCTTTCGTTCCTCCGTCACACGGTGAATGCGTCAGCTCGGTCGCGTTTCTCTCTGCACAACCGGGAGAGAGCGTGTACCGAGCACGCACAGTGTAAAGAAAGAGGAAAGAAGAGGCGAGAGGAGGAGGAGGAGGAGGAGCAAGAGGATACGTATGCAACGCAACGATATATAAATTGATTAGGCTGGTCCCGAGCACGGCCGGTAGTTTCGTTCGAGCCGGCTCGGCTGCGATCGTGGATAGAAAAATCCTGGGAACGAGACCCTCGCCACAAGAGGCCCGAGAGCGAGCCAATGAAAATAAAAAGGATGTCAGATTGCCGCGGCGTCGGAAGTTACGGATTAAGTTAGGAAGTAGACAGTTAATGTCGCTTCGGAGAGAGACAGACGGACGGACGGACCGACCCGGTCGCGATCAGAGAGAGCGAGAGAGAGAGTGAGACGAGGAGAGAACGACAACGGAGAAAAAGAGAGATCGTTCAGCGTGGATACATTGGACAAACTGTGTTCGTTCATTGGTTCGATCGCGGGCAGCGCCATTGAAAAATTGCCGGCGGCTGAACGCGGATGTTTTTTCCAGAGCGCGATTCTGCGATACCGAACACGGTTCGCAAACGATTTTCAACCGTTCCCCGTAATTCCTGCTTCGATCATTCGCTGATCGTCTGTCAGTTTCAGAAAATTGATGGATTCATTCGTGGGTGTGGCTAATTTTTCAAATTATCGGATATTAACGGTGCGGGAATTGTTGGTGATGATTCAAGAAGGATTGGGACCTGTTTCAGTCGCTCAATAATTAATTTAACAGTGACTCGAAGGATTCGCAGATTTGATATCGCATTTAAAAAAATTCTAGATTGTGTAGAAGAAATCTTCGAATAACAATTGATGATATAAAGTACTTGGATCACTTATGGTATCTTGTGTAAATTTATCTTAGTAGAAGATCTGCGTATAGACTTTTGTTTTTAGGGAGGTTTCTCGGGATCAAGATACGTCACTGCGAAGCAGCGTTCACGCGAAGCACGTCTCATTCATTGCACGGCGAAGAGCGTGCGTGTCATCGTGTCGTTATCATTCGGAGGATGACGGCCGAAGTAGCCGCCTTTGATCCTTAACAGGCGGTAAAGGAGGAGCGGCGACGCTGATCCTCGAGAGGATCTGGTTTTGCTTCTCGCTGCTGTTCGAGTGTGTTCGTCGGGTTCGCGCTGTCGACTCCTGAAACGGCTCTCCTCTCCTCTAATTTATCGCTCCGATAAGGATACACCTGCCGAGGACTCGTAACGCGGTTCTCGGAAATGTATTTTGTTCACTGACCTGCTAACCGGGACATTCTTTTATTTCCGAGCACCGTTTTACCGTGCACATTCTTTCCTGTAACTGCATGTTGAATTTGCAACGCGCAAGCCGACGCGTTTTTGCTCTGTTTCTTGTCCCGAGGCTCTGTTACAGGTTCATTGCAAAATGAATACCAGCTGGGCTAGTTTCTTGAAGCGTCCTATACTTGCTCGTTAAAATTATTACGTTAAACTGTTCTTTTGGAACGTCCCGTACTATCACTGTACACACTCAATATGCGAGCAGAACACAAAATCTTAGATCAGAGTTGTCTTGAACGACTTGTACAAATGCAAATCGGTAAACAAGGGATCGATTATATGAAACATCCTGTAGACAAAGCGAATGAACTATGGGAGAGCTAACGAACCATGGTCTGAAACAGCCCGTACAATTCCGCCGTAAAAATCGAGCGCCACTTTTGAGCGAGCCAGTAACTCGAGACGATTTATTCCATCAACGCGAACGATCGCCACCCCACCGATTAGTTGACTTGTTTATATTATGCTAAACAAAACATTCCCGACCTTTAATCATTCCGGCGTTCGCTAGACTATCTGGTTTTCGCGGGCGCGCGCGTTCGTGCGTTCCCCTGGTGGGGGGGAAGCGAAGTGGTACGCGGGGTATTGGGTTATTATGTTAATTAATGTGTTAATACGGGCTGACCGTATAAAGCGGTAATTAATGCATTAATGAGAGTACGCGGGCCTTAATTTCGCGTCACTAGAAAAAGGTGAGACGAAGGAGATCATCGGCGGGAAAAGCCAGATAAATTTAACTGACAAAGTAATTACCGGCCTCGCGAGCGCGCAATTTTATACACGGCCTGCATAGCATCTCATCTCTCTCTCTCTCTCTATCTCTCTGTGTCTCTTTTCAGGACGTGCGTGCGCGCATCTGATAAACGGGAGCGCAGCACATGTCACGCACACGCGTGACGTTTAACGAGCGTCGAAATAAAATACGGGACCCGAGGCAAAAGAGGACTTGCAAGAGCCAGAGTCGATCGAAAGAAGACACGCGGAGAACAGACGAATGCTCGATGCCCTGCCATTCCCGTAAGCTGCTCGACGGTGTAATTGAATGATGTTCCCGGCGCGCCGCACCGCAAGGTTCTATCCCTTCGACAAGCAGGACGTCTTAATGGTAGATTCAGGGCGGTTGGGGCTGACTTAGATCGATGCCTACAACGGGAAAATACTGAGCTCGCACGGTTAAGGTTGCGCCGGGGATGACACCGTTCAGGTCTGGGTTATGCTCGCGAATTTTAATTGGCGATTCTGTTGTGGGAAGGGTTGGATCTGGGTTAGATCGTGCTAGACCTGCCGTGGGTCTGCTTCGTTTAAACCTGGGCTGGATCTGGGTTAGCTTGCTGTTAGCCAGCAATTAAATTCGGGTTACAGTGACCCTCCTCTGTGTCCCTTATGCTGAACATCAAACATCCTTCTTTTCCTACAAAAACGTTCAACTTCTTTCGGAGATTGTTGTAAGCCTCTTTTTAACCCTTATCCGTCCATCATTTCCGTGTCAAATCGACACAGTGATAAAAAATCGACAAAATAACAAGGCAAACGATTATCTTTCGATGTTCTTTTAGTCAAATTGATGAGTTAACATTTACATCCTAGGTTTTCCGGTTGTGTTTCGCATTGAAAAAATAAAAGTAAAAATTTACCTACAAATAACAGAACAATATAACTTATTTTTCTAACTTATTTTCTTTGCTGAACCAAATGTTAAAGCCTGCGAATTTATCTTCCAGTTTTTAAACGACCGCAATCTACATCTCTGGCGATTACTAAGACTGTCATTGTACGCTAACTGTAAGCCTAATGTATAATTGTTAAAGTCGAAATAAACCTACACAATAGGTTTCAGTGGCTCAATAAAAAAAAGTGTGACTTATTTATTTAAAATGCAATCTCGATGGTTCCAAAAGCCGAGTACAGATAACATTTTTCTGCTGAGTTTGTTTGCGTACAAATGTATTTTAAATACTGAAGGTCACTTCAATGTCAACTCATTAACATCCCTACGTGCAATTCCACAGCTGCAATGTACAACGGAAAAAAATAAGAAATATTGGTTGCAACGTCCTCATCCTCATGTTCGGTGAACCACCCTGTATTTGAGGGCGAATTGAGGCGGAATTTTTGAATTTCTTCTGTAAGAAAACGGAGAAGAAAGGGTTGCAAAATGTCCGATCCCTCGAAAAAGGAAATATGCTCTTGTGCACACAAACGTTCGACACGCGAGGCGAATCGGTCCTCTAACCGGGACCCAATTACACGCGACGAACACGGTACGGAATCCCGTAGTTCGTCGCGACATTTGCATGGGGTTATGAAGAAATTCTTGAGGCAGCGGGCATCATTCACGGGAATCCCGGCGATTTTAATTAAACCCAACGACCGGACGAACAATGGGACGAGAACGTCACCGGAATCGAGCGTCGCTCGAAGAATTCTGGAACCTTCTCGAATTCTATCCACCAATACATATTTTTCCTTACCATGACACCGAGGTGGCAACGCAGCGCTTCCTCCATAATTTTATTCAATATCTTCAAACTGAATTTCCGTTTTTCCGGGCAACTTTTCCAATTTTTCTTACCCTATAACCTTATTCGAACTATTAAGCACATTAAAAAAAAAAATTAGCCAAATCGGTCCAGCCGTTCTCAAGTGATTCGCTTACCAACGAACAGCATTTGATTTTTATTTATATAGAAAATTATTATTATATTGAAAAAAATTCTTTCGATAGAGTCACTGTTCAAGTTTGATCATGCATTGAAATCGCCAGAATAGAAGATACTCTAATTGTTCAGTGCCTCTCCGCGCATTCAAATCACCAAACTACACGCGAATGTTTACATCGATACCAGTTAAATCGACCAAATACGAATCGAAAATATTTTAAATGTTCCATTGCTCTTCGTTGAATGTTCTTCTACAGGAGTATTGATTTTCCAAAAAGTTTAGCGTGCATTTCACGAGCGAAGATACCAAGAGCCCATGTATCTCCGCTGTCGGCCCCGACGAAGGCTATCGATATATCGCCGCTTTATCGCGGCAAATATTTAGGTATGGCCGTCTTACCTGAACTTGGAGATCACCTATGTCTCTTGTACGTTAACGAGGGCAGTCACAGATAAATTTATACGTATCGCATGAAGATACACGTGCTCGGCTTTCTATTATCGTCGGGTATTCATGATCCTTTCACGTGCAATCGCTCTTTCTGTTGCGGCGAACCGAGTAAAAGTTATATAATTATATGCATCCGTACAGATCAGTGTACTAAAAAATTTAACGAAACTTTTATTCCGCTGGTTACTTCCCCTTTCATTCTAGCGTTGCAATAACAAAGAGTCACTGAACTGAATGATGTTTTTTAGACTACTCCTTTTTTTATTAACGTTAATTTTTTTACTACGTTCAACTGTGTGCACCTGACAATTCGTCAATCTTCCTGACAGTTAATTAATACAAAAATGAAGACGAGATTCTGAAAATGGTTGCTGCTTGATCAGTGACTTTCGCTGCCATTTTTTCTGAACAGATAACTCAATTTCGAGGAAGGAATTGCCTAAAGGATTACGCAAGAAGGCTGAAAAAAGGCTTCAACGAATCTCGTCTATGGGTTTAGAACCGGGTGGCCCTGAAGGGTGTCAAGTTCTATGGGACTCGGTCAGTTAGTTGGGGAACGGTTCACGGGTATTCGAATTCCACGTGATCCGCGATGTGTATGCGTCCGTATGCATATTATAGACGTGCCGGTGCATAATGTGTCCCGTGTATATTCTTCGATCGCGATGGCGGGTTCGTCATTGAATAATTCGTCGCGGAGACGGAAGTGCCGGGCAATTTTCTAAGAGTCCATCATTTTAACGCTCGCCGCTCTGCATAATGTCGTTTATCAACGAAAAGTTTCACCTTTACCTCGATCGGGAATTCAATTTTCACCGTTGTTCTCGTTAATCCCGCCAATTACGATTCTGGGTCGTTAATTGCGAATTAAAATCACTTATCCGACGACTTAAAAGTTGAAAAATTCAAATACGAGATACAAAAGATGCAATAATTAATTTATAAATCTGTGCGAATAATTGAGTCTATTATTTTTTGGGGATGGGGAGAAGTTAATTACCGTTTGAGAAATGTTGAAATAATTGGACGGAAGAAGCGACAAGTTCGCTCTCGTCTTGGCAGCGAGGAATAAAAATAATTTATTGAACGGCTTAGAAATTGAACAATTAAGACACACGATACCGAGTAGGTACTAACAAGTACACTCTAGTGTATCAGCGCAGAAATTAATTTCTAAATCCGGGCGAATAATTGGGTATTATTTTTGGGGGATGGGGAATAGTTAATTAGCGTTTCAGAAGTGTAGAAATAATTGGACGAGAGAAGTGTGACGATCGTTGGTTCGGCCTGGGAAACGAGTGAATCTGGAGTAAATTGAGTTAGAGAAACGGGCTCGTTCAAGGAAAAATGACAAACCTATGAATAAAACATTTTACGAGCGCGGTTATTAGACACTTTAAAGCTCCCCTTTCCCGTCCGCCGCCGCGGGGTTTAATTGTGCATTAGTGCATCGGTTCTGAGATCTCTGTGAGTCACGTTTTAACGCTTCGGAGTTGGCGGGCAGCGTACACCGCGCCGCGCGAACAATCATTTGAAATTGTAATTGGTGACTCCCTTTCGAGGGCGTATTGCCTGAAGGGTTATTCATGCTGAAAAGAAAAATTACGTGAGAAACTGGATAGAAATGAGCTTCTCCGACGAGAGACTGATTTATTAGCCCGGGAAAAAAGACAGTATCGCGTGATAATTGGTTTGGCGGGTAACACCGGTGGTCCTGTTTGATTATTAAACATTGGTAATTATGATTGAATCGACGCCCGACATTTATACATCATTCATTCGAAATGAATGTTAACAGACGGCGTTATGTGGAAAATGCCGGAGGTGCTTATTATGGAAAGTACATAGTATTAGTATGCTGGATGGTAATTAGAAAATTAACGAGGTGGTGTATTTGGTTCGACCATTTTAAAATTCATAACTCTTGCACACTGCGTGCATCGTCTGCCACTTCGTACTGGTGTATCATTTAATCGTCAGAAATACTTGGACAAAATATTACGTAAAATTACCCGTGCCCGTTTACGTGATGAACGGGGCTGTCGTCGATAGACGGCGGATTTTATGAAAATTAAAAACGTTATAGTAAAAAACACCTTGCGCTATTATGTATGCCCGTTACGCGAGGAAAAAGTATCGTTCCTCGAACAATATTATGACGCGCGGTCGTCGCCCCATATTTCGTCACAGGATAAACAGCTGATCACCGGTGACTCGCGCTCTAAGGCCAAATACATAAAAACCGCGGACAACCAGGCCTCCGTCCGAATAATCCGTTTCGGAAGACAGTAAACGTTCGCACTCGACAGAGAACAGTCAATAAAGCATTTCTTAATTACACGTTTCGATCTCTCTTGAGAAACCCCTTCCACTCTACAACAAGAATTTGAAAATAAATTTCACTCCAGTTTGTTCCAATTTAGGTGGAAAGCAGCATCCCACCATGATAAGAATGAGAACGTGTTTTCGATGGAGATCGGGTCAGAACGAAGGCGGTTTGATGACTCGGAGGATCGCAGGAAGGGGCGGAATCAAATAGGAACTTCGGTGAAAGGAGCAGCGCGTCGCGACGGCATTAAATGACACTTTTAATGATCGGTTACGTCGGAAGAATGCCTATGGGCCGTTGATTTGCTCGCAAAGGGAAGCGTTTCCCCGAGGCGTGAAATTTATCGCGGAACGCGGCGAGCAGCCACATGGAAAATGCAAAAATGAACGTGAGAGTGTAGAGAACTTGGTTGACCACCGTTACGGCGTTGTCGACGTCGCCGTCGTCATCATCATCATCATCATCATCATCATCACCATCATCATCATCATCATCATCATCATCATCATCATCATCGTCATTATCATCAATCCTTCAGGGCGCACGGTGCTCGCGCACAGACGCGTAATGTATGTCTGTAGGTTAATGCAATTCACTCAGATCTCATTGGGTGAATTGTACCGGCGGAGAATTGATTGATTGGCTGTTTCGTTTCAGCCTCGTACAATACGAGCGACGACGAGCGAGGAGCGTCCGTCTGTCGCGAAAACGACGCCCGATCATCGTACCGCTGCGCTGCATGTGCACCGTGCATTGTGCGTGTGCAACAGGACCCACGCGCGCACTATGCCCGTGACCGTGACTATCGGACGCCATTTTGCCGGCGTGCGAGCTCGTTCACCGATCGGGACACGCTTCCTGGGCCCCCTCTTTGTCCGCGAAAATCCTCAGGAAAATCCTTCCCGTCGCGAATTGCATATTAAGGGGATAGACTCGTTCTTCAAAAATAATTTTGCCCACCTAAAATCGAAACATTTACCACTGTGCGACGTCTATAATAAATATGTTGAAAAAAAAAATGCATTTGGTCGGAATTGTGAAAACAATAGTGAAAATTGAGTTTTACAACTTTTTTAGCTGGGCCAATAACGAAACGAGTCTACCCCCTTAATGTCGGATATTCGCACCTCCGCCGACATCTCTCCCGGAAATAAAAAATCCTTTGTTTATCACAACCTCTCGAAATGTATTTCTGGAGCTAATTCTCGTATGTAGTCGTACTTCGACGAAAGAGAATGTTTATTTGGTAGGAACAAGTTCTTAAGGAAACAACGACATATTTAGGAAGTACTTTATCACTATCTCCGAGTATCTAAAGTCTTCTATCAGCATTCTCAGCTCGGTAATACCTTCCCATCGCGATAACTGCAGTCCGATAGTTGGGCGAGATAGTAAGGTCGATGGAAGAGGATAATCTCATGGTCAATGTTTATGAGCGTAAACGAGAAGGAACAAACCGCGACGAGGACGCGTAAAACTCGACGAACCAAGCCCGAACATACATACATACTTCAAAAGCATCCATATATCTTCCCTTTCGTCAAACATTCTTAACTAACAGACTACAAAACCTTTATGGAAAACAACATTGTTCTAGTTCAATTGCAGAAACCAGGAGATTTTGAACAGGATTTTTCTATCACAAGATGATAGTACGATCAACTATGATAAACGTTCTTTCATGACAGAAACGTTCATTAAAAAGTATAGAATTAACACCATTTGAAAAAATTAATTCAACTAAGCTTTGCTGAGAACCACCCACTCCATATATGGCACAATAGGCTCATGCATATTCAAAAGTTCAAGCATAGCAATTTAATTTTCCATTTAATGAACGTTTAATGTACCGTATGTGGTAGATCGGACTGAATGCAATTACTTTAATTTTGTGGGAATTTTTGCAGTCGTTATCCAGCACTTGGAACATTAACCCTTAGCATTCGAATGGTGACTCAGAGTCACCACTAAAAATTGCTATACCATTATTCAAAATATTGTTTAGCTTATTAAATATGTTGGTATCTAATCAATTACTAAATATTTATCAATAAAATGAAAAGATGTATGAAATAAAATGAAATGATTTAGAATGGAATTATTCTAGGTCGGAAGAAATGTTTAATTTTCTAGTTAAAAAATAGCTCCGAGTGCAGAGGAACCCAGAGAAGCGACGACAGAGTTCGAGTAAAAGGACGACAGAAAGGAGCGATCGAAAGTGAAAAATGGAAAGATATTGTGAGAGAGCGTCGAAAAAAGAAGCGTTTCGGTGGCTGAACGGTAGACCGTTACGTGCTTAGGCGTCGCAGACAATGCCGGATATTTTTATAGCGATTCGCGACGGCAGCTACATCAACACGACCGGTTTTCCACTCCGCGTTTGAACATCTGCCGCCTCGGTTCACGCGGCCTTTTTCACTGTGTAAGTGAGCACATGGAGGGAGAAAGAGAGAGAGAGGCATGCGTGCGCGCGTGAATGCACGCGACGCAATGCAACGCGATGCACGCAGTGAAATCGGGAAAAGCCGGCGTGAGAGACTTCGACGCGTGGTTTACCTGCCCGAGGAATCATCGCGTGGCCCTGGACCGTGATGACTGATGATTCTAGATGGTTCTAGATCTAGATGATGCTGGTTCGATTCTCTTGTTGGTTTGGAAGCAGATCTTTATGCAATTATTTTACATCACTTTATCAAAATAACGTGAACGTGACTATCAAAATTTTCTTTACTCTCACTTTCGATCGGAGGTGGGCATTACTTAGCGAAGCGAAAGAGATTCCACACGCGTATTGACCAAGATGCATAAAAGATTAAACTTCGTTGATAAGATGCAATAATAATTAAGAGGGTTAGTTGCTGTCAATTTCGACTGGATTCCCGAAAACCACGTAATACACGGGACGATAGGTGTCCGAAATGCGGGATGACGGATGACAGCATCGCGGCGTGCTCCGATTCGCCAGTCTGCGCAGCGCAGGATGCATCTAATCCGTTTAACATGACAATGAGGAACGAGAGAGCCCGACGCGCGTCATCGATTCTGGGGCAAAACGCTCTCGCGGGAATAACAAAAGGCCAGGTATATCTCGGGTAATCGGTGCTCTGTGTCCGATGGGAGGGGCTAACTAGAAGGAGAGAACCCTGATAGACTAAGAGAGAGAGAGAGAGAGAGAGAGAGAGAGAGAGAGAGAGAGAGAGAGCCAGGTCGGAAATATAATAATTGTAGACAGCTGCTCACTAGCTGGGAGAGGATCGGTTGTTCTTGACACCCGTGTTAAATTGAACGCCGCCCTCTGCGCTCTATACCGATTCCGATTATTTATTTTCTTTCCCTGATTGCTCTTTTCGACCAACTTCCCCCTTCTCCATTATCGATACGGTTCTGCCCCATTCGTTTGCATTATGTGACACTTTTACGGCAACAATACTACTTGATTCGGACAGAAATTAAATCTTGGTGCAATAAATATCCTTGGTTCTCATTTCCGGACAAATCCGTTTCACATGTTTGCTACATTCCATTTTTATAATATTTTACTTTGCATCTCGAAAACGACGCAACGCAGACCCACCGCCCATTGTTAATTGACAGACACGAACAACTTCGAGGAATCACGGACATCTTTTCCCGAAATGTATAGTTTACGTTCGCCGTGTGTATCCGATTGAATCAAACATCCGGTCGCATCTGCGTTTCCTCGAGGTTGGCCCGCGGCCGTGTGCTTTTCCAGCCCCGTAAAAGGAAATGGATTTCCTCCGCACGTGGTCCTCGTTTCGTCTCGTGTCGACGCAGCCTCCGTTTCAGAGCTCAACAACGGGACGGAACAGAGAACATCTGTCCCAGTGCGCCGCGGAACAGTTGTCGGCCGTGCGGCCGCCATTAAACGCGACCGTATAGGGAAACCGGTGAACGAATCGATTCTCCACTCACCCTCCATAGAGACGCACGGAACCCAAAAGTTACTATTATCCCAAAAATATTTTTATAAATTGACTCAAATGTTTTCTTTAAAATACAACAGAACTCTACCTCCAACCTAGTATGTACACTGTACATAACAGTTATGGTTGAACAGTTTTCGTTGATCCGGGGCGCGGCGTTGCAGAGCCGCGAATTAATATCGGCTCCGAAACTGATCGCTGATAAATCATCGAGGTCTTAACCGTGCCGCCGGATTAACGAGGGAAAGCCACCGGGGACCAGATGTGCCAGTCATTTCTAGGAAAGATGGCGGACGGCCAGCGACAGCCTAAATGATCCTGTGCTCCGGCGGCGCACCCCTTCTTCCTTCCAGCCTCTAACCTTCCTCCATCTCTCTCCCTTCTTCCTCCCCCGTGCACCCTTTTTCTATCGCTCTCCTCTCTGCACTCGACTCCGTTTAATTGCCTCGAAGAATTTGCGTCGGAATCCTTGCTTCGACACACACGTGCGCCCCTGGCTACGCATCCTGCTCTAAATCAATCGACCCACCCACCCCTCGAGCAACCACGCACCAATAGATCGCGATTTTCGAAATGGCTTGCCGAATCGAGGGGGCTGCTGCTGCAATCGCGTTTTCTCGCGACGATCAAACACCCCAGCTACTGATTGCTTGCCTTGAACTTCCTATAAATTGCATTGCATAATTGACGAGGTATAAAAACATGTATTAGGTCGTACGGAAAGTAATTTCGTTTTTCGTGTAGAGGCAGCGTTGCTTCCATTTGATATTACTCGACTGTGGATTTTTATGCGTTTATGAAGAAATTGGCCAGATGAAATATAAAACAGTGGAAAATTAGAAAAGTCTAGAAATAGTGCTATGTTGTTTGAAGTGTAAAAAATTATTAGGGGATGAAAGGAATTTTTATTTAACTCCTGCTGCCCACAATCGCTGCTGAGCATTTTTATTTTGCATAAACATCCGCAGTCTAGTTATTACCTAACCTCACTTTAAATCGCAAAATTCTGATATATCTTGACAGTGATTTCCTCCCTTGTGCTTTCGAACCTGATAAATTCATCAAAAAATTCCCCCCCAAAATGAATCAGCTCGAATCTCTATTGGAGAGTTCGCAAGATTGAAAAATCGACGGTTTCGAATTCTACAATCGCAGAGGGGGACAAAAGTGTGTCGCAACGTCCTGCGAAATCCGTGAGGGGGGTGAGAAAGGTAGGTGGCGACCGTCCCATAAATTCCAGAAATCCAAAACCGTAGGAAGAATCGGCGCCGAGATTTTTCTACAATGTGTCGCATTAGCCACGGGGGAAAAACCCCCGTAGAGAGAGGCGACGTCGAAGAGGACCCGAGTTGCCTGACCCCGTGCATCCTTACAGAAAGGATCTCCCATGGTAACCATAGTAACAGTACAAACACGATGGCTGACGAGCTTCCGGTTTCGCCCCGCGACAGCTGCGAGGATCTAGTTTCTAGGCCTGCATCGGGAACAGAGAGAAGCACAGCATCGAATCTCTCCCTCTCTCGCTCTCATTCTCTCTTGGGTATCGAAAGAGAGCAAACCCTTGGAAAAAAAAAAGGAATCGATTCCTGCCACGGGATCCGATCTGCCGCTTTTCTCCTGTTTACCTTCGTTCCCGCCTCGAGCGGTGATTAATGTTTACCACGAAATCGAATTGCATGCCCGTTTAATGAAACTGCACCCGATATCGATCCCGAACCGGCTCGAATGGGTTAGGAAGCTTGCGTTCCGATTTCTTTCTGCCGATCGAGGGTGATATTTCACTGGAAATCGCCGTGTACTCGGTTCATCTATTTTTTTTTTTATCTTTTTTCTGCGACTGCGGGTCTGTACATTGTCGTCGAACTTCGAGATTTATTTGAAGGAACTGGAATTGGACGATGCTATCGTTTACGCAGTGCAGCTAGCAGTATGTTAACAGTTAAATGAAATCGCATCGGCACGTTCTTCGGACATTTTTACGTCCTGTGATAACAGCTTCTTTTTATATTGTTCTTGAACTTTTCGATTTGCCTGAAAGTAATCAAGTTCGAAGATCTTCCTTCAAAATTTGAAGAATTAACTCTTAGCATTCGAGTGGTGCTCCGAGTTATTATATCAATTGCATACCCATGGAATTTAAAAAATCATAGAGAATGGAAATATTCTAGGTCAAAGGGTTAATCCAAAAATTTTTATCTGCTCAAATAGACTGAGAAATCAAAAATAGTGGAAACAGAAAAAATTGGTCCAACCAGACCCATTACTCACTCGGTAATCGGAGAAGAAGTTTTTCGAGCGACCCACGTTTTCGGGAATGTTTTTGCCGGTTAATCGATCGAAATCGGAGCTCAATTAGTCCCGCCGCCTGTAATCATGGTCACGTCGGTCCGATTGGACCAATTAAGATGCTCCGAGAGAGAGAGAGAGAGAGAGAGAGAGAGAGAGAGAGAGAGAGAGAGAGAGAGAGAGAGAGCCCTCCCATTTTCGCGGGAGCAATTTCAAGCGGTGCGCGTCAGCCGCCGTGCGCGCACTCTCCCCACAGTCGGTGCCATGGTGTCCCATGGCGCAAATAAATCATACGTAAGTGTGCTTACGTGTCGCCGCGCAGCCGGCGTTCTGCGCGATCGGCAAAGATGAAAATTAATCGCCCCGACAGACCTGTCGGTGGTGCCTCCGCACATATATTTGTTTTTTCGCTTTGAACCGGCCGAGTCCTTCGGCGATGTTCGAGATTTATATAAACCGTTTTGCCAGCGACAAAGGGGACACATAATTCCGTTTAACGGGATTATAAGGAGTTCCGAGCGGTTCAACTAATCCAATACCGCCATAGATTTCAACCCCTCGCGCACGGTCTACACTTGCTACTTGTTATGCAAATTTATTTGTTGCTCCATCCGCTATTCTTCCTCGATCCGATCGATACACTTTACCGTCATCCTATGAATATAGATCATTGTTCTCTTTGCTGTTTATTCGCAGCTTGATTTGTTTGATTTCTGTTTAATTGTGGTTTCGAGAACTTTGAGGGCTGAAATAGCCGGAACGGCCAGTTTTATGTACAGATCGCGTGCACGATTTTTGAGCACAGGTCGGTCAGTTTGTTCCATTGTATTTCCTCCTTAGTCACAATCTTATAAATGATAACAGCTAGAATGTGGAGGTGTGTGCGAGTGGTGAGTTCATCAGCTGGGGTCACCGGTGACTCACAAGGGAAAATCGTTAGAGCAATGTGTTTACAGAATGATCATTCCGATTTGGTAGCCGGCGGCCGAACAAAGAAAAATTGTTGCAACGTGCACTCCGCATGGATGAACATTATTTCCATTGTTTGCACATCGAACTACAATTGGCAGTCAATCTCGCTAGTCTGTTACAGAATTCAAATGTTCCACAAATGAGAAAATGTCGACACGAATGACATCTAAAACTATTTCCTAGCTAGCTTTCCCCTGGTAAATCCAATTCCCGTCGGCATTAATTGAAAGTGCCGGGTAATTCGCAAGGTTTCGGGATGATTAGCAAATCTAGCAACGGCGATTACAATGATTACAGAGGCCCACAAAGCGTGTCGCAGATCCCATAAATCAAATGTCGTGGAGCGTCCCTCGCGAGCGGAGTCAATCAATCTGGCCGGCGGATTCGACAGTCGAATCCCATTTAATAGCTGGAGGCTCGTCAATGTGATCCACGCGTGGATCCACGGGCGATCTCTCGGACCCCGATCCGTCCGATCGGGAGAGAGCTGCAACGGCATTTGCAATCCCGTCGAAGTCATCTGCCCCAATGGCACGAGCCGCGGAACGAAGTAAGCCACTGGCTGATTCCAATTACGAATCGCCATTAGTTTTAAACCCACGCCCGAAAATCGGGTCAGAGATTCTGGGTTTGTTCTTCATCCCGTATACACTATTTCTATCTCTCTCTCTCTCCCTCTATATCCCCCTCTACGCAGCCGCTAATCGATCCCTGGCTGCCGCCTACCTTGATTTATGTTGCACGCTAATTACGCTCATTTACATGAGGATAGATCAAGCTCCGGCCAATTAGTGTCCCCCCGGGGTACCGATCGACGTGCCACGATCCGCCGCGATAATCCCGAGGATCGCGTCTTCGCAGATCCTTCGAGATTCTGATTAGCCGATCGCTACACCGGCGTTTATGCGAATAATGGAAACTGTTTGAACCGTCCACTGTTCTCGGCGAGTTGGAACATTTAGAATCACTGTGTATGTTATCGGTATTTCGCGTGGTATTATCGTTGAGATCGAATTGTTGATTGTTGACGCGGTAATTGGCTCTGGGACCATTTTGATCCGCCCTACGATCAATACAATGATAATCAAACAATCTCCTAATCTCGTATATACATTAATCTTGAAACATTGAATTGCTGGAGTACATCATCCCCTAAGGATATACCCAGTTTCATTAAAAAGTTGCAAGTGTTTCTTATGATAACGTCAAAAACACATTCGCGTGATAACGGCCTTCAAGCTCGGACAGCAAACGTCGGCAAATTCCAGGTTGAAATTAGAGCTAAACTAATTCTTCTAGCCTTGCAGAGAAATTGATAAAAATTCATAAAAAGGTTTATGTGAACATAAAAAAGTGTGTGATCAGTTATGCTCGTAACTGTATATTAGTGCACGTGAACACGTGAATACGTGTATCCGCAATACACGTCGGAAACCGTGATCTCTAGTTGGAATCGCGCGAATCGTCTGATTATCACCGAGCTTTCGGGGGGTGGTGGAGGGGGGTCGAAGCTCGATTTAACTCGAGCGAGCATTGTATATCGGAGGAAGCGTCGGCAAACGGGTTAACCGTTGATTATTAGCCGCGGTTGATTACGGGAGCGTAGCCCGGGGCATGCGTCGGCCCCTTTTCGTTCCCATTGTGTCCCGTGTCCCGATGGAAAAGCCACTACACTCTCTCGACGCGACGCGACGATTTTCACGCGGGATCCACGTGCAAACCCGAACGCAAAACCAAGGAGAGACGAGGCGCGAGCGATCCGCGGTTTTCGCGCTGGCCTGTACGCGTTTGACAGCGATTATCCTTTATCGTCGCCGGTACTCGCTGTACATACCGTACCAACTAGATTCGCTTTTATGACGTCATAATGAACCGACAATCAGCAGCATTGTCGACATAATTCCCGTGGCGTTGTCTCACTCGACGGGCTCCATTGTCCGCGTTCGACTGCTTTCGGCTTTTCGTGTCTTTCGCTGCCTGCAGCCCGTTTCAATCTCCTAAGTGTGTCGCATGATTCACAAACCGTGCGTGTAACCTCTGTTGTAACGATTTTTAGGCATTTTAGAGAAATTATACTGCAGCTCTTTTCCAGGAATTTGTGTTTCGTTTGCGATATAACAAAGTTTCTGATATGTATGAATATTTTTACAGATTTTATAAATATTTTAATTTTAACTCAATAAAATTATACAGAAAATCAATTTCAAGATTGTCGATCTATACGTTGGAGGATCGACGAGATTCTTATTTCAAGAACGAGAGGACATTATTGTATCGTTTTCTACCAACTCACTAAAATTATTAAGAAAATAAATTTCAAGATTGTCGATCTTATATGTGGAGAATCGACGAGATTCTTAATCGTATGGATTGAAAGGCCGATCCGGCCAGGTAAGGTAGTTTAACTTTGAAACACCCTGTACAACTGGCGATGTTCCTTCGGCCGTGACAAAAGAACAGCTGCCATGGGCGAAGGATCCGTCGACCGCGGGAAACACGGTCCTCCGATAGGACACTTTGGAATGTCGACTGGTGAACGGTGACTTTTCGAGTTATCTTTGAATCTACTTGCTAATTTTTCTTTCGCTACCAAAAGACACCGACAGCGAATGCAAATGTGGACACGATTCTGTCGTAAGCGACTGCTGTATGAAGTTGGCCTCTTTGTTCATCCTTTGTAGTATAAAATATACTGTTTCCAACAAAGTACATAGAATGTACGAACATGTTTTAACTTGTTCCATCGCTGTACAATGTGGCTTCGTTACCACCCGTTGAAGATTTCATAACGTCGGGCGATGTATCGCGAGAAGCGTCTGGTCTCAGGGCATAAATCAACGAATCCCGAATCATCCATATCTCTCGACGATCCCGGAGCTGCCTTTGTTCCATCGATTTCGAGTTCGCGAATCGCGATCTCGGATCGGCGCGGCACGAGCATAAAACGTCGACGGGTAAACCAGTTTCGTTTCGACGCGAACCGTTTCGGCGGGCCGCGGGACAATCGAATATTTATGCGTGCGAGTTTCTCGAGACCGATCGGCAAAGACGGACAAACGGACAGTCGATGGCGAGCAGACGAATGGACGATCGAACGAATAAGTGGCCGAACACAGAACGAGAAAGAGAGAAATGTGGCCGGGAAAGAGAGCAAAACAGAGTGAAACAGAGTGAAAGGGAGAAATGCAGAGTGAAAGAGAGACAGTGTCCCAGGGGCTGGCGATGTAACGAGATTCGCAGCGGGCTCCCCGTGGGGGGCATGGCAGAATCGTAGAAAAGGGATGAAATGATGCGCCACTAATTCTGTTATGGCCGTGATCGGCCCTCCCCGTTCGTCACACATTCGGGCGCAACGGTGCACGTGCACCGAACAGAAAATGCATTTTGTCCGAGCGTATACGGGGTGGGCCGTCCCTTTGCAATTGTGCGAAAATAGACCGGCCCTAGATTCGCAGATAAACAAATGCATCGGTAATGAGCGTCGCTACAGCGCGTTTCTAAAGAAAATTTATTCGGCGAACTTGCATAAAGAGTGGAAGGGAAGAGGCCAACCCCTAAATTCGGTACATTCAACAATTCTACACTGAACATCAAATTTATTTCATGATCAAACATCTATCTGTCCGGCACTAAATGTGACTGCGTATGTACATCTGCAAGAAGAGCGACTTATCCAAGTTTTGTGGCCGCTGAACAACTTTTCGCATCGGTAATGAGCGTCGCTATAGCGTGTTTCTAACGAAAATTTATTCGGCGAACTTGCATAAAGAGAGTGGAAAGAAAGAGGCCAACCCCTAAATTCAGTACATTCAACAGTTTCATGATTTTAGACTGGATATTAAATTTATTTCATGATTAAATATCTATCCAAGTTTTGTGGTCGCTGAAAAAATTTTTCCTTGATATCTTCTTGATAAAATCAGTGGACAAAAATTCACGTTTGCAGAGAAGCTGTGCTTCGATGCAAGAGAAAACGAATCGCGGTGATTCGGAAAATTGATATCACGGTCACGGTCGGTCCGTGAACTCCCGACTTCGGACCCACCCTGTACATACCTGTGTACATCGGTCCGTGTTTGTGTGCCGAGACGGTTCATCACGTATGTATATAGGACAGAGGCGGCAGCTGTCAGACAGCTGTAAGGGGCTTTTTACCTGCTCCATCCAGCGTGTGCGCGAGCCCGGTAGCCGGAGTGCATCGGCAGAAAGAAAGAGAGAAAGAAAGGAGGAAAGAGGAGCAAAAAGAGGAAAAAAGAGATATGTGGAGAGAGAAATAGAGACAGAGACAGACAGAGAGAGAGAGAGAAAATACGAATCTAAAGTGGCCGAACGAACGCGCCGAACGGCCACCGGGAGTCGTGCGTAAAAGTTGGCCGGCGACGAGGAAACGTCGACAGCACGTGCAACCCGTCGCTGGCCATCACCGACAACCAAAGGGGTGGAAACGGAAAATAATAAGCGCGCCCTTTCGACGACCACCGAGAGCTTGCCCTTTTCGAGTCGATCGTTATTGATCCAGATGGATTCGCGGCCCGGATATTGCTCGTCGTGGACCCTCCACCCGTTAACGACTCCGCGAATGTTTATATCAACCCTTCCAACAAAGGAACCTCGAATTTTCTGGCAGACCCTTTCCTAAAACCCATTGGGTCGTTCGGAAAGTCATTTTTATTTTTTATCAAGGGAAAATAAAAGTTGATTCTTTACCATTTAGGATAAGTTTCGTAACATTTTGTTCGATGATCTTTTGCGATTTTTCAGTTTGCCCTAGAGTGGTGACTCGAAGGCGCCACTAATAATTCTTATAGCATTACTAAAAATATTTGTTACATTATTAAATTTGTACGAGGTATCATATATATATATCAGTTTTATACAGGGTATTTCACCTAACTTGAAAAAGAATTTTTGTTTTTATGTAATTTTTTTAGAGATATATGAAGGTCACCTTGATTTTTTTAAATGGAATGTCCTATTTTTTATACCATAGATCGATAGAGTACCAAACTCTGAGTATAAAAGTGTTGACCTTCATATGTCCTTAATCCTAATAGTTAACGAGATATTATCCAAAGAAGAAAGAAAATTGTTTAGATAATATCTCGTTATCTATTAGATTTAGAACATATGGAGATATAAGGAAGAAAAATTCGGTTTTCGAATTAGGATAGCTCCGAGACGAATGAATTATTTAAATAATAAAATTTCAATTGCATTATTTAATCTAATTTTCTCGAGAGCATATTTTTACACATTTCAAAAGATCCTCATTGGTAGAGGGTTGGTACTTTGTGGTTGAGCGATCCGCTTCTTTTGTCTAAGGCACATGTGTTTCGCGAGCTGAGAAGGTAAATGACTCGGAGGCTCGAAAAGACATTAAAAACTCGCATAATTACAATAATTTATATGGATGACGAATCCGTTTCAGAGGTCGGTCGCTTTGTCACGGTCTCCGGTGGCCGCCGAGAATGAAGCGGCGTGTAAAACACGTGAATAATAACCGAAAGAACACGCGTATAGATACGCGCGACAATTCTGCGGCTCCGTTGCGAGATACGCATCGGGAACGTAGCGAACGGAAAACATCGTGACAAACAAGTTAGACATCCGTCGAGCCCTCATGCGTGAACTATAAATTCCAGCCATTGTTTCAACAATACTTTATCTTGGAAATGCTACGAAAAAGCGGTCTCTTGGGCGAAGCGATCGAACAAGAGAGTGGAAGTGAACGTACCGAATGTATTTCGAAAATCGCAGAATCAGTTGATGCGAGAGGGGTTGAACTTCCCTTTCCGAAAACGAAGCACGATCGATCAGGAGACGAGAACGTTAGGGAAGAAACAAACCCCTTCCGAATCGGCAGATGCAAAAACAATTGAAATAAATTGCCTCCGATCTCGATCGGAAAGAGATTTGCAAGGGGGCGAAAATGCTCTCGGAAGATTAATTCTCAACACGTTGACTGTCGCGGTGATCATTAGACTCTTGAGACAATCTTCAATTTTTCTAAACAAATTTGAAGAAAGCGGTACCAAATAAATCCTATTTTCATTGGTCATTATTATTATTATATACGAACTGATAAAAACAAATAGAAAATATTATAAATACAAAAAAAAAAGTTAACCTAAAATTTACATAACAAGGGACAAACGCAAACCTAACAAATACAGGTACGATATTAGCAAATAATCTCGCGTAATTTTGTTTTGAATGCCTGTAACGTGCCATTAAAAGAATCATTATTATTGTACAGTGTGTTTGATCTTGCAACAATGCGATTTAACCCTTAAAATGCTGAGTGTGGTCCTATAGGGACCCCAGAAATTATTTTTCCTTAATAACTTTGTAAGTAATTGTTTGTAATTTTTCATATTTTATGTATTTTCTCTTTTTTCATCGTCAAGTATTGTGAATGTGAAATACATATATCAAACATATCTATTTTTTATTTTCAATTCTACAATTTTTTAACGTTGGGCCCCTTGAGGACCCCACATCGTTATTAGTAGACTGCGGATTTTATGTATTTATGACAAAGATTCGCAGTACAGTGATCACGAATGGGTGACATTATTTTCGACACTAGGTTTACGCGTTGACTTTCACTGTAAGCGTCCTAAACCAGACCACGAAGTGAAACATTAAAAAGGTTCACAGGTAGGACGATTCAGGGCGTGCTAGAGGATTTCGGTGAAACTGGACCACGAAATTCCCAGGCCCTGGCGGAATTCCTCGTGTGTCGCCTAAACTTGTTAGGGTCGCGAGATGTCCTAAGGGTCGTCGGTTTTTAGGTTCGAGTTCAGGAGGAATTTGGTCGAACGGGGTGTCTTGAGTTTCCCTTTCACGGGATTGACGCGCGAACTCAAGGTCTCGCCTTGGCTTCAGGGTCGGTGCCACGGCCTAACGGTGGAGCAGAGAGAAAGAGAGAACCGACAGTGGGAAGAGAAAGAGAGAGAGAGAAGCGCGCGAGCCGGAGAGAGGCTCTCCCGCGCTCTCTCGCGCGCCCGTATCGATCCGAACGGCTGCCGGATGTAGTATCTTCGACGCAAACGCAAAACCGAGCGAAAAGGTGAATGCGAACGCGAAATTAGACACGCGGCCCCGATGGAGACCGGCGCGCCGCGGCGCCCCGCGTCGAGAAATTGTGAAAACGCTGGCTTGTTAATTGGACGCCGCCGCCGCCGGCCCGGTAATCGACGGCACGGCCGAATTGAAAGGGAAATGGAAAGTAACGGGAACAATTGTTGCGCGTTCACGTCAAATTTTCGACGACTGTTTTACAATTTTGCGTCTCCTTTCTTCTCTGGCTCTCTCTCTCTCTCTCTCTCTCTTGCGCGCGCTCCTCGAAGGGGTGGCTTTCACCCTTCGCGCTCTGACGCGGCGTCTGCTGTTCTGAAAACGAGCTCCGGCAGCGAGATCAATTATTAAGTAGTTATTTATTTTGTCGTTCCACTCTTATTTTATAAACGCAAAGAAAAGCGATTTCCAAATTACACAAGACATCCGACAAAGTCGAAGGACTTGTCCAATGGGACTTCAGAAGATTGAGGGTAGGTTTAAAAATAGGAAGACATTCGGTTCAACTATTGACCTTCAGGTGGCGAGGAAGTCGGAGTCACTGACGCCTGTCGTACGCACAATGACGCCATTTTTCCGCAGGATATAAAAAAAGATGCTGCTCTCCTTTCGATAATCATTATTAGATGTCGCGCTGTGCGAGTTAATTCAATCTAGAGTTAAAGGTCAAGAAATTGTATGCTCGTCCATACTCGAATGCACCATCTTAATTAAACCGATGCGCTTCTAGCTAAAAATAGCTGGAAACACTGCGGACTGCAACGAATTGCAACCCTGTATAAATAGTAAAAAACGAAGGTACTGCAGCAGGCAAGGTCCCACAGATCACAAACATGAAGCTGTTTAGCAGTTTCAACTCGCGCGCTAAGATGCATGTTTTAGAACAGTGACATTATAAATGAGTCACAGTTTGTTAATTTAGATTGTAAAGCAAAGAAGGAGTGCCTCAGGATCTTGTAGATAAATCAATCGCTCTCGCTTCGAGTACTGAAATGCAACATTATAAACAAGACATGCAGAATTCCTTGATGCGAAGTACGGAGCAAAAAGCGAGTGAAGCATTGCAGGACCTTGCGTGCAACAATTTCAAAGATGCACGTGCAGGTAAACCAATCAATCTCGGCTGAAGGACCTCGATTGAACTTCCGGCACGTTCTCGGACAACAAACGTCCGAACAAGCTAACAATTGTTAATTCTGAACAATTTGCCCAGGTGCGTGGCACAGCGTAAACCGCCCTCCACAATCCAGGTAAGCCCCAAGCAAGAACGAACCGGTGTTATCGGTGTTCATTTACAAAATTTCCAGAAAACACGCGACGCTTCGAGCGTCGACCGTGGGAGCGTGTAAGCACGCATATAATGCGTGCGCAAGGTCGCACGCTGCACACACGCCGTCGTCGCGCGTGTGCGAACGCGTGCGAGCGTGTGCGAATTGTGTACGAACGCGAACGCACACAGATGCACGATCGCGGACGGCATGAGTCACGCTTGCATCGCCGCCGTTTGCGTTTGAAATGCGCGCGCGGCCACGCGCGTACGTGTGCGTGCACGCACGCTGAAAAGCCGGGCCCGGAGGAGACGCGTGCCTGACGCATTAGAGCTGCACGGCTCAAAATCGATATGGCGAATCTAGCCGGATTATATCCTTCACGGGGCTTCGCGCAATGCTCGTAATCCCGAGTAAACTGCGGCCAAGAGTTTAGCCCTCGAGATGATACCGAGCGTGATGCTCGCCGGAAATCGCGAGAGGAACGTCGCCGCGAGCAACAGCATGCTTTTCCGATTCCTTTATCTGCGCACGAACCTCCGCGAATCAATTTTCATCTCGATGGAAAGCTTGGTTTTTGCAATTTCCTTACTCCGTGCGTAAATCGTTGTGCTTCGGTAAATACACTAGCTGTTAACTCTTATTTGAATGAATATGAAGATTATTGAAAACGTTTTGTGTGTAACATATTTGCAGAAATTCTCATTCTAACCCTTTGCACGCGAAGCAATTGGAATTCCAAAATCAAATATTTGTTTCAAAAAATTGTCATCAAAAAATTGAACCAGTTTCCTTATAATAACAGTTGAGCTTTATACAATTTATAGAATACAGACAAATTTGATAATGTTAAAACTGTTTTGAATAATGGTATGGAAACTTTTAGTGGCGCCTCAGACTCGCCATTCAAGTGCAAAGGGTTGAGACTTGTTGAAAGAAATGCAGTCAATGAATGAAAACCCGGTTGGCTACATTGGTTAAGTGACAGAAACAAATAGTAAGAAATGTTGCTTTTGGTGGACCGCTTGCCAAAAATTGCGAGTGTATATATTTTCATTTTCTCCTAGCACGGATCGAAGATCTTGATGAAGGAATGACGTTCCCGAAAAAACATATTTCCAATATGTACTCCGAAAGTCCTATCCGTAGAATAATCGACAAGAGAACAGAACGGAAAGCGAGTCGGTGAAAGCAGGGCGACTCGATAAGGGATCGTAATAGCTGGATGTCGCAGCTCTATCTACCTGTCAACAGTTCCGGAAAAAAATGCCTGGTAGAAGAGATGTTCCCCCGGTCTACTATTTGATCGATTGCCATCGCCTCATCGTCCTCTGTGCAGAGCAGTGACAGCGTTAAAACTCCGGCAACGTTGGAGTACTTTACATTTTTCAGCTGTAATTGCACGCCGCATTGGACCGCCCCACCTTGTCATTAGGCGCACGTGAACGGGTGCACGTGCACGTTATATCGTTGGCGTGTCCTGTTCGCGACAATGGTTCCGACCTCGCAAACTATCGGCTCCTTCTCCCTTCGTACGATTCTTGGAAGCGAACCTGGTCACTCGGGGAGAGAGCACGTCGAACGAATAATTCGTGCCCCTCGTGGTCAGTTAACCGATGCTTGCGCCCCCCGTAAGAGTTATTCGAATGGTTCGAGTGAACGATTCCTGGCACTTCCGTCGATCTCTGATTTTTTGTCGCTTTTTGGAGTATTTGATTTTGTAAGAGGACGTCGAACGAATGATTCGTGCTCCTCATGGTCAGTTAACCGATGCTTGCGCCCCCGTAAGAATTATTCGAATAGTCCGAGTCTTGTACGAGACCCATAACAGACTTCGGGTGAACGATTTCTGGATTTCTGGAGTGTTCGATTTGGTAACTGATTTCCTAAACGACCGTAAATCGAACGAGTTCATAGTCGTTCAATTACCAGGACACGGGACAACGACAATCGACTCGACTGTAGTCGAGTGTTCTCTGTGATTTCATGCGGCGTCACCGATCAGCAACGAGCCGACGCCGGCCAGCCATGAAAGAGCAGAAAGAGAAACCGAAATCCGCGTAGCCGACAAAAAGCGGTGCAATCGGGTGCATCCCGGAAGTCGGGTGGCAGAGGACCGTCATCCCGGCGGGACGAAATCGAGCGGGAAACAAAAGGGAAACGGTGAAAGTGCGAGCGCACGTTGTGGGTGGGGTATGGTTGGGGATAGTACAGGTGGGTCGACGAGGTGCGAAGGTGGCGCGAGAAGAGCAGGACCGCGGAATGGGGTGGAAAGAACCGCCGTAGGAAACGAGGAGAAGAAGAGTAGAGAGAAGAGAGTGACAGAGAGGAGAGTAGAGTAGAGGAGAAGAGAGGTGGCGGGTAGGTGTCGGGTTCCTGACGTGGCGTCCGCGTCTAGCGGTGCAAGTGGCGAAGTTCGACGGGTCGATCGAATGCGTGCACAATTTTCCGCGTGCGTTTTGTGTGCGTAGGGAGAGAGCTCAGAGAGAGAGAGAGAGAGAGAGAGAGAGAGAGAGAGAGAGAGAGAGAGGGAGAGAGAACGAGAGAAGAGAAAGAGTCGTTTGATGGTGTGGCTGTCGGTGTGTTACGGGGAGGCTGTGACTCATCCTGCGGGAGAGGGAGAAAGAGAAGGAGAAATACGAGAGTGGGGGAAGAGAGAGAACGAAAGAGAGAGAGAGAGAGAGTAAGAGTGAGAGCGAGAGAGGCAGGAGAGGATGGGGGAGAGAGCGAGTCCTGTTCCCGTGGCAGGAAGCAGCGAGTGGGGGCGGGGATCGATATATCGACTCGAGAAACGTTCCTGCCGCTAGCAGGACTGCGTAGATTCAAGGTCCTCTTTTTCTCTGCCCCTCTCTCTCTTTCGCCCTTCTCTCTCGCCCTCGCTTTCGCTCGGTTCGCCACGTCGCGCCGCGCCACGTCGCTCGTAGTCTCTTTCTATAGCCGGGGAACAAATGCGCGCAAAACTGTAAATTCCGTCCGCTTCCAGCTCACCGTTCCTCTCTCGACCCTGGAATCTCGACGGTCCCGAGACATCTATGTTCTTCGTTTTATTTTCTTTTTTTTTCTTTTGGTTGTTTTTTTTTGCTGATTCGCTCGCCCTCTCCTTTCCTCCACCGGCTTTCGCAGTCCAGCCGGAAATTTCGTTGTCCACGGGGTGGAGGACGGGGGTGGGACTCGGATCAATTTCGCCCGCTCCGATTACCGCCACGGATATTCGCCGATGGGGATCTTAATTTTCGCGATGCCAGAATGACGGCGTGGACGACGCGAATTTTTAAATAGAATCATCGGTGGATGATTCTTTTCTTCGATCGAATCGGATGGCAGGGTATTGGAGTATAATCAAATTGATAAACAACAATCTAAATAACCAACTTCACTGTGCTCAAACACATTTTATATGTACATATCCAAAAATTGCTGAACGGAAGTCTGAATAAACCCAAACGTAGCCAACTCGATAATCAGCAGAAGCAAGTTTGACGCTTCCTTTCCAAGGACGAAAATACGACAAACAATAATAAACGCAGGAAACGTAGACATTATTTCCAAAAAAACATCTTTACCATATTTGTTAGCACCCTCTCATGTTCGAAGTTGCTATCACAACAATTCTTTGTGAACCATCGACGAACACAAGAGGAAGGTGGCAGATTGGTTGGATCGGGGCCGGGATTTTTTTTCGCGAGGGTTCGCGACAACAACAATTCGGGTCCACGTGACGTCCGCAGGATGTCATCGGTTCGTCGAGCGCGTCGCGGCGCGAGATGGCGCGATGACGTCAGAAGGGACGCGTTGAGAACATCCGGTAGCGGGTTATACCGAGCGATACTCGCTCTCTCTTTCTCTCTCTCATTCTCTCTGCCATTTTTTTTCCTGCCCTCGCAGCGGCCTATCGATTCGCGGTACATCGCGAGAGACGACGGTTCGTCGAATTGGCGCGCGCGGCGAGTTTTTCGGGGGAAAACCGACGCGAATTGAATCCGCTCCGAACGAGAAACGGCGCGCAATGACTGCGTTCTTTAAAATTGGATTCCTGAATAGCATTACGAGACGGAACTTATTGTGCCCGACAGGGGCTCTCAAACCCTTCGCTTTCGATTCGATCCTTGAAACCTTTTGTTTGGCGAGGTATCAATTTTTTAGATCTTCGTTCCGACCGTTTGACTTTGATCTGGATTGCAGGGGTTGTCAACCTTCTCACCAACGATGCTGTAAACCAACCCTCTTCTGCTTTTCAACCAAATGTTTTGATCTTCGCTGGTTTCCGTTAAGCGGAAACTTGAACTTGCGATCAGGTGAAATAGCGAATAAAGAATTGAATATGTAGTCGGATTTGTGGAAGAGCGTTTTGATCTCAATTTACAAGAGTCGGCTTGTAACGGTCGGTACGAGACAAGGATAGAGTGCTTGTAAGAACTATACGATCTGGAGTTTTCGTTTTGACAATTCGCAGAAGAGAGACGTTTCACATATTCATATTTTATAGAACTACTTTCCACGGTTTCCAAACAAAAGGAAACATCTGCATCTGAGAAGACTGTTGCCTTACAAATAATCAACTAATCAATTCAGTTCGCATTCAAGAACATTCTTTTACCCTTGACGCGCGCGTCCATTGAACTTCTCTTTATCTTCTGCTTTCACAATTGACACGAGGAAAAATTTCGATGTTCGTCTATCTAAATATGTCGCGTATAAATCACTCCAGTGACTCTCAACTCAAGGTTCCATATCAACAACGATCCTATCTAAGGATGACCGATGAACCGAACGAACACGGATCACCTTGAAAGTATTGTTGTTTCTCATCGCTGATTTTCTTATAATTTATCAGCAACGGCTAACACGTCGCGTAATCGTGTAACGATAGCGGTAATTAAGATTCGTTCCGAGAAGACACGTAGGAACGATATCGTCGCCGTGACTAATGGTAACCGAGATTTAGTCGAACAAAAGTATCAGGAAGAATAACAGCCACGAGAACTGATATGTTTCGCGTTAAACGTCTCGATTGTTGAACAAAGTAGCGCTGCCACGCGGATTAAGAGTACATTGAAATTAACAGGACAGAAATGCAGTCAATGAAAACTCCAAATATGCACATAAAATATGCAGCTATGCATGAAAAATATGATCAGAACCAACACAAAGAGAGATTTATCAATCATGTTTTAATTAGCAATTTATTTATACGGAAACACCATAAGCGAGAACAGATTCTATTTCGGTTTCGTTAATGTATAGTTATTGGAGAATATCTGTATAACCATACGATAGATATAAATTTATGAAACCAATTTATATGTTATTCTAGCTTCCCACACTCGATGCAAAACATTTTTATTTTGCATAAAGATCAGTCTAGTCATCAAACAGAATCACACCTGGACCCCATCCCGTCGGGTCCAGCATTTGAATCAGTCGCAACCGCTCGGGTTCGCGGCAAAAGCTGGTAACCGCGGTAAAGATCGTAAATATTGTGGCGGTTCGATCCACATTTTACGATAACAGATGTTCTTCCGGTGGACAAAGAAGAAGCAGCAGCCACCGCCGCGGTCGCGGAGGCCAAAGAAGAAGAAGAAGAAGAAGTTGCAGTCTTTCGAAGTCGACGGGTTCTCGAATTCGCGGCGAGTTTGTCCCGTGTCGCATAAAGATTATCGGAAAACGCTCCGTTTAAATGCGAGCAGATGTACAACCGAGGCGACAGATGCTCCGGGAGGCAATGCGAGAAATGGCGGGTCTGTCGTGTCGCCACGAATTCGTTCTGGTGTCGCACACGGCCCGTTTGTGTGCCTGGGACCCATTCGACTGCTCTCGGAATCGAGAAACGGTCCCCGAGCGTTCTCGATCGATACTCGGCCAACACGTTCGCCATATTCGCGCGTGTTTTGTCCCGTCGCACATATACAACGCAGTGAACGCAGTGAACGCAGTCGGTCGCGAGCTTGTGCAAACACGAGCCAACCAGTATTTCTGGATTAACGAAAATTAAAGGCTGCCCAGGCTGAGCAAGATCCACGACGACGTTAACCAGTTTCGCAAACAGAGCCGCAACGGCAGATGGCGAATCAAAGAGAACAGAGAGACGACACAGAGGGAGTAGTTAGATCTCGTTGCGAGATTTTCCTCGCGAAATGACCCGGCCCTCCGAAATCCGAACCGCCATCTGCCTTCGCCCGCTAATTACATTCCGGTAACACGAGATTGATTCCACCGATACCCGCGCCAGCGAGCCGGCTTGTTTTCCGCCGACCCCGCCACGGGATTTTCATGAGGAATCCAGCACGTGTTTCCGCGAGGGATGACGACGAGAGGGTGGAGAGATCGAAAGACCCCGGGCGGCCATCTTGGGGTGACTTCTTGCGACGTTTCGGCGGGACAAGGACCGCTTTTTGGCCGACGCGAAAGTTTCAGACGCTCTGGCTCAACCCTCGGATACACGAGAGTTTTCTACTACTGTACAACCGCTTTATTTAACAAGCTTTTTAAATTTTGTTCTTTACGCGACTCTTCCCAGCTTCGTTATTTCCAGTGGAGCTGGTACCGATTCAAACGAAGGGATGAAGTTGTAGAATGTCTGTGGAAATTGGGGTTGTCCTACAACAGTTGCAAACGAAAAACTTTTCGGCTGATGCGACAGTTGGCGGCGTTGTTTAACCTTTCGATGGAAAACGTTCTTCGATACCTCGTGGTTTAAAATGAAATACGAATAATCTCTCAAAAGTATTATTAAAATTATTAACCCTTTGCGCTCGGAGATATTTTAACTTGAAAATTAAACTTTTCTTCCGATCTAGAATATCCCCATTTCCCATGATTTTTTAAATTTTGAAGTTTAAATTAAAAAGTACAACCTAATAATTCGCCGAAGAAAACCGTCGAGAGAAATGTGTTGCACCGCGTTTTCTCTCTAAGAGATTATCCTCTCCGCCTGGAGCGTTTAAAAAATCACTCGACAGGAGTGTTATTAGCATAAACATCGTCACTTAGCGACGTACAGATGACAGAACAGCGGTTTCACGGTAACGAGGTGAGGGTTGGTTCGCAAAAACCTCGACCGATCTCGGTGGCGAAGTCGGGCGGAAGCCTGTAAATCTCGAGATCTCGATCGGCCGAGCCGACGACGAGGGCTAACGACCACGAAAAGTGGATTTCACACTCGGCTGATGAAGGTCGTCCTCGAATCTGCTCGGTTCCGAGAGAGCGTGCACCAAGGGCGGGATTCCCTTGGCGAAGGTAGAGCTCTGGATGGATCGTTACTCCCGCGATCACGGCCGTCGCGGCGCGTTCTTCGCGCGCCTCTCCTCATTCCTCTCTCTCTCTCTCTCTCTCTTTCTTCCGTCTTTCTCTCTCCTTAGGGAAAATCGAGTTTTCCGCTTTCCCTCCGGGCAAAACCTTTTACCGGACGCGAACGGGAAGGAGAGGCCATAACTCCGACGGAAAGGTACATCCTAGCACGGTAGGAAAGGCTTCGTCAATTTAGCCGAATTTTACGTCTTAATCGAGTTCGCCGTGATTGAAGTTAATTGATCGACTTCTTTCCGCACTGTGGACGGCGTTTTGTGTATGCCGAGCTAGACGAGAAAAATTCTGCTATTGGGAAAATCGTTGGAAATGATTTTTCTGCAGTTATTGCGATGATAAGGTTCTTCTTTCATTTCAACGTGGAATTTGTTCAATTCAAGAAACACGAATAATAATAAATGATTGTATAAGACTGCTACAAAGCAAGAGAGAAAGAATAATTGGTGTGAAGTAAGGGTGAAGAGAAAATATTTTATGGTGGATAAGAAGAACGTGAAGAGGGGGTGGAACATTCACGGTCGCGAAACGTTTTACTACCCGTAGAGCCAGGAAGTGGGACGAATTTTTCGACTTCCTTGGCTCGATCGATCCCCCGAGTCCCGGCGCGGTCTCTCAATATCCATTATTACGACGAAATGGGCGCACCACCCCTCTGTCGTCGCAAAAAAGCCGAGTGAAAGTCGAAAACACGCTTTAATCGCTCGCTTCGTTTACCCTGCGCCGGGTAAACACAAAATCGAATTTTTCGGAACCCCTGAAAAACTTGTTCCTTCGCTTACGGCGTGCTAATGAAAAAACGCGGTGGAAGAGGGAAAACGCCCCTAACCGAACGGTGCTTTTCCGAAAAAAAGCAATCTGAATTAATATTGGTTTTGCAAAAATTTTGAACGACCATTTTTATGCACAATTGTATCAACTGCAAGATACCGGTATGACTGCAAATGTCCTATCTGTCTCTATTTGTTGACGATTCGTGACTCTCGCTAGGTGTGGACCCCGCTTAAACTTTCTATCAGCGCGCCGAACAGGCGGACAGGGAATTCCCGGGATCGATTCGCGAAAGGGACTTTCCCCCTTTCAGCTCCTGGCGAAACGAATAATCGGCATCGGGCGGGCTTTTCGGTTCCGGTTTCTCGATAAATCGAAACTGTGCGAAGCCCTTCGGGCGTGCATGACGAAAGGAAAGAGGATCCCCGCGACTAGTGTTCGGTTACGCGCAGCACCGACAACGAACCGAACCGAACCGAACCCGACGACAACGTCGCGCTTGTTCGCACTCGCGAGAAAAAGACCGAGCGAAATTGAGAGAAAAGAGAGCTCATTCGTTGCCTCGAATACGGAGAACGATCCGCGAGCTATTCGCGAAACCGATAACCGCACGATGACCGGACACAATTGTCGAGTGGTCAGGGTTATCGTCCATCAGGCCAATCAACTCTGTCGCCTCTTCTCGCACTCATCTCGCGCCACGGGAAATAATGACTCGTTAAGAAAGGCTCGAGCCGCTTTTCCACGCCCTTGGTCGGCGAAACCGACCACGAAAACGACAATGGGAATCCGTACTAGACAGGAAGCTGCTTAAAGGCTCCCAGACTCGAGGTGTTATGTGGTCCCTTGTTTGTTAACACCTCGGGTGTCGGCCCTTACAAAATCATTTACCAAAATCTAGAAATTAATTTTATGCAGTTTCATTAGGATCTGCTACCTTTCTTTTATTGAAGAATTACTTGGCCAGAACTTGGAAAAGCGCTGAAAGAGCTAAGGGTTAACGGACAGTAAAGGGTGACTTTTAGTATAATCCTCCCTTCAACGAAGAAACCCTTGGAAACCTAAATTACTGTGAAAACACTCCCCTTATTAAATGTTATACTATCAGGTTCTGAAAGTAAGCGTCGCAACTCATTGTAAACGAACATTGAACTATATCGAAACTTTTATTTTCGTGGACTTTGCACATTTCATTGCGACGTGAATGTGAACAGTGTCTACTTATCAATGCGTGAAGCGAACTTGAATGAAGATTGCAAATTTATTGCGGCTCCGAGATAAACGTTGTTCAGGAAGTGTCAGGTCTCTTATCCGTTATACTAATAAATATACTCGTGCAGTATAAGCGGCACAGTGTGTAAAAATAAAAAGGTCAGAATGTCTTCCGATTAATCCATATCATTGCGAAATTTATTGGACGTCTCTCGCGGGACAATGAAAGCATTTCGAAAACATCCTCTACGAAATTAGCATCGCTCTTGCGGATTATCTTGGTCGACAATTATTTTCTTCCTTCATTACAACGCCTATTGGACGTCTCTGAGAACAGCGAAAATATTTCTAAAACATCCCCTACGAAATGAACATCGTCCTTGCGGTTGATATTGCTCAACAATTATTTACCACCATAAATCAGTTCCATAATTATTACCTCTAACTGGACGTCAACTTTGATGCAATCTAATTACCAGAACAGGGTTAAATTTAGTTTCGGTATATGCGGGGGATGAGCACGCGCGTCCTTCCTCGTGGAACTCGTAGTCGATCGGAAAAGGATGATCGATACTGGCACGAAAGAAAAAGTCCATTATCGTGACTCATAATTCGTTTACATATGTGTGTGGGGGATACTGTATATAAGATAAATATATGTTATATATATATATATATATATTTCGCTCCGGTAATCCATGGGCGGAGCACGACAACAAGGACTCGTGTTGAATGGGATCGCACGTTGTCCACTCGGATTTAACCGATTCGGTGGTGGTCCCCACCGCGCGAATCAACTCCGCCCATGCTGTGCAGCAATTTCTAGACCCGGTTGCAACGAGTGCTCTCTCTGTGTCACCGGTGTCCCGTAGGTCAAGCGGGATGCTAGATTTTCCCTTTGCCCTTGGCCTTCGTTCCGTCGAGCGGGAAATGCTGGACAACGTTTATCATTCCAACCCGACTCTAGGGCGAACCACGTCGAACACGCCCTGGAGACCCGACAGAAAATCTGCTGCATAAAATCTAGTCGTTTTTTAAAAGATTCGACTGCTGGTGCACTTCATGATTCTCCCACAATGTCTTTTAAAAAATAAAATCAAACTCTACATTCGTCATAGAATTGCATCTATTGTACTCCGAAGATTATTGTACATATGCGCCCATAATTATGAAAGTCGTCCAAGTCCAAATTTTAAACTAAACTTTGTCAATCATTATTTTTATCATTATTTAAATGTAAATTCAAATTCAACATCGCGCTTCTCGCAATTCTTCGGCAGAGTAAAAAAGAGCACGTCATGTTCGAAGTAAGCAAAGTCGCGTGGATCGCCGTCCGAGTTCATTGACGAACGCGCGACGAGTCGGTTGTTTTCCAGACAGTGACACACCGTCTTCGTTGGTTTCCCTCTCCGGGAACGATCTCGTAATTGTCAGCGACCACGTGTGAATCGCCCCGACGACGTAATACGTAACACGACGCGCGAGTTCGCGTGGGCGTCCACGAGAGAGTCTTTCGGTGTTGCCGCGGTGAACACACTCGCTCTGTCTTTCCTGGTGGAGCGATAGCCGGCGTATCGTGCTAACCTTGGCATAAAGAGGCGACGATGCAACCAATTAACAGGTCCGCGACAATTCCGCGTGCGAGACAGTGTGTACGGTATCGATCCGGTTCTCGCGAAACCCTACGAACAGCGAGCGTTTTGAAGGGTCGGTCGATCGGCGACGTAGAATGGCAATCGCGATTTCGTTACTTCTGACTCTGCACGTTCCGAATTGTCGCTACTCCTATTTCTCTTGCAGAACTTAAAAATTGTTGGTTTATCTAATGTTAAGTAATATGTACACATAGATTAACCCCTTCCCCTACAACATCGTGTCTGACTCGTGATGAATATTCTGAAGAGAGTCTAATAAATATGTGTATGCTACTAATTTCCTTTAACCCGAAATAAAATTTTACTTTGGTCTTGTTAATGTACAGCTATTGGAGAATATGTAAGCTTACAATAGATATAAATTTTCTCTAAACCGTTTTAACAGGATACGCGGAAACACTTTATAATACTAATAAAAATAGACTGCTGATCTTTATGCAAAATAAAAATTGTTTGCGCCGATGGCAAGTAATAGAAACTAAATTGCACATGCTATTTATTCCCTTAATGATTTTAATAGAGGAGAAATCATATATCGACATCTTGAATTTAAAAATTTTTCATACAATTTTGAATTTATAAATTGCATAAAGATTCGCAGTTTACTAATAAAGTATAATACGGTACAAAGTGTAGTTTATTAGAATAACGTACCCACATAGAGAGATGTCCACCAATATCAAATGAGGAAGAGATTTTTTAAACAAAATAATGAAGCTTGTACAGGCTGGTCTGGGATAAAATGAAGTAGAAGTGAAGTAGGGGACCAGGATCGACGGTTTCGGAGGCCAGAGCGTGTCCCACGCCGGAATGTTCCCCCTGTCGAGAGCGGGAACCGGGTCAAAACAACGAGAAAGACGATAAAAATTGGGGCATCGCGCGATGGATACCCTCTCAACGGCAGGTGTACGATGAACCCGAGGGTGGCCGCCAGTTTCGCGAGGCAAAGACACCGGGGGCGAGCTTTCCCTCGGGATAAAGAGGGTGTTAAGATCGCAGAAGGGTGCGAGTTGTTGTGACGGCGGGCCTACACACGCCTGGCTTCAACTCGTGCCCGTATATACCCATCTATCATCCGCGTCTCTCTTTCTTCCAGTCGTCTTTTTTCCCCTCTTCAACCCCCCGCTGGCAAGATTTTTACCAGTGAAATCGAGTGAACGATTCCACAGAAGTCGTGATACGGCCGAGATTGTCATTCATTACCTCTTCATCTCGAAAGGGTCTCTATATGGACTACCGAATTACTAGATTATGCAAATTAATAGTATTTCCACGGATCCGAAGGGTTTCGCCGGGTACATGGTTTCGTAATTAATTTTGGTAACGCGGGATGATCGACCGCGGGTTGGACAGGGGTTGTGATGTACAGGGAGCTCCAAATTTTGATTCGTTAATTTGTTAGGAAATGTTTGCAGGCTGTCTAAAAAAATTGAGGAAAATTTCTGCTGATAATTCTGCGGTTGTCGCTTAAAGTAAATATTGCCGTTTAAAATTTTGACCAGTAATGCTTTGATGTAGGACATCGATTAAATTATTGTTTGAGCCTTTCGAATTTGTTTGCGATTTTCTGGTAAATACGCAAACCCTATACTAGAAAGCTCAATTTTGAGCTTTTTGTCCCTCTGTTTTGAAGCAGATTTTCGAAAATAATTCGCGACCCACATTTCGCGCGACAAGTCTCCCAAGCGACCAGTTACGATGGGACCACAGCAAATTTCGCTTTCCGGCGGAATGCCACAATTTTCTCGGTTCCTCTTTTTCTTCACGTTACCCAGGATCACTTAGCGTCATGTATTACACGCTCGATGGAAAAATAAACAGTGTGCCCGTCCGGCTAGCCGGTGCAATTCCGGCGCAATTACATCTCGCCCGAGGCCGAGGCCCGTCACATCTCCGTTTTAATAAGGCGTAAAAAGGAGACGGGTTTAACATAATCGTCCGTCAGGATCATAATGGTTAAGGTGAGCCGATACCGTGGCAGGGTCGCGGCCGGGGCCCGATCGACTTCCACGGTGGAATCGCATATTATTTTCAGTCGACAGGCTATCATCGAGCGGAACAACAATTTTCTCGTTTAATCGCGGCTCATCACGAGATGCGGTCTGCCTACGCACGACTGTCCGTGAAAGTCACGATAATAGCTGTCAGTGACTCACTTAAGGTCAGCTCGGAAAGTGGCACGATAAAGCCAAGAAGCAAGGAACGGCTATACCGGGGAATCAACGTCTTTACACTCGAAATCTCACCCCCTGCTCGTTCCACCATTGTGAAAACTATCAAACCGCGCATGGTATTGTTAGCGAAAATTTTCAAGGGAATAGAACTTCTATATCGGTATCGTTAATCAATGAAACTATTTCTCACGCGATTTCAACCTTCTTCCAGATTTCACCCCTTACCCTACAACTTCTAATGACTAAATATCAACAACAAAAGATGGAATACAATTTTACCCAATCTTGATTTAATGATTTTAATTTAATTCTTGGCAACGAGTATGACACGATATTACAATGCAAGGAGTTGGAAACTAATTAAAATTCCAATATTCAGCAGCTCCAGCGGTTAATTCAGAAAACTCTTCAGAAAGCAATTCGCGATTCGTTCTCAAGAAAGCAGAGACGCGAAACGAATCGATTCTTAATTGTCAGGGAAATGGGGAGGGGAGATGGTGGGGGGTGGGGCAGTAAAGGGGTTTTTATCGCGGCGTATGGAGGGAGGGGCGAGGTGTTAGGTTTGTATCGCCGGCAAACAACACGTTTGTTTCCGAACAGGCCGGAGTTCGATACGCGATTATTATGACCCGCGACGAGCCTTGAACTTGCCCTACGATAAGCGGAGCTGCTTACGAGCTGCGGCGCGGCGTGCAGCGGCGGCTGTTTGTTGCACATACTGCACATGCACGCGCGCATACACACACACAGACACAGAGGAGTTGCTCGTTGCACTTACTCGACTCCAGCCTCGCGACTTTGCCATTAAATTGACTCGCGTCGGGGTACAATGACCCCCGTTGCTTCGAGTTTTCGAAACGTATATATATATCGACCTCGCTCGTTCTCGATCGTTCACGATCGCGATATTCTAATGCGAGAGGCTAATGACTTTTCCTTTTTCCTTCGCCATTCACGTCGAGAGCTTTCTGACTAGTGGTGTGAGAAAAGCGACTGGTGAACGAGCTGCTCGAGCACCTGCTTTCTGCGTTGTTTGGGACGCTCGAGGGATGTGTACTTACTTAAAAATGTAGAGAGGAATCGTGTTTTTCTTTTTAATTTGATTGTTTCATAAAATAGTCTTTGAGAACCATGATTGAGAACCGTTTAACCCTTTGCACTCGGAGCTATTTTAACTCGAAAATTAAACATTTCTTCCTACCTAGAATAATTCCATTTTACATCATTTCTTTCATTTTATGGGTATGAAATTGACTAGATACCAACATATTAAATGCTACAGCAATTTTTAGTGGCGCCTCAGAGTCGCCACTCGCGTGCTAGGGGTTAATAAAACCTTGAACACAAAAACAACTTTAAAGTCACCCCTAGTGACGTAATGAAAAAAGTCTGAATAAAATTTTGGTGGGTTTCAAAGGTGGATTGGTCGACCAGGGTTCGCAGCCATCGCTAGAATCGAGCAAGAGCAGCCGAACAGCCAACCAGCGAGCCAACGAGCCAGTCAACCCACCAACCCCCTATTCAATGTCGCTACAATAATAAACCACCTCGGTTATCTGTATTTCTGTATTTCCCTCTGGGATTCTCGGCACATTCAGGCATCGGGGCCAAGTTCAGACTCTCTCTGTCTCTCTCTCTCTCTCTCTCTCTCTTTCGTTCTCTTTCTATATGTATATACTATATAGTATATATATTTTCACACACACGCACACGCAACGACAACGATGGCTATGTCGGTGTTTATCCTACCCTACCGAGCCTACGGTTCACACCCTTTCCCTACGCCCACCACCGATGCACCTGGATTTTCACGAATTTCGACCGAACCCACCTTGTCGCGTGGCGAATTCATTTTCGTCCACGTTTTACGACCGCACATCCCCACACACCCCTCCGGAACACCCTAAATCGACACGTTTTTACAAATTGTTCCGGTTACGGGGCTTCCACAGGGTGGGGACACTGCGCAACAGGAAATGGCGGTGGCCCCTTTGTTTTTATCCTGTACGCAAATACGTTGTCACTAGAACTAGTTCTACCTTTCATATTTTGTTGTTCTCTTCAACAACAAACAATGCAACTATAAATGACAATCAAAAGGGTCAACTAAGAGTGATCTCTAACAATCTTTTCCTTGATGAACTTTTCTAATCAGACTTGAAGTATAACTGCCAGCTATCCAAGAACAAGATTGTGGGATAAATTTACCGATCGGTAAACATCCCCGTGTAACCTCCACACGACCCCATCAACCCCTTTAAAAAAACCATCTCCACTAACCTTTTTCTCGGTGAGTTTCTCGCACCGCCTCATCTTGCAGATCTGATGGCTCTTATCGTTCCTGCATGGCGCGCAGTCCCCGCAATTGTCCTTCCGCTGGCATCCGATGCACTCGCCGCATCGTTTCCGCTTCTTCTTGGCAGGTTTGTCGCTGAGTCCTCCATCGCCATCAGGATCGGTCATGCCTCCGCCCATATGATGCGGCCCTCTATTCGCCGTGGACGAAACAGCGGCCACTTGTCCAGAGCTTTCAACGTTTCCAGCTCCAGCACTATCCTCGGACTCCATGGATCCTGCGCGTATTTTTCTACGCTCCTTCTTCCTGCCGTCGATGCCGATGGGCCTGGAGGTTGGCGAGGAGTCTAGGACCGTGGACATCGGGTTCTGGAAGTTGGCGTGGTGTAGCTGCGGGTATTCTTGTTTGACGACGGTGAGCACGGTGTGATGAGGATGTCCCGGCGGTGGCGGCGGGAATGCTTGTACCGGGCTCGAGCCGAGCAATTGTATGTGCCTTTCATCGAGTAGCTGTTGCTGGAGCGCCGGCACCTCTCGGGCCTGGACCGGGGCCGGGACCAACGGATACCCGACGCTGCCTCTATGAGGATGCGGCGCGGGCAACGGTGTGCCGAGTGTATGGAAGCTGGGCAAGCCGACCGCGGACGTGACAGGTGGAGAGTGCGATATCGAAGCGGGCGACAATGGCGTGAGCGCCGTTAATTGGGGCTCCGCCTCGCTCGGAGCGGTGAATTGGCTCGCGAAACTAGGCAGACCTTCTCCACCAGGAGGACCAACCCCGCCGATCGCGTTCTTCGACTCCCAAGGCCTGTACTGGCTAGCGAGCACCACCTCGCCCCGCGAGTCGATCAACCGACCGGTCAATCCCTCGTAGTAGTCCCAGGAGGACGTCAGACCAAGCCCGACGTCCTGCGAGTGTAGGGTTGTCAATGTCGTCGAGCTGTCCATCGCGTTGTCACCGGCGAAGCTGCTGAACGGCGGCAGGTGACGCGCCGGATCACCTGGCCCCCCGACCGAGCCGCCTGGCGAGGTCGCTACCGCCGTCGGAGGGCTGCCTGTTACCCTCTCGGAGGCGACGACCTCCTCCTTGACCTCCTTCTTGACCTCGGCGCTCATCTTCCCCGCCACGTCATCGCGACCAGTGCCCCCTGCGAGCAGGAGGTCGCGGAACCTTTCGACACGATGCTCGTTGTAACCCTCAACTCGAAACAACCACGACAACGCCTACACCCCTCCTTGCTCTTCGACGCTCGGTCGAGAGCAACTGCGATCCTGGATCTCTAGACGATCTACAAGCGATCTCTATTGCTCGTTCACCAGGAACTCAATGTTCTGCGACGTTAGACAACAGGACACTGGCGCTACGACTTGGTGCTCGTCTGACCTGAAAACTCTCAACAGCACACCTACCCTTGTCCTACGATCCTCGGTCAACCCCTAGATGATTGCTAGTAGATCTCTATTGCTGGTCCAGGAGGATCTCAATGCTCTTCGTCGCTAGATAGCGGGTCGTCAATAATGGTAATTGGATTGTCGATGGATGCTCGGAATCCTTCCCGAGTCCTCCTCGTCTCACGTCCACAATGTTTGCTCCCTCTTTGACCTCTTTAGCTATCGTTTTCTTTCCTCGTCTCCGTTAGGTGATCTCGTTCATTCACTAGTTCTCTTCTCTTTCGCTCGTTCGTTCACGTACTCAATGCTCTGTTTAACTATGTCTTTCGCTCGCACGCTCACTCGCACTTTCTCGCAATTTTTCTATAATTCTATTTCTGTCGTTTGTACTCAACAGGTTTAGGCTACGAACTGAAGTAGATCGGTTTCTCTGGGAGTAATTACGCGCGAGTCCCCTTCTTTCTCTGGATACGCAGGCTATGCCGGTGATGCTCTCTCTCTCTCTCTCTCTCGTTTTGGATGGGACTGCTTTTGGTCGGTGCGTCCTCTCGCTCTCTCGAAAGAAAAATGATGTTTAAAACGTTGTTTACCCTTGTACCTCTTTTGTGATCACGTTTATAGTTGGACCTTCCCTCTATCGAAAACACCTCTTGTCTATGTCTCTTTTTTACTCTGCTGCTGTTGTTGATGTTTGTTCTCGGGATCCTCTTTTTTTTTTTTAATTTAATCTCGCTCCTCTGTCCTCGCTGAGTTAGTTGAGTATCGTTACTTGCTGAGTTGATTAGTAGAAAAAATGAAATGGTAGATTCTTTGGTTTACGGTTTGTCGTTTCGCGCGATGTGTTTGTATTCTTTTCCTGCTCTCCCTCTTATCTTCACGGTATTCTCTTAATGTACAACAATCGTTTTTTTTTCTTTTTTTTTGTTTACTTGTTTCCCTCTCTCGATTTGGCACTGGCGGACTTTTAGTTATTTTTTCGTTTTCTTTTTCTTTCTTACCCCTCCCACGTTTTCCCTTATCTTCTCGTTCTAGTTATTTTCAGATATACTTTTGTACACTAGTTAGATACTATAGCTCTTAAACCTTTGTCTTCTTTCTCTCCCCCTCTCTCTCTCTCTCTCTCTCTCTCTCGCTCTCTCGCGAACCTAAGCTCTTGGAATATTCTTCTTCTTCTTTGCTTTTTTTGTTTGTTTGTATGTTTTGTTTTGTTTGTTTGTTTGTTTCTTCCTCGTCTTTCTTCTCTTTTCGTTATCGTCGATATAAACACACTAATTACTTCTTTCGCGATTCGTAAGAAAATAGAAATCACTTGAGGTTAATGTGGCTTGTTAGAAGGCGGTTGATTTGTACGATCTGGAACAGATAAGAACGGTCGCTCTGTTAATTGTCTTGCGTATTATTAGCGCGCGTTACGCAAATCAATTGCGTCATAACATCACTTTCTCTCTCTCTCTCTCTCTCTCTCTCTCTCTCTCTCTCTCTCTCTCTCTCACACACACACTCCTTAAAATTTTCATACCCGATGGTATATTTGTGTTCGTGGAATCAAATCGCAGAGATCTAATTCATTCAGACGTGTCACTGAAAGTAACATTTCAGTCAGAATTGTATAGAATTTTAGTAAAATAAATAAAACGTTTGAAGTTCATTCGGAAAATACAAACAAAATATTTTCAATGGATCGAAGAGAATATGATACGTACAATGAATCTAAATAGGTTAAAAACATTTTTCTAAATCTAGATTATAAGAATCCTCATAAGATCTACTGGTAAATAAAATATTAATTAGCATGAACGTTTGTAGACTGCGAAAGAACAATTTGTATAGCGGTTTATGGATGATCTTGAATGTTTTGAATAATTTTACGCGGACGACTTGGAATCATTGAGCGCCGCCGGCGGTGACGAAGAGCCGATTTAAAAAAAGAAATGATATCAAGGTAAAGAAAAGTCTGTCGGCAAGGCTGATTTATCGAACCCTCCCCTTTGGCCAGCGGTCACGTGAGCCGATCGTAAGCGAGAACGTGACACGCGACTACGTGGGAACGTGTCATAGACGTTACCATAACGTGACCATCGCTAAGCCAAGGTTACTATTACGTTCGGCGTGTCTGCACACCTACTCGCTCGCTTTGATACCCGCGAATGTTGTGCCCTAGTCCCCGGGACGGTTCATTCACGCTGCTTAGAGCGGTGACGATGGCTACGAGCTCTTCGCGGTCTCTGCCTTTCACTCTACGCTATTTCCGATGTTACTATACCTCCAACCAAACCAACACGCGCACGACAATCGCATGAAATTAGTGTGATCACGAGACTGTGCATCTTCGTGGACATTTACATTTTTAGAGAGTCTTTTGGAACAATTTTCTGCAGGAAAATGTTCTTTTATCGACAAGCGAGCTCTTTGTAGTATGAGGAAAAGAGAAATACATATTATTCATTCTTGTGGATCTGATAAATTTTGTCGGTAAATAATTATGCGTCAATGTGCATAAATATGCGACATGTTCTTGATAACCGACAATATGGGAGAATATTTGTGTAACAGAGATTTTGTATTATATGGCAGATGCAAGAGAAAAACGTGCGAAACATATCGCCGCCGACTTCCGGAATAAATATTACGACATTCGTGTAAAATATTTCGTCAAAATTGACTCTCGGTTACCCAACAACTGCGGCCTGATAAGGATGCAACTGCCTCGCATTCAATACGATCCTGCTATCGATACTGAGATACTTCAAGTGTTGTTATCAACTCGAAAGGAAAACGTCACGTAACAAATTCTGCTATTTCATATTTCTACTATTTGAAGTATTTGGACGCGAAACAGACCCACCCGCCCCGTAAGACCATCGAACCAATCCAGCTTCACCAATTCATTGTAAAATTGATTGACACAAAAGCAGCGATTGAAACATTTGAATCAACGTATAACCCTTTAAGATTTCGATCAAAACAGACCCACCCACAGCAAGACCATCTCCAACTCCCCTCCGAAGGTCAAGTACTGAAAACCACCCCTCGAGCCAATACCTCCCGAAACACCTAGAACCTACCACCCCTACCATCAGAAGGGTGCTAATTTCTACCCCGTAATCAACAAGAGCTCATCCCCTACGTCCTTATCCTAGCAACTCTCGACTGCTCGTTTCGTTGTTCAGAAGAGGTTCGAAGCCATCGTCGAAAACCGATGTTGGCCCTCCGTGAGATATCGACCGGCATTTAGCCCCACCCCTCGCCCCTCTATCCCCCTCCCCACTCTTGCTCTTCCTCTCTCTGCAGGTTTCTCTCGTCGTTCGCAACGAGCGTACATGCAACACGCGCGCGAGAACTGAAACTCCGGACTCGTGTAACACGTAGATCTGTCACGCTCGTGTGTGTGTCTGGGCCGTCACTCGCGAATACATCCGCGCACACATACATACGTACAGTTGCGTACACACAGACACGGCGACACACCGCGCTTTTGCACGGCTGGTGGATGTACATAATGCCCGGTTGTACATAGAGAGTGCAACAGCGCTCGCTATCTCACGGACGACGGTTTTCCAGCCCGCTCGCGTGGTCGTGACGCGCCAGCCGCAAAACTCTCTCTAATAGCTTTACTACAGCTGTGTGTGCCCGCCGGAGCTTTCGCTATCGTTGGAAACTTGCACTGTCGTTTGCACTTTCGCTTGTGCTGATCGCGAACGCGCGCACAGTGCAGCACACCGCGCGCGCGGAATCAAACCGGCCCGGCCCGGCCCGGAGGATTCCTCCCGCGCGTGTTTCAAGCATTTCGCGCTTCCGACACGTGGCCTGACCTTGCTCGCTCGAGACCTTTGGCCACTGGGAAACTGGTTGCGCGGGTGTTCAGGTAAGATGCAAACGGGGTTCGTGACCTACAAAACCGTCCCGCACCGACACAAAACCCGTGCGACTATAGCAGCGATGCTGATTCAATATTTTAGTGTTTGATACCGCCCAGTATCTGCAAATCACAAAATCCTAAAGAAATTTCTGTGTGGGTCACTCACAGATACTGTGGGCCAGATGCCGTTGGAATTATGGTACCTCGATCACCTGGGTGATGGATATATTTTTGAAAGGGTGGTTTCAATATTTTAGTGTTTTATAGCGATGAACATCTGCAAATTACGAAATCCTAAAGGTGTTTCTGTGTAGCTAGTTCGTAGGTACTGCGGGCTAGATGTTGTTGGAATTAGGGCATCTCGCCTACCTGAATATTGGGGATATTCTCGCGGGGGTGGTTTCGAAGGTATCAACAAGGGATGCTGAGTGGACCCTCCAATTTTGATGAAAGATCAATCTGACGGGGATTAAAGAGGCTCTGAGGTTAATTGGTGAATCGTGAGTTTGTTTAATTCCGTGAGAGGACCTCTTCTTCTCTGATTGATAGCAACCCTTGAGTAAAGTGTTTCTCTGCTAATAGTTGTGTAGTACATTGATATTTATATTTTGAGTCAAATAGTTTGTGCATTTAATAGTTTGTTAGAAAACTAAACGCAGATTGCCTGCAGGTAGAGTGCCTGATAAATATCTGAGAAGCTATCAAATCCAAGAATTGAAGGATCACCAATTTGCCTAAAAGAGTCAGGAAGATAGACTCCAAAAGAAAGCTAGGACTACCAATGACGTCCATAAAGCAACCACCAGATACCAAATAAGCGAAAGAACAGTGAAGGCCGCGGTTACTAATGAATGCGTCGCAGACTCTAATCGCTAACTATCGAAGCGAAGACGTTCCCATTAGAAGTCTGAAGAAGGAGTCTCGTGATCAGGGGATCCACTGACTTGGATGTCGAAACACCTGTGCACGCAGGCCACAGGCGATTGAACTTTCCTGGAGGACTATAAATCTAGTCTAGACCGAATGCCGCGAACTTTAGTCTTTAAAGGTCGTGGAACTGGCTGAGGCCCCGATAGTACCCTGTATGTGTGTGTGTGTGTGCTTCGGCAAAAGATGCTCGGTCGCGTTCCTAGTCGTTCGATAAAAAGGATCGAGGGATCGACCACCGTCGCGTTGGGAAGAAATTCGAAGAAGTTGGTAATCCGCCACCGACGACGACCGACGGCTTCCAACGTGTATAAATCGTCGTCGGGTTGGAAACGCGGCTGGAAATCGATCGGTCTCGTATCGGCGTCCGTCTTGCCGGGCTGACGCGAAACTTTCCAACTTCTGCCGGGATGTTTTATCGTTCCAGCAGTCCTGGAAACGCGCGATATAAATTAAACCTATCTCCCCGACTTCGATTCCGTTCGAATCAGACACCGGTCGCGGACCATTCGATCGCTCAGACTCGATATGGACCTCACAGGAAGACCACGTTCAAACAGTCTATTCTCTGCAACAACATTTCTTCAGGAATTTATTGAGCAACTCAAAAATAGTTTAGAGTGGACACATTCCCGTCCGTACCATGAAAGAATTCGAAGAGAAACATTAATTTTAACTGAACATTCGGACTGAATGGACGTTCGGAGTAAGTCTGTACTATTTCCGGACCATTAACCCTTATGTGGTCAACCAAAATGTATAGATTATTTAAAACCTTTCTGTATTTAACATGTTTGCACAAATTCTCATTATAATTAGATGGGTGATGAAGAATGTTGTAATGTTGCTTTTAATGTAACAAAGTCGCTAAGCGATGAAATAAATTTTCATGTTATTCCTGCTTCGCACAATCAATGCAGAACATTTTTATTTTGCATAAAGATCCGCTGTCCAATTATAAGACTATAAATTAATATAGTAGCGAGTAAAGAATGGGCATCCGGAGAGAGAAATTTTCTAATATTTTTAGAGGAACATTGGAAGAAACGTTGGAAGAAATACAGGGAAAACAATAAAACTGTTGAAAGAAACGTGGTAAGCGGATGGTGTACGAGCAGCGTCACTCTGATAATTTTCGAGCCACCCTGTACAGGATGAAGAATGCGTCGATGAGTTTTCCGATCGCGACAGGGGCGAGAATTCCATCGAATCGGGCGGGCGCAGATCGATAGCAGGGCGCGGAAGAAGACGCTCGGTCCGGAACGATGACGAGACGAAATTTGGAAAAGCTGAAGAGTCGGGGTCGCGTACGCCGGAACTAAGAGAGAGTGGGGGTGGAGAAGAGGGAGGGGGAAGAGAGCGAGAGAGAGAGAGCTTGTTTCTGAAGAGGCGTCGTCGTCGCTGAGAGAACAGCTGGCGCGGCGCCTCGGCGTTGCATTTTCGTCGAATCGAGCGGTAGGCCCGCTTTGTACGCGCGCAGAAAAATTCAATACGCGGCGGGAGGAGAGGCGAACGTTGCGAGAGAAGCTTGATGCAGAGACAGACACCGAACCAACGAAGGAACGAACGATATATCCCGTCGTCGTCGGATTCTTTCGTCGGCGGAACGCAGGACGCCGGTTCCCAGAAGCCGCGTGTGCAAACCCAGCTGGCCAACAGAAAGAGATCGGAGATTCCGCGCGCTTGGAATTAATATTAGACGGCGACGAGTTGCGCGCCATCGAAAAAAGCCGAGCTAACGAAACGTGTGCGCGAGAGCGCGACGTATGCACAGATGCACATAGACGCACGCGGGCGCGTGCACGCGCGCTCGCCGAGAGCTTTTGTGCGCGGATATACGTCGGGACGCCGCTAACTACTTCGCTCGAAATAATTATAATTCCTCGGAATCGAGAAAATCTCTCTTTCTCTTTCTCTGAAGTTAGGAGTCTGTCTACCGCGTTGTTTCTTTTCTCTCTGTTTTTTTTTTTTTTTCGAGAGAGAGATATATTTCTATGCAGTTCCGCGCAAGGTGTAGAAAGAATAAATGGCTGCCCGTTGGCGGAAAGTATAGTGGCGCTTTGTTTTCGGCAGATGCGCGCATATTTTTAGGTGAATGTTCGATTAATTGAACGCCGGGATGAAATGCATCTGCCGGGTCTATTTATAGTCGGCTATTTGCATAAAATTGTGAGCCTCGCCCGCGTGCGACTATAATTTCGCTGTTGATTTTGCAGAGTATGATTTGCGCTATGCAATTCCGAGAGATGATTGGATTGTAGTCGGCGTTTGCGAGATACTATAATGTTGCTTGATGTTGTGCGATCGGGTATACTTTGGATACAAGTAGTCTGTATTATCGTTCCCTCCTCTTTGCACTGTATGCAGACGGCGAATTTCATGCATTTACGATCAACATGGTGTACGAATGTGTGTGTGTATTGCGGATGTATTACGTCCGATCTACTAAACTGATTCAGAAAAGAAATTGATAGATGCTTCCAGTTTCGTGCAAACTCGGAAAATTTTTGCTAACTATTGCAATATTATTTCCGTATAGCACAACGAAGTTTATGCATTTACGAGCGACTATTCCTTATGTGACTTTCACACGATACGTTGCATCTGAGGTCACGACCAGGCGATTCGTGCATTGGGTCGATTAACTTTATCAATACAATAAATAGTCAAGTAAAAGTAACCTTTAGACTTCCCGCCGCCCAAAGATTTCTCTTACCATTTTCAGTGTCTGTGCTGTATCTAAAAAGAGTTTGATAAATTCCCTTCCGATACCAACGACGACTACAGTCGTCCAGCGTTGAAAAAGATTGTAATCACGCGGTGAGATAATGAATCCCCACCCGATCCGACTACAATTTCGAGTGTGTGAACTTTAGAAACTTCCCAATTGGACCCCGAGCAAATTTCTCGATTACGTCGATGGTTATTTCTTTTATTTTATATTGCTACTTAAGTGTCGGCCACGTTGAAATTGTCCCGTGCCGTCGCGAACAAGGCCGCCGTATCGAAAGAGTTCAACAGAAAATGTGTAACCCGTTCGTTATCGTGCGTGTTTACCGGTCCGCGGAAACGGAGATAAACGGAACCGGGTCCCGAATAATTATTCTCGGACCCCTGTGTCTGCGCTCGCGATTCCCTGACCGATTTTTTGCCGGTTTCGCCACGATGAATGGCGAGAGAGAAAGAGAGAGAGGTGGGTCACCGCGGCTTCCTGATTCGTACCCGCTAATAGATTTCTGGTATCTAATCGGGGGGACGTTTTTGTCGGGGCCGTTACCGTCCAGGGAATCAGCGTTTGCCCCTCTCGAGACCGTTTACGATATGGACGTCCACTCGCGACGCTTGATTTAGTGTTCCCTTAGCCTTGGATGATGTACTCGATCGCGTTAGCTGCCTCGCGCAGACAGGTTCAATGTCGTATATGGAAATTCGTTATTTTCATTAGCCGGCTGATTTATGGAACGAAGCCGGGGATGCACAAAGGTCTTACCTCCTTCGGAGGCGCGTTGAACACTTGCCAAACGGTTTGGAAACGGTGGGGTGTGCGTTGGAGCAGAGGATTTTGATCGCGAGCAGATCGGCGTGCCCGAGTCGATTCTATACCGTAAGAATCTCACTTCCGGATCCCAGACAATGCGAATTTAACGCTAGAATTACAGATTACAGACTTTCGCTTTCACAATTCGCGAAGTTGTAGAAATATTTTCTGGAGAAACGTTTTTCAAATGTTCTATAGTCGTTGGTGCTCGGCCGTTCAAAGTTGGACGACTATAAGTCGTCGTTCGTGTATCAAAAGGGTTAACTCTTTTTCGGTTTTCGCGACGCCGCGTCGTGGTGCGCTAATTCCGGCATTACGGCGTGCAAAAATGGCGGTTCGAGAGCCTGCGGTGTCGGCCTGGCCGGTCGAACGGCCGAGAGCCGGGCCGGGTCGGGTCGGGTCCGACCCCGCGCCCCGTTGTTCGCTACCTCGAAAAAAGGAAACGCGAGGAGGAGTTCGACGAGCAGGAGGAGGAAGAAGTAGACGAAGAAGAAGAAGAAGAAGAGGAGGACGAGGAGGAGGAGAAGGAGGAGAAAAAAGAGAAAAGAAAGAGCTCTCCTCTCGCGGCGGCTCAGAGCAAAAAAGCTTCGGGTACACTTTCGCCGACCTCGTGGTGGCGAGCGCGCGCACCCGCGCCCGCTCTCGGCTCTCGCGACAAAGGCTGCTTGATTCAAGGTCCCACGCACACGCACACACAGGGACCGATTCGTACACGCGGCCGCACGAATGCACGCGTTCTCGTCCGAGCGCATGCCGACATCGGCGTGTTCGACGGATTCGGTGCCCTGTGCTTCTAGCTCGGAGAGTCTCGACCAATGTGGGTTCTTCAGATTCACCGATCAACACGTCGAGTGCCCACGCCAATGCAAAGGTCACACAAAATTCAAACCACTTATTCCATAATGCAAGATTGAATAGAAAAAACAAAGCTTCTCGTAATAATAACTTTTGTGATGCAGGTAATACGTTGACTGCCGAACAATCACTCGAAAAAATCAGAATACTTCAGTCATTGTAATCGAGACTCGTCAAGCGAGAATTATCGCATTGCTGACGCATTCGTATGCGTTCGGTTCAACATTCAGTCACGTTTAAAATAGAAATAAGGATCTAATCGAAGAGCACCAGCGCACTACGACTAATCGACGGGAAATAGTTACAGCACATCGCTGGAACTACTTTTTAAACTGTTTTAGATTGTACCGTTGTACGGCCGACTTGTGTTAATAACGCGAAAACTAGAAAGTCACGGTTCGTCATAGGGGATGCTATCGTGTTTAAGGGTACATCCACGAAAATTCGAGGATCCTCTAAGATTCGCACAGTAAATTCGTAAAGCCGAGAGAAGAAGTGCAGTCTCCAAGTGCTGCTGCATCTATCAATGAATTCTCTCCGCGTGCAAAGACAAGAAGAGACCGCGGAGCGAGATCGAGAGAAAGAGAGGACACATAAAGGAGACCGCAGGCGAAAAACGGTGGCACGCGGTGATCGTAAAGCAGTATTTACTCCCGTGTTAAGTAGCAATAAATAGCGAAGAAAGAGGCCGTGATAACTGACGTCATCCACTTACTTGAGTCATAACAATACTGTTTTTGTAGCAGCCGATTGCTAGCATCGTCGCGGGCTATAACTTATTCATCCGCGGGGAAAGAGGATCGGAGAGAAAGAGAGACAGAGATAGAGGGACTACGGTGGTCTCTCGGGCATACTACGCCATTGATAACCTCTCGTTGAACGGCGGTGCAGTCGCAGAGAGCGTCGAGACGCACCGTTAGGCCGAGGCGTTCCGCCGATTATCGATCCACACCGATTCGTCAACGGTACGTGGGTCTCGGAGCCGGGTGAACCGGTTACACCTTGAGGACTCGCCCGAAGGACGGGTCTGGGGAACTCGAGGAACCCGTGGAAACACAGGCAACACGCGGGAACCTTGGGAACTCGCAGAAATCTGGGGAAGAAACGTAGATCCGGGGGACATCTAAATTCGAGGAACCTGCAAACTCGGAGAACCCGCAAACTTGGGGACCCCGCAGGAGCCCTGCACCCTGAAAGGTCTGTTCCTACCTAACCTAGGGAACCCAGAGAACTCGCGGATACCCAGCTTTCCCAGGAGGAGTCGCGACAGGAGGGTCGTCGCCGATCGGGTCACTTGTTGCTGCGCGTACCCGGCGTCGAAATCGCCTGGACGCGGGTCCCATGGGTCGGTAGAGCGACGCGACGCTTTTACGGCACTGCGTACCGGTGCCGGTGCTGGTAGAGCTGCTGCTGCTGCTGCTTTGCTCGCTGGCCGGCCAGACAAAACGCACTCGAGTGCGCACTGATTCGCGCACGAACACGAGGATCGAGCGTATGCACGCGAGCACGTACCCGCTCGCTCACACACGCAGCCCCTCGTAAAGCGGACCACAGCTGGTGCGCTGGACGGACGCCGTTGCCCGTATACAGGGTGTCCCGAGTGATTATCACGAGAAACTTCGCTTCGCGGATCGACGGAGAACGTGAGAAGCTCGAGGAACAACGAATAGTCTAGCCATTGTTCGGCGGATCGCTGTACCTCGAGCGGCCGAGTTGTGCTCCTTCTTTGTCGAAAATATATTTTGCGAGGTTCTTGATGAATTATACAAATACATCGAAGCATTCTTGATGTCGGGGCGGGTCTTTGTTTTGCAAGTAAGGGAGTGGAGTATTCTTCAGATAATGTTATAGAACAGATGAAACTGTCACCTTCTAATCAATTCATTTGTGTGACTGATATTCATAAAAAGATTTCTTTCATAGTGTTTGAAGAACGAACATACGCAGAGCAGTTCCGTGATATTTTTAGAACATAAAAATCCACGTTAAATGCAAGACCCAGTGGGTATCTGCGTACCCGTTTGTCCACGCAAGGGTAACTCATCAAAGCGAGACTTGCCAGTGGACACTTCGCCGGACACGAGTTAAAAATCTGTACGCGAAGTTGGTACAATGACCCTAAAAACAATGAAGTCATGTCCTAAATAAGACTGACGACTGCATCGGAGCGGTCACGCATATGTGACAGCAGCTACCTAAATGCAGTTCGCCGAGGAACAAAGCAGTTCAAATCCGTTAGGTTCTCCTCGTGCATTCTAGTATCCTTTCAAACAATTCTTTATACGTTCACTGTACGTATCTTGTCGCAAAAAATGCATCTATACAGTCTTCCTAAACAGTGTCTTGTTCGAAGAGTAGAGGAGTCTAGTGCGTGCCGTTGAAAATTTCAAAAATTAAGCGGGAAAGCTCACCCCCGAGATCAGTGACTATCGTCCCACCCAATACACACGGCGTACCGTATATGCACACGCACGCACGTGCGCGGGTACGAAGGCGCGCGGTGCAGCGCATGCGCTCGTGCACTTTCACGGGATATACCGCAAGTACGCGTAACGTCGTCACGACGGCCGATCACACGCGAGCCCCGTGAAAGAAAGAGACCGCTCGCGTCGACGATCACGAGGGACCGAGAAACTCTGTGTCGTCGTCGATCGTCGCGGTTGACGTCAACGGCGACGTCGAGCGACGAAGACGAAGCGTCGTCGTATCGAAAACCGGCGGCGACGGTCCGTAGTGGTCGTTGTAGTATCCTCGTGTCGAGGTGCGTAACGGTCCGCGGCGAGGTGGTGGAGAGACGGTGGTGGGGGTAAGGGGGGCGGGCGCACTGCTAAACCCACCCACACAAGCACATGATATCGGAAATGATATAAAATTGCGTCGAGCGCGCCGCTGATATTTAAATTGGTTCGCTAAACCACGGATTAATGCGCGCAACGACGTCCGACAGCCCACGCAGCGGGCTTCGAAAAAGGGCACAACAGAATGGACGCGACGCGGTGAGGAGAACGGAGAAAAGAAAAAAGAAAATAATCAACTAAAACGAAAATACGCGTACTCTTGTCTGTCGACCCGAATCGTCCGAAACATTCGCGTCGATACCTGTTCCTCGTGTTGGACAGGTGTTCTCGGTCCGGCTGGCCACAGTCGCTCTGTGTAGTCGGTTTCTTTATCGGCTTCGCTCGAAAAACCGTACGCAACTGCCGTTCCATTTTTCAGTTCCTCGTTCATACATAATTGCCGGCAAGCACCAGCACCGTCGAGGTAAACGACGTTGTACTACTTCGAGAATCATTTCGATCAACTGTTGGACCATCAAGATTCGTCTCTAATCTACATTCTTTTATAGCGGTTTATCCGAATCGGCTCTCTTCGTTAGGAATAATGTAAAGAGTACAAGAAATATGCGAAAAATGTATGTAAAAGAATGGATAAATAAAGCTGTAAAACGTCCGTTTATCAACAAAGTCTGCTATCCGAAGGTTAAAGCATATAGAATTCTATTCAGTATGTACATCGATAAATAATTATCCACTTTCGACCATACGATGCTGTTATCAGTGAGGACATCTAGTTTTGTAGCTAGCGAAGACAGGATTATACGAACCGCAGTATACACAGTCTAAATTCGCGGGTCTCACGGCGGTGAGAGTGCCATAAAGGACTTCAATAAAGATTCCGTATCGCGGACAGGCAAATACCGGGCGGGTTATCGAGGGACCGGAACGGAGCAAAGGCGAAAAATCTTTCTCTCCGTGTCGCAAGCGTGCAAAACGACCGATTGTTTCACGAAGTTTCCGCGTCGCGATCGGCGCACGCGTTTCGCGAGAACCGTTGGCGTTCGTTGGAAACGATTCGCGGCCAACTTCGCCGGCAACCCTTTCGAGCGTGCCGGCGGCGAGCCCGCGCGTAGAATTCCGACAGCTATGACCGAGAGGGTCTGAAGAAACAGAGACGCAGAAATGGAGGAAAAAAAAGGTCCTAGAGAGACGGAGCGCGAGACCGCGAGAGACAGAGTGAGAGAGCAAAAGAGAAAAAGAAACGAATCCAGGGAACGGGTAAAAGGGATACTGTGCGTGCCCGTAAATCTCTTGGCGCCCGTTGTTCTCGCGGTCCACGACGTTGGTTCCTTGTCCGTTCCGATCCGTTCCACCGTTCCGTAGGCCGAAATTTGCCCCCCACCTCTCGTCCCCTTCCCCGACCACCCCCTAACGCGGCTCTCTCGCCGACACAAAAAAGGAAGGAACACCCACAGGAAAGGGAACCCGAGGAAAAAAGGAACGAGACAGGAATAGAGCCGAAAGAGAAAGGGCAATTGATCGCGCGTTCGCGACTGCGAAACAGGAGCCCCGGACTGAGAATTTTACGTTACGTTGTCCGCGATATCGTTAATTTCGAAAAGGGAACTGCACGACCCCATGGAAAGAGACACTATCGCGATTTCCGTTATCGGCGCGGGAACGCCGCCGGTCCATATTTCGGAATATCGATCTTTCCCCTACGGCCAGGGAGGACCGAGAGGCCCGATGTGTGTCGGTTAAATACCGCCCTTAACGATCCCCGAAGTCGATCGCGTGCGTACGCACCGATTATTATCGCGTAAACTGCAAATTGCACGTTATTACCCGGGCCCGTATTTTTCCCTTTTGTGGCCAGACGCAAACACACGCGTGTATACACGGCCGACAATCGCTCGTGCCTTTATCCTTTCGCGGTGCACACTCTGAAACCCGTCTCCACACGATATCATGTATAATCCCACTTCCGATGGCACACTCGGCGAGCCCCGAACAAGTAGAGAGTCCCAAACTCGGAGAAAACGGTCAAAATTTCGCCGAAGCGTGCCGCGCACCACGCGCGACGATCGACGCACCTCTCGCACCGGATCGAGACACAACAAACCGTCCGTCGAGGAATAACACAAACGCGCGAACAACAGGAGGGAAAATTCGGATACCGTTTCTCCTCTATTCTGTTTCAAGCACTTGCGCAACGGTTTTTCGAACTGTAGAGCATCGACACACCACGGTGTGTCCGTAGTCGATAATGATGTTTACCAAAGCATCGCTTGTTCTAGCCGGTCAGACAGGCTAGGTTAGGTTCAGTTCGCCCAGGCGGGGATGAAGGGCAAAAAACCAACAAAATAACAACAAACTCGAAAAAAGATTCCTCGCACGTTTTACGTGTGACGAGGATATCAGTGTGTGTGTAAATGTGCGTGCGCGTGTGCGTGCGCGCGATATATAAAAGTTAGAGAGAAAAAGAAACGTTAAGAACCTGTTTCCCATACACTACGCGTGGCATCGACGAAGCGTCTGAGCCGAGTCTCGAAAACACCGGGAGAATTCTCGAAGGGATGCACTTTGGCCCGTCCCTTGTCTCTCACGACGACACAACGCGTTTTTGTCTGACGCACCGCGCGAGACTCGTGAAACATTCGCAGCACGATGCGTGCACGCCGTGCTCGAGGACACTACCGTGCATCGCCGCCGGCTAGCAGGAGGCGTTGACGGCAATGGTAGTGGTGGCAGCAATGGTAGTGGTGCTGCTGGTGGTGGTGGTGGTTGATGGTGGTGGTGGTGGTGGTGGTGGTGGTGGTGGTGGTAGAAGAGGTGGTGGTGGTGGTGGTGGTGGTAGAAGAGGTGGTGGTGGTGGTGGTGGTGAGATTGTGGTAGAGGTGGTGCCGATGGTGATGGCGGTGGTGGCGATGATCAGCGGACGTAGCAAGGAGGCCAGGACGACGGAAACGTGCCGCGGGTGCCAACACTTCCGCATTTTTATATCGCAGTACCAAAGAAGAATTTACTTGCGGCAGAGAGAGAAAAACTCCTCACGAATCCTCCATTTTCTTTCAAGCCTTGGTCCTTGCCAGCAGACACCATGCTTCCCTTGAGGCAGCTTCACGATATCAACAACAACAACAACAACAACGACGACGATGGCGATCCAGTAATCCAATTGGCGTAATTGAAATGCATTTTACCGAACAGTTTCGTCCCAACGGGCACACATATCCACGGAAACTACAGGCTCGCGCACTTACCCTTCTCCTTCCCGGTTTCTTCGGTTGGACGAGCTATCTCTCTCTCTCCTTATTACTCTTTCTATCTCTCTCTTTCTTTCTTGGCGAATAGCTCCATCTCCATTCCGCAATCGTTCTCTCTCGCTCTCTCTCCGGTCTTCGTGACTGGCGAGCAAGGGAGAAAGGAAAGAAGCAGAAAAAGAAGGAGGGAGAGAAGGACAGAAGAGGGAACGAGAGACAGAGAGAACCAGAGCCGAACGAAAGCGAGAGTGATCCTACGCGCGCGCTCACTCCCTCTTGCTGTACACTCCACCCGTCCGGTCGGCCTGTCGCCGTCGTTGCCGTTGTCGCTGTCGCTGTCGTTGCCGAGCTGCCACTACCGTTTCACTAGCCCCGCTGCCAGCGACGACGTAACGTCCCAAAATTTTTCCCTCGATCGGTAATATAGGACTCGTAAGCCTTTATCCACGATCACCGGCACCAGATCGGCGAACTATAACCTCGAAAACCATTCGACACTGCTTCCCTCCCTAATTTCCCCAGGCCCCCTATCCTGGCTCTTCGATTTAACTGTCGCTCCGTTTCCCCACTGTTCCTCCGTTCGGTATCACCGTGCGTATACATACAGAGCCCCCGATCGTGCAATAGATACTCCTAGTCGGCGATCAATTCTGCGACCGAAAACGAGACGAAAATCGGATACTCCATTTTTCAAACACACGATCAACACGATGAAAAACTACGTATACTCCGATCCGCCAATAGTGGCGCGCGTTATGTCAGGTTAGAGGGAGCGCGCACAGTGACGTACCGAGCGAGGGACAGAGGCCCAACTCGCGCGCCGCTATTGGCCGACTTTGAATCGTTTAATAACTCGCGAACGATACCGTGGAAACTGTGATTTCATCACTCCCGACTTTCGTCTTGTCTTCGCGTTCGTATAATCATCCGGGTCCGACACTCTGTTTAATTCCCACAGTTGCGGGGAGGTTGCTCCTACGGAACTGGCCAGACCCCTCAGGACAGCGACACGTGTGTGCAGGTTATTAGCAACGCACCCGAACAACGCTTTCTCCGCGAGGATTCACCTTATTCGTTTTGACCAGGCCCACGGATCGGAAACTCGCCTAAGAAACACACCGCACACACGTACGTATCCCGTTTCTCTTTCTCGCTATCTATCGGTTTTACGTTCTCACCCGTTATGTATATTCTCACTCGGTTAACTCCGTTCGAAATCCAACGAGAGCTTTGCTTTGCAACCCTTCGGTCTCTTCGACGGTCGGTCGGTATACGTAGAGAACGTTTTATCACTCCGGCGGGTCCGTGTAGAAGGTACTGTACACCGAGATATACATACACACCGAGGAGGACGACGATACGTGTTCACGGCCGGACACCGTCGGCCGGCCTCACGAGCACGCATCAAAACACTGTAGATACCTTTGGTTCGGCGGACTGCCCCGTGGTGAGTGTGCTCGCCGCGCGGTGACTGTATGCTCCAAGAGTATTCTTTGTCCGTGCGGAGTCGCAGCTGCCCGCGTTTCGGCGGTCGGTCGCGATTCGGCGCTGTTCGGCACCGCTCGGGTGTCATCCCGTTCGTCATGGCGGGAACCCAGGATACGGCCAGGACCATCGCCGGCCAAGGGAAAGGGAAAGGGGAACTCGAGCGTCTCCCTCTCCCCTCTCTCGCTCTCTCTCTCTCTTTCTCTCTCTACGTGACAATCAACAGAGAGAGAGAGAGAAAGTACAAGAGACAGAAGATACCTTGAGAGTAACGAAGAGAGAGCGAGCCGAGTTAGTTGACCGAATACAAGACGGAGTACGAAAGATTTCGATGCGTTCCCAAGGGTGGGGGCACATCGCGCGTTGAACGGAGGGGGACGAACCAAGCATGCGCAATAACCACAGCTACAACCCCTCGCGCGATACCTAAGCAACAAGGGGATGCTGCGAACCTGCTTCGACCGAACGCAAAAGCTTTTCGCCTTCTTCTTCTGATTCCTATTTCCCGATGACGCTTTCTCTCGTTACGCGCCCGGCTTCTCTTCGATTGCTCCTCGTTGCGCAATCGTTTCGCCCGGGAAAAATCTACCGGAAAATGTGTCAGCTTCGGGGAATTTAGTTTGCCGAGAGTATATTCCTTTGGCGCCCCAGGGGCTCAGCTACGCGAGCTCCTTCGCTGTTTGACGATTTTTAAAAGTCCCGGGAATTTGTATTAATGACGAGTTCTATCGATGTAGCGTGCTCTACTGGTAGGAATGGAATGGACGAGTAAATCTGTACATTTCAGGTTTCAGAAAAGCACGCTGGCAGAGTGGATGATTATGAATGTTTGTCTTTCTGAGAACATGTAGATCTTATTTTTGGGTTGTAAGGCAGAAGGTCTCTCTTGTGTGACATAGTTTTAAGAACAGGCGGTTTTGCATGATATACATTACAGTATCGTAGCTCTCAACCCGGGAGTGAGAGATTGTTTTGGTGAGCATTGGCAGTTTAACCTTGGAAAGAATGTTTATTGTAGGATGATTCGATGTACACCGTTACGGAGTGGACATGTTTGCGTGAATTCCAGCTTTGCAGCTTGCTAATCATGTCGAAGCTTCGTTACAACAAATTGTTACAACTAACAATTGACCCAATAAATGTTAAAGAGTTCAGGCAGGCAGCTATTTAGGGAATTGATGTACGAGTCGGTCCACGGGCCAAGTTTCTGAGCGAGTGCTCCACGGAGCATTTAGGAATTCGTTGACCCAAGAAAGGACGCGTCCGATTCCGTTGACCAGAAAACGCGCCGCGATTCTTTCCGCTCGAGCGGCCTCCACCGTGCGAAAGGGTTAATCAGGTTCAGTAACCCAAATTTCAGAATGAACGCCCATCGACAAAGGCGGCCGCAGAAAGGACACGCCGCGTGTCAACCGTTAGCCGACGCTTCCTTCTTCGCATCCCCGATTTCTGGCGGGTGTGTACAGGGGACAAATCCGGGTAGGGGGGGTGGAAGGGTTGCCGGTGTGGCCTCCGGGCCCGAAAAGTCGTTGATATCGAATCCGTGAGAGGCTCGTCGAAATAAATCGTTAGCGACACAGCGCCGGGGAGGGAAAGTAGAGGAAGAAGCTACGGATTGGTCGCCGGCATGGCAGTTTCTGGGCCACGGGCAGGGAACCCGAGGTACGTTTTACGAGGCTTTTTTACGAGTCCCGGAAAAGAAACTCGGCAGCCTCGCAAATTGAACTCTAATTCCACGGGAAACGCCGCCGATCCGGCTCCACGTGAAACGCGTCCGGGGCTGGGGTGGAACCGCAGGATCATGGGATCTCGAACCGATTGCCAATAGCCGAGATGACTTTGAACTTACCCCAATTTAAAGAAATGTCCTCCATTCGTAAGGATTCGGAATCGTTGCCGAAACATTCTGCAGGAATCGAGGTTCGAAGTGTTGCCGAAGAACGTCCAGTTTGGACGTTCGTCGAGAATTATTAAGACGTTGCTGTCCAACTGGCTCATGAGGGTATCCTCTATCCGCTAGAAAATAGACGCTCGTCCAAGGTGTCGACGCGAAGCGGACCGCGTATACGGGCAGACGTTTTTTTTTTATCGAATGCTATTATAACGGACGATGGGTGCGGGCGCATTCAGGGATTTTTAAACTCTGTTAAGGCACATGTTTGCCTCGTATGGTCGAGATTTCAATAACAGCGTAGAGAACCAGAAAGTTTTTCCACGGAACAATTTTTTAAGCTTCGCTTGAATCGTTTTTTGTATATGCACAAAATCCGCAGTATAATTCTGACATAAATCAACACACGTCGGTCCTCTAATTACTCCATTTGTCCCCGTGAAAGGAGATAACGAGAGACTCGTTCGAGGGGTTGATCTTGCGACGAGTGTTTCTGAAAAAAAGAACGACCGGAGTGAAAAACATTGATTCGCCGGTGTTGGAGCGATGAAACGATCCTCGCAGATGGAAAGCCCTTGCGGTCGAGTTTCCCATGGCTTTGCCGGGGATGCGTTTAATCGTGGACACCTCGGAGCCGCGAAACGTTCGACGTTCTGGCTGGGTTGCCGTCGCGATTAACATAATAATGGCGTATGCAGATATAAATTAATGCGGGATTCTTCTAAGAAGGGTCGACGACACGGTGGCTTCTCAGCCGACGGGAGGATGCATCGTCCTGAGCGAGGACTTCTCTCGATTCTCAGGACGCGCGACAACGTCAACGCGAAAAACGACACACAGCGATCCCATAAAAACCTGGCCGAAACCTCCAAAATAAATTGTTCATTTCGAAAGTTTCAAACCTAAATGAAATATGAAACGAATACAGTTTCGTTCAGCTAGATTCTATATATCTCAGAACAGTGTGCGTCGCCTGCCGACCCCATTGTGCCGCAGCGAGCGCCCGAATATGTTTTATCACCGCCATAACGCCCTCGATCATTCCCTCTCCTTATTCACATTTGTTTCCTCGGATCTACGGATTATGGAGAAAGAATTTGCTTCGCTCTCCGCCTTGATCTTGATCGATGCTGACCGATACAGATGATTCGAGTCATCCAACTTACAGGATAAGAAAATTATCTGCGCTCCTATAAATCGTGGCGACATTATTCTTCGATATAAATAGAACAACAGTGGCAGTTACTACGTGTTACTTGCGTATTACTTATGTACCCTCGTGGGAAACAAACGGGAAGTAATAGAAAACGTGTTTCTTCCATTAATGATTTCATCGAGCTTCGCAGGAGATACGCATCTCGGTGAATATTATTAGACATTTTATCGTGTTTTAAATACTTGCACATGCTGTAACTGTATCTGCCCACTGCGTATCCATAATTCTTCATTGAAATGTTTATGTTTCCTTTGGTCTACCACTTTCGAAAGGGCACGCAGTCTTGGATAATTAAGTTGATAAATGGAACGAACGGGTCGGTCGTTAACCCTCGGCTGACTGTGTCTAGGTTGACCAATGCATTTAGAAGAACTTGGAAATGAAGAATTTTCTCAATTTTTCCAAATTGATGCGACGATCCTAACAATATTTTTGCAAGCGCGAAAATTTCGTGAACTTCCGAGCCGAAACTCCGGAGATTTGAACGCGTGTGCATCGGTGCCGGAGATTTCGTTCCCGCAAAATTTCGGCGAAAAGCGGGCGCGTTGAATTTCAGGTTCGGCCACGTTGTAATCGATTCGCGCGGAGTCTGGCCGCGCTATCGAGAAATTAATATCGGCTATCGAACGCGCTCGAGTTCGAGGGAAATTCAGCGGTTTATTGTGCTCCTTTCGAACTTATTAAATGATACTCGATCTTAATGAAGTTTGCGATGAACCCGGCAGCTGCCGCCTTACGAGGCCGGCTCGGATCGATATTGGAAGGAATCCAAGGGACAGATAAAATCTTTCCGACGGATTTTGTCCTACGGCAAATATCGGACTAGTCAAAGCTAAATGTCAGGTAGACGGGGGGGGAGCCGGGGAACCAGTCGCGCGTGTCAGGGTTTCTCTTTACACAATTCCTTTTTCCTGTGAATTGATCGATCGCCGTGTTATCAACGTTCGTCTAGGAAATCTACCAGCTCGTTTCGCTGCGTCAAACTCGACGTATCGAGTGGGAAAAGTAGAAACTGTTCAGGAGAAGTCTCGAAGAAGAAGTTATCTTAGAAGATAACTCTATTTCATCCCCCTGATGTAACTCGGCAAGCACGACCGTCAGAAACAAAGCAAAGAAGCGCATTCTTTGAAAAGATCTTCTTTGCGAAGTACGCGCCGATCGGGAGGCAAACTTGTTCGAAGACAAACGCATCTTCTCGCATTTTTTGGCTACCGGAAGACAAAGGGGTGGTTGTTCGTGGACAGTAGCAGGCGAAGTCAGCGTTACAAAGGAACGCTTTTAAAGACGGCAGAGGCGTTTGTCGCGCGTCGGGAAGTTCGTTTCCCTTGTTTCCGCGCTACTTCGTGAACGGAGTGGTCCCGCGACGATTGAGAGTCACTGATCGAACGCGAGACACAATGCCTCGTAGACCAGTGTAGGTACTGAGCGGAGAGGTTCCCACCTACCTGGTCTCGATAAACTGATTTATTTCGACATCATTGTACCGGCCGGAGTCGCATCTGTTCCGGCGAATTTCGTAGCCGGAGACGGCGAACGCCGTGATTCCCCGGTGCCGTTGGCGAAACCGCCGTGCGCCGCGGCTATGAAATACACACCAACTTTCTCGTCCTTCCTCTTCCTCCTCCTTCCTCCTTTTTTTCCCCTCTTTATTCCCGCTTTTTTTCTTTCCCGGCAATATCGGCGCCAGAACACCGTGCCGCTCCTCCATTCTTTCGCTTCATGATCGTAACATAAATAACAATAACAAGATACTTTTCCCCGCGCGGGACTTGCGGTTGCGCGATCATAGCTCACGCGAGACGTCCGCCATTATCCTCTCTTCGTTCCTGACGGCCGCGATTCATTTTAAAATGTATTGTAATAACGAGGCGAGGCTGCGCCTTGAGTTATTGCCGCCTCCACCCAGTGCTATTTTTGTTCATTTCTTTATTTTCGCTGACTGTTTTATTAGGTGCTTGGAAAAATTAAAAGAATCGAAAGAGTTCTCCCAATTTGGTACAGCGAGAGCTGTTTCGATCTTGCGAAGCACGGTCACGCGCGTCATTGGCCCGCGTGCCATGTGCACGGGACAAATACAGTGGCAAAAGCAGCTGCAACATCGTGACACGCGTCTATTGTCGGCAAGCCGTGGCATCGAGAGATGAAAAATTACCCCCTCCCCCTCTCATCCAGCCCCACCCTGTCTGTTCTTGCCCTTTTCGAACGATCGGGCGCAGGGGATGTTCACCTGGACCACGAAATATTCTTTTTCGCCTTCTTTTACGTCTTCGCATTGTGCATCCCTTGCGCAACCATCCCCTGAATGCACTTTTCCGAAAATCCGTCAAATATCGTGTTTCTTACGGACAGTTATAAAATGATCATCAGTGGAGAACGATGGACTTGAAAGGGGTGGTTTACACACCAGCCACCCTGTGTGTAGCACAAGTTCAGTTTAAAATATTTTTAAGTGAACGCTTTGAAGTTAAACATTGAACCAAGCAGTGAAAATTGTTTTGGAACGTACAATCCGACAGATTTAATCCAGCAGAGGGTCAGAATGTTGTGTGGAGTGTTGACGGTTTGAAAAACGAAGTTTCCCAAGAACGGTGGAAAAAAATGGCGCGTTTGCGGAGGGAATGGCAGCTGCGAGTAGGTCCGCGGGCCGCAGTGCGTGAGCAAACGAGGCGAAATGTGCGTAACGCGGTGAGAACGGCGAAGGTACGATGACACGGTCGACGGTCGCGCTTGTTTCACCTAACCCTCGGGTTGATTTTCCACCGCAAAGGGTGGTCAACGCCTCGCCGCTGGAAGAAAAGAGCATTTAACCCCTTTCCGATAGGGCACCGCGGTAATTCAGAGGCAAGCTACTCCAGTGAAGAGGGCACGCGCTAGCTATCCGGGACGGTAGGACCCCCGATATATATATTCGGTCCCACAACTGAACCAACCCCTGCACCCTCGCATCGGGGCCACTGCGCCAAAGAATTCACTGACTTTTCACCGACTGCTACACCCCCCTTCTGCCCCCGTTTCACCCCCTTCGAGCAAGGTGCCCGCACTCGACCTCCCGACGCCGGATTACTTGTCACTATTGTGTCGAGAATCTTCTCGTTGTACGGCTAATTGATACGGGATACGAGGTAATTCGCTACTGTCGAATCTACAGGGTGTCTCGATTAATATTCTTCATACTCGAAAACGATATATTTCATTCCGAACCTTGTGTGCTTTTAACTCGACGCCTGAGATCCAGTTCAATGGTTCAAACAGGTGGCCTGTTGTGAAGTAATATCTAGACAAATTTTAAGAAAGTAGAATGAAATAAAATCTATTTTTAATAGGAAGAGTAAGAGAAACAATATTTACGCATTACATTTATTGAGTTGAAACGAAATGGACGGACTTCGAGAATCACGTATGCTAAATAGAGCCTAGAACAAGATGCCGAATTCAGCATCAGTGGCTGAATAGCCTCGGCCTCGTATTAACAAGCAGTCATGCAAGCATAATACAAAATGGCGACGGAATATTTTTGTGAATATTATTCGAGAGTTTGAATGGTGTTTTATCAAAGGCTCTCTGATTTCATCCCCGGGGTCTGTAAAGAATATTTCCAGTGCCGGAGAGCGTTGCATTTCAGGTTACGATTTCAGTGCCGGTCCACGGTATCAGGAGCAATATTTTCTCATACTTAGGCCGGCTCATCGTTCATCAGAAACATCTGTCGTTCGGTAGGTTCAGGACCCGGTGCGTGTATACCTCGTCTGGCGAACCACTCGGACAACTTCTGTGCATTGTCCTACATACCTGCGATTGATATACTCCCCCCTCTACCCTTCTATCGGGACAAAAAACTTACTGACCTTTGCCCTGTCATAACCTTCCGATCCACCACGAAATCAAAAAATTCTACCAAATCTTGTGCACTCGAATTAGTTCAAATTGGTCGAACTTCGAACTCTTCGAAAATGCTAGGCCAAATAATAAGGTTAAGTAATAACTACACACACAGCGGATCTAGTATGCAAAATAAAAATCTTCTACTTGAAGCGTAACAAACTGGGATGAAATAGAAATATGTTTATCGGGCTGAAAATGATGTAACAGTATTTTTAAATTCTTCTAAGGTTTCAAATATTAAGAATTCCTGGTATAGAAAATCATCATTTTTACTACGACTTCGGCTCAAGGTGCCAATCATTGTGCAGTTTACCCTACTCATTTTTCCCATAAATACATAAAATCCGCTGTGTTTAGTAATAACAAATGGAAGCAATGCCATCTCTGCACGAAAAGTGAAATTATTTTCTGAACAAAAAATCTAATAATAGCGAGCAGTTAGGGCGATCGATTCCTCGTCCACGTTAAAAAGCCCACTGTTCGCGTAGGTATCTCTGGGAAATTAGCCGTCTAGCCGGTTTCCACGATTTTTCCGGCCCTCTGGCCCAGTGTGTCAACAGCTGTTCGGAATTTCCTCGTCTGGCTTTTCGGGCCGGTGTTTGATTTTTCCCGCCTGAGGCACGACTTCCCCCACAGGATGAGGATCGGGCACGCGCCTCGTCCTGCAAAAACTGACCGATAGAAAGAGCCTAATCCCCGTCGTTCCTCGGGGATCTTCGACTTTCCCGCTCCCTGAGCCAGCGTTTCCTTCCAGCTCTTCTTCGTCCCTTTTCTCTCTCGTGGCGTCTCGAGCTTGGCTCCAAGCTCAAAGCTCCGTTTCCTATTCGGGAAACCGTGACATCTGGAGACTGTGTAGCCGGCCATTGGATCACAGGATCATAGGATCACGCAGATGCGAGGAAGTTGCGACGGTGAATTATTGCCGGCTTGAAGAACGCCGTTTCGACACACGCGCGCCACGATATCGATCCTTCGGGGTTCAAACTTCGTCGCAAAACATTCGTTTAACAACGATTTTTCTGTACAGATGTTTGCGCATTTGTCAGAAGAATGAAACTGTGAAGACATTAGAAGAATTGAACAGCTCGATTACTCTGTTTACTGCTTAGTGAAACTATTAGAAGAAAAAGCCAATTGGAAAATAGAGTCGCTTGAAATCGACGGTGACTTTTGATACACCGTGTATATGTCTTTATTTACTAGGGCGGGATAAGTGACGCGCCTTGATCAGCCGATATATTGATTTAACAAAAACGTAATTGTTGGGGCAGGGGTGGCGGCGAACAGGAAACGATCATGTTTTGTGGGATCCGCGTATGTAAATTTTGAGGAGGACCCCTATAAAATTACATTGTTGCCCACGATGCATTATAAATTTTCCCTTCTTTTCTGAACGTAAATCGAATTGTCGAACTCTTCCTTCGGCACTCGAGAATACGTGCAATTTAAGGCAGTAAAAATATTAGAAGAATTTAAAAGTACTGTGTTATATTATTGTCAAGAAATTATTTTTCAGCTTCAACAACATGAAAATGAAGACGAAATAGGGTGAAAGAAATGATTGCGTAATTTTCTTCATGTATGTGCAAGGGCAATTATTGCCTCGAGGATTGTTTCACAAACTGAAAAGGCAAGTCCTTGTAAAAGAGCAGAAAAATCCCGCGTCCTCTTTTGTAAAATTTATCCAATTCTTCGCGATTTGCGCCAAGCCATGCAGTTGAATTTAACAGTACACAGTGGCCCAGTAAATCCCGCGTGGGGTTGAAATCGACACAAGACTTTCCACCTCTGTTCACTCCCCTGCCCGTTTCCGTGAGATATAGATATTAACCTTTCGCGGTTCGATGAGCGTTCCCCATTCGTGGAAATCGGAATAAATTAAACGGCGGATACCTATGTCGCCCGTGTACACAACAATTTTCTACCGAGAAACAAGCCAATGAAATTATCACCAGCAACGATAAACAAGTTTTCGAACTTTGTTTCGCTACGGAAAGTTAACAATCGCGTGCAAAGAAACCACCTGAGCTATCAGTTCCTGACTTGACTATCAAACTATTTTAATGCCAGCTGCGTTAATAAATCTTACAGTTACAGAAATAAATTCTATTTCCAACCCTTGTGTCAAATTTTCGAAGTTCAACGTCGCTTTTGCAGACTAATCGCACTAATTGCAGAATAATCGATAATTATTTTAAAAGATCATAGAACAAAATGTTCCAGAACTTATTCCAACCAGTAAAAAATTGTCTTTTAATTTCTCTTAAGGGAACGAAACGACTCCAAACGCCCTAATAGAAGTAACATGTTGGTTCGCAATCGAAATTGTTGCTATTGAGGGATCCATTAAAAAGTCTTTAGCCACGGGCCGTGGACTTTTAAAAATGACGAAATAATCGCCGGTAATGTGTTACGAACGATGTCGAAGTCCTAATTACAGTAGGAGCGAAAGAAATCGCGAGGAGGGTGGAGTAGGCAGTTTAAGTGATGCGTGTTTGAAAGTTCCGTGGTCCTGGCAGACGTAACTTTGAACAAGAAAAGGAAGCGGACTATAGAGGGTTAACAATCATCCCCGGGGTCCATAGAAGACGCGCGAGCGAAAGAGTGGTCCAGAGGCGAGAGAGGCAAAAGTTGCGGGGACGGTAGCCAGGCCATCTAGCTGAGCGAAGTCGCGCACACACATCATCCCCAAGCGTGAGCCTCTTTTCTGTGCGTGCGTGCGTTTGTACGTGCGCTCGCGCGGGCCGGCTCCTACCAACGTGTCCCTTCTTCTCCGTCAGGAGGTTCGTCTCTACGCACTCGACTCGACGCACCGTCGAGCGGGAGTCTGCGATCAATGCGTGGCACTGGCACCGGTCGTCATGGTAACGGTGCGCGCCACGCACAACGAACGAACGATCCGCCTCGATCGTGCGTAAGTGCGTGCTCGCATAGTCCGTCGGGGCGATGTGTTGGTCCCGTTGCGTGAGCGAAACCCTCTCTCTCTCCTTCTCTCTTTCTCTCTCCCCTTTTCTGCGCGCGCGCGCGTATGTGTGCGAACCGCGCGAATGCGTGCGAGGCCCTGTACTCAAAGGGCACGGGTCGCGTCGCGCTCTACTGCTAGCTAAGGATCCTGGTTCGGATCCTCTGGAAACGCTCTTCAGCAACTCCAAGATTTTCTAAGAACCACAGACATTTTTCGAACATTTTTTCTGTGAAGATTTTCTGAAAAGATTCGCTGGAAAAATTAGAGCAAGCTTGGGAACGCTCTGCAGTTTGGTAAAAGGGATTTTGTAGATTTTTCAGGTGACACTGATACAGGGAGGTTTCGGAATCGGTAGATAAGATTTGATGGGAAAATTGGGGTGAGTTTGAGGGCAGTAGCTACACTAGAGTTTCTTGTGGAGATGTTCTTCAGGGTGTTTAAGAACTTGAAGAGCACCTCTAAGAACTTGTGATAAAAGGGGAGGAATTTTGAAGAGTTTTTAGGTGACACTGATGGAGAGCGCGCGGAATTGATAGAAAGGAGGCGGTGGGAAAATTGGGGTGAGTTTGAGGATAGTAGCTGGGTTGGTTTCCTCGAGAAATATTCTTCAAGGTCTCTGAGAGCGTTTGGAATTGATAGAAAAATTTTGCTGGAAAGATATCGGCGAATTTTAGTGAACCAGCTGGATTCAGTTTTTCTAAAGATGTACTTGAGGTTTCAGAATAAATTTTGATTGGGGAAGGGATGTAATATCGAGATCTTGAGGTGAGATGACAATTGATAGAGTGTGGTTGGAGCTGCCGAAAAAATCTGTTGAGAGGATAAGAGTTAAATTTAGAGGAACAAGCTGAATCGGGTTCTTCTAGACTGCACTTAAGATTTCGGACTAGTTTTTTTTTTATAATATCAAGGGTTGCGACGTGATGGGACCTAGGAAGAGATGAAATGGAAAATATTTGTACTTGTACTGAGAGAAAAATTCAGTACATTAAATATGTAAAATGGAAGAAAACGCCACCGAAGAATAATTGCAAATTTGTTCTGAAAAATCCTGCCATCTGGAGCCACGTATATATTACCGCAGCTTAATAAATTTTACTTTACCCGCGCTAATGGCGTTCGTGCTATAACTCTCTATAGCGGAACGAAAAAGATCCTGAGTTTTTCGCACTATAGCCTGGGCACAGGATTGTAGGCGTGCACGTGCGTAAGCACGGTTGGCGGCGGGCGCAAGCGTGCGGCACACACGCACACAGAAGATATCCTGCTGGCCACGAGGAAAGTCGCATAGAACCGCGTGTACGAGGCGAGCGAACGATCGATGCCCTGCAAACTTCGAGCCGGAGAGCGCGGCAACGAGCACGTGGCATTTGTGTACGTACCTATATATATTGCCGCGCGTACACACTTCCACGCGGCTAGGAGGAAAAAACCGTAGGAGAGAATGAGGGAGAGAGAGAGAGAGACAGATCGAGGTGGGGGGAGAGAGACCCGGGTTGTTCAGCTTCCGGGAGCAGGTTCGACGCCTTCGGGATCAGCGGAACAGAATTTTCTTCCCTCCCGAAACAATCGCAATCCATTTTCTTCTTCCATTTTTACGCAATCTGATTTGCCAATCATTTTTTCTCCGGAAACAATCACAATCCATTTTTTTTCCTCCATTTTTAACCGACTTCGAAGAAGAACGAGGTTACTCAATTCGATCTGTATGTGCCTTTTCTCGCTTTTTTCTATGCATGTTTACCGATTACGCCGAGATGGATGAACCAATTGAACAAAACCTTTTGCATTTTGTATAGTATGTCTCAGGGGTGGTCCGGTGAAAAAAAATTTTGCATTTTTTTTATTCACCCATCTTTTTATTCTACCTTACCCATTTTTATTCTACCCATCAAACACGATTCTCTTGTTGGACACGCGTGTTTTCTTCACTCTTTTGGGACACTCCGATTTGGTGGAGTACTTTCAGTATTACACGTCTTAACTTTTCAACTTTTATTAGGTCGTTCAAAAAGTCATTTGGTTTTCTCGAGGGAAAATGAAAACCAATTTTTTTAACATTTAGAATCAGTTTTATTTTATTCTATGATCTTTTGCTTGTAGAATTTCTCTTCTTTTTATTAGCAAAGAACTGAGTTATATGACCTTCTCCGACCTTTTTTATTTTTATTTTTACGACTCGTTAAAATACGGCGAGGGGTTAAATGCCCATGTTTTGTAGAAATTTGAGGCAGCTGACCCTGGAATTGTTCGATCCAGAGGACAATATTGAGCTGTTGATCAACTAGGGGTTAAAGGTGGGTAGTTTGAGGTTGACATTTTCCATGAAATTGCGGAGCATTTTTGCGGGACCGCGGATTGTGGACGAGCGTGTACGTCCGGCGACGATGAAAGTTGGATGTCGAGGGTTGAGGGTGGTCGCATTAACATGTCCGCGATGCTGTTGGAAACATTCGGTGCAGACGGTATTTCGGCAGGGTGAGAGCGAAACTGCGTGCAGCCAGCGGAAGGGTCTCCTGTCAGAGAGGGCGAAGAGTGGTAGGCGAGGCGAACAAGAGGAAGAGGACCCCACACCGAAAGCAAAACAGAAGACCGCGGCATGTTTCGGCTAAGCGGGAAGGGTTTATGGAGAATTGGGGTATCTCGTAAACTTGACCTATCTGACCAACGCGCTTAGGACATTGCGCCGCGGCAACGTCAGGGAAGCGGAAGTGGGTCAAATTATATATTAACGAAACTCCCCCCGGAAACCCGTGGACCGCTTCCGTCGTACGGGAAATTCCCTGTTCTCCGGGAATTTGACAAAGGACGGATTAAAACCCTGATATGCCCTTCAATCTCTCTGACCGCGGGAATAATCCCTCGTGATACACCTTGACGCACCATTTTCTGCTTTCACGGTTAATCCCAACTTCGTTTCACGGCTCTTTTCGCTTTAATTTATTGTTTGGCGACTCCTCAATATTTGCTGATCAATTGTAATATTTAATAATTTCGCAATACTTCGCGAAGTTACGTTGTTTTAATGGAAGAACGGATATATACGTCATCTCCGGTGGAAATGTATTAATCGAGCTGGAAACTTTTAGTTGTATTTATAGTCGATAATAATTGTTTAGCGTAGAGATTAGTGTGGACGCGCTACTATTATAATGGTCTGACTTTAAAAGTTGGTCGTCATTTTTCACTTAAGGTTAATAGCGACTCAATGGCGTCGGAGTCCGGTAACCAATATGGCGGCGCGTTGAGGCGTCCATGTTTTATTTCAATCATTCCGTTGGTCACGACGCACTAGCGACAATCAACAAATATTACCGAGTAAAATAGTACATATATTTTTACTATACATACTTTGCTGAAATAGTAATAATTCAATCATAATACAGAAGATAGCGAGCTGGTCTTGGTACGTAGCCTCTGATTCGACAGATATTGTTTTCTAATCTAATAAAAACAGACACAGTTCGAATTAAATATTATAACTCATAGATTTCGTGAAATCGTGTTGAAGTAGCAAGGTTGCAGACGGAAGGTAAGAGGAGGAAAATCAGTGAAAATGTTTGCAGATGGTTGATCGACGACGATCGATCGCGCACCGAATTCCTTTTCCGGAAAACCCCGGTTGAAGGTAATAAAGCCGCGCGTCGACGCGCCGGCAGAAGCGGCAATGGATGAACGAAAGGGTTAGCTTCAAGATTAAAAGGAAGTCACCCCCTCCGCCCCGGCCCGCCCTCCCTCCACGTCTCTCCATCAATCACAATTATATCCTCTCTCTCCCCTGCTATCGTTCATAATTACTGCTCGTGACTTTATCCCGGCGCTCGACGTCGCTGTTGCCGGACCGGGGCCGCGATCCGTTCCGCTCCGCACCGCTCCGCACCGCTTCGTCTCTCCGCTTCTGTATCGTGGATACGGGGGCGATCCATAGGTGACAACAGAAATAAAGCGTTTCAGGAGGAATCCGAACCCTGGAAGAGCTTTTCGCACGTGGATCGCGATTCGCGAGACGCGCGTTCCATTCCCCAGCCTGTTGTGCACGGTTAGCTTTACATAAAAATGCACTATTTGTGTCCTCGCGTGTAGAAGGGCTCGAAGCCTGGCGCTTACGGGGTGACCACTCGACTTTTCGCTCTCCCGAACCACGCGACGTTGTCTAGAGGGTGCAACGGGGGTGAGAATCTTCCTGGCGGCGGAGAAAGTTGGATTCGGCACGAGGACAGGGCCAGAAAAGTTTGATACGCTCGAGGTGCCGGAACGCTTCGCTCTTTCTTGTTTTTCTCGCTTCGGGAAGAATATTTTGGGGATGCTGAGTGTCGGGGGTGCGTGCTAACCTTGGCTCGGTGCTCGAACAGAAGCATTCTGGAATATTGCTGGCTTTATGTCGCATAGTTCGACGGCATGTTGCTGCTAGATTGTTTCGCAGCACCAACGATCGGGGAGAGTGCTTCGGAAAAGTGTCTTGAGGGGAGGGTGGGTTTTCAGGGTGAGAATGTCAGCGAAGATTCGAATTTACCTATCCTCAGAATGATCAGCAGTATCGCACGAGGAAGTATTACTTGCGATAAATTCAAACGTGTAAGACAAACATTTTATGGAACATTTGCTTAGACTGACAAGTGTGTGAGTACAGTGTAAGGTGAACAATCTCGCGTTCTAAATACACCGTGCTCGTACGTTATCGGAATATCCAGCGACAATTCATAGAGTAAATAAAATTGTTTAAAGTCATATTCTCCGTCGGCCGTTTATTATTTATTAGTTATTATTCACTAGAGCACGCAGATTACACACAGGAGAAAGCTTTTGTGATGAAGTCTATGGATCGTTCGTTAGCGTGTCCCATTTATTCACTCCGTATTATTTTTTCCAATCTGGCCGCTGTCGCGCAATCAGAAAACGATGAAAAAAAAACCGGGAAAGAAGGCAGAAAAAAAAAAGAGAAGATCCCGCGGCGCGGCGCGGCGCGGCTCGTCTCTGGAATACGATTTTTATCCGTTCTTTTTCCATAAAACGCTCTAGAAATCCCCACCCTCTGTTCGTTCCCCTCTTTTTTCTCTCTCTCTCCACGTCGAGGCTTGATTATTCCACGACGTCGTCGTCGCGGGAAACTAAGATGTATAGTTATTTTCAGAAACGGACGCCCCCGCTGCCGAGGAATAAAACCGCGCCAGCGTCGCACGCATGTATATGTATAGTCCGCGCACCCCGGAAACTCTGTCGTATCGGTTTTACAGCGAGAGCTTCCCGGAAAATCGTGTTACGTTTTAAATCCGTCGCGTTGGTCCTGTTTCGAAAATTTGTTTGGCCCCCGACAATTTATGAACTGGACCTAAACATTTACAGTCTCCTTCCTGAATACACACATACTGTAAGATATACCATATATTTCATTAGTAGACTGCGGATCTTTATGCGTTTATGCATAAATTGGCTAGGTGAAATGTAAAACAGTGAAAAATTCGAAACATCTAAAAATACTGTTATGTTGTCTTCCGGTGTAACAAGCTATTAGGGGATGAAATAAATTCGTATTTAACTCCTGCTGCCCACAATCGCTGCTGAGCATTTTCATTTTGCATAATGATTCGCAGTCTCTCCATTAGTGCACTTGGGAGATGTAGATAATGTAAATGCATGTGAATTAGCGGAAAGAATGCAGCAAGAGAATGTTCAACAGAGTAATGAAACGCAAGAGATCAACGATCTCCGGGAACGATCTACGGAACGTTGAAACCGGGCCGAGGAAGTTCGGGAAACGAAAAGCTTTCGAGCCGCAAAGAAAAAGCCGCTCGACCGCCCCCTCCCCCCTAAATCATGATCGCAAGCACCAATAATCTCATCGCGCGGTAAATTCAATTCCACGAGATTCAAGCCCGGCGGTTGATCCCTCGGGTCTCGGTGCGCGGAACACGGAACACGGAAGAGATTCTCGAGGCTCTCGATTCCGGGGAGAAAATCAGAAGACTTGCCGTGCCTGGAAAAGCCTGGCGCGGGTTTTCCACCGTGGCGGTTTCACCGCGACCGAAGGGGAGCGGAACAGCGAAAAGCTGCGTGGCGGGCGGCACGCAGGATAATTGCGCGCGTGCTGATATACGGTTGGCCTATTACCGCGAAGAGAGAATGTAATATATACTCTCTCTCCTCCAGGAGAGCCGAGTAGAATTCGTCTCTCTCCCTCTTTTTCTCCCTCCCTCTATCTATCGCTCTCTTTCACCGGGTCTCTGTCCTCGTCGGTTTTCTAGAGCGGAGGGTGGACTACTCCTTGTCTTTCGTTGGGGGTGCGTGCGCGAGCGCCCTTCGACGAGTCGGGGTGCGTGCGCGCATATAAATGGAAACCCTTCAAGTAGCCTCGGTACCCGCGTTGCCATCCGCCTCGTGTGCGAGCTACCCTCCGCTCCCCACCACTCCTCTCCTTCTCCGCAAACTCTCTCTCTCTCTCTCTCTTTCTACGCACTCTTGGATTACCGCGAAGGAGGAGGAGAGTGTGTGGCGGGGGAAGGGGTGGCTCTCGGCGGCGATAGTGCACGACGCTAGCGATGGGCATTCGATCCACCCTCTCGCGAGTTTTCGTGCAAATTCCTGTCTGACGATCACCTCGGCCTCAGTCACGATCATCCTTCGATGTAGGCTGACCTGTCCGATCGATGAACTCTTAAGCTGCGTGTCTGCAGAAATTCGAAAATCGTTTTAGTAGTTTGCGTTGAAAAAATCCGGTCCGAGATGTGACACGTATCCCGTACAAACGGTAGACAAGACTAATATACCGAAGAAACTTTTGTGTTTATTATCATTCTTTTAGAAATCTTTCACCAACGTATCGGAGACATTTTTTTGATTAAAATGATACCAAACACTCCGCAATTCCCAAGCATTAATGAAACGTACGCTCTGGAACGGGCCGGGCCGGGCTGGGCCGCGTCGGAGCATTTCGTGGCTCGCTGGACCTGGAAATTGTTTGCGGAACAGGGAACTCAAATTGTGTTATTTTTGTTGCTCGCCCGCGGCGATGTGGTCCGAGATGATTGCTCGTGGACGTTCTTCAGCGGTCCAGAGATTCGGGAAGCTGACGAATTTGCTTGTAAATCATGCTCTGACCGAAGTAAATCATGATCTGAAATTCTTGATTTATCAGTGCACGTACCTTCCCTTTAGGAACTATTGTGGAAAATTTGATAATTTCTTTTTAAATTTACTAGTTGTATTGCTAAATTTCATTTTCTGCGTATAATAACGAATGTACAGAGTGTTCATATTAAAACTTTTTTAAAAAAAAAAAGTATAAAACTTGCCAAAAGAAATATCTCTAGAATTTCCAGCCGGGGAATATGAATACCGAAACAGCGGGATCAGAGACTGTCTTAATTCACGCGAAGGGGTTGAAGGCGACTTGAGGACATCGCTAGAGGCAGCTAGAGGGTGGGAAGCGCGTAGAGCACAAGTGCACGCAGATAGTCGATGTAGGTGCGTTGCACGAGCGCTTACGTGCCTAGAAATTCACCCCTTTTTTCCCCGTTCTCCCTTGTTCTTTCTCTCCTTTCCCGTTGCTCTCTCTCTCTCTCTTTCTCACTGACAGGTGGCGCGAGGGAGAGAGGGTTGGCAAGAGAGGGTGAAAAAGAGAAGGAGAGGGCCTCGAGAGTGAATACGGCACACAGGAGCGGCACGCACAAGTACACGGTTTCGCAGAGTGGAACGAAATCTATAGCACGCACTTACGCGGCTGTATATGCGTGTACGCGCACGCAACTCTCCGCACTACCCCCCGAGGACACCAACCGAGAGAGAGCTTTCAATTTTTCCTGCTGCCTTCGCGACCAGCCGGAAGCCGAGATTCTCGCGAAAGAATACGCGCCTGGCGTGCCTGTAATCTAGCGTCTACCCCGGCACCCCACTTGGATATACAGATACTTCCAAGTGATGTAAGAAATATTATAGCAGGATCCGCCATGCTATAGAGTTGTCTCGCGCGTTGCACACGTGCAGTAATATCTCGATGCATGTGGAAACTACATTTATGAATTTTTATATCCACTATTTTTGGACTGAACATCAGTTTTACTTCAGTATAGATTATTTTTCGACCGTTTCCAAAAATGTTGCGAAACAATTATTTTGTAACATATTTTTTAAACAAATTATTTTTTTTAAGTAGTGTACACGAAAAGATTCGTCCTTCAAGGACGCACAAATTGGATTTTGAAATTTTTGTCTAGGACTAATGCTCTCGGAGATTAACACGAATGTCGGCCGCTATAAAAAAATACATTAAATTTATAAAATTTCATTAAAATCTGCGTGTTACGGTTGGGTATCTTCCCTTGTGAGTCTCGTTTTACTCGATAGATGAATCTGTGTTATTCGACCAAGAGCGTAAAACAACACCACCCATACAGATGAAACGACGGAGCGAAAAATAAATCAGAAGTGGAAGATAAATATTATGAAATTTGACTTATGGGAAGCCACCCCTCAGCCAGTGAAACGTTGGAGATGGATATACCGCCATTCATATATCTACAAATTATATGCTTGAAGATACGTGATCGTAACTTTTCGATGTTCTGTCGAATTTTCTAAATTTCGTCCGACTTTGTAAATTCCATCGAGTCATAATTGCGATTTCTGCGACGAGCCGAAATCAAGTTTGATCATTTTTTCGTAGAGGATAATTTGAAATCTCCTTTACAATCGCACGAGGAAAATTGCACATGATTGCGCGAACTTTCGATATAATCATCGTTGTAATTCAACCCGGGGCGGATTGAACGCCAGAAGTGCGACGTTCGCGCGCCATCGAAAATATTCCGAGCGCGTGCGTCGCCCATTTGCCGCTCCTCAATCTAACGTAATTTTCAATGGCCGCGAATTTTCCGTTCTAGTAAAATTAACGGCCATCCGCGCTGAATATGCTCGACTTTGACCGACCGGATCCCTCCGCGTTCTCCACATTTTATAACACCAGCTCCTAACTCCATGCTCAATTGTTAGCAACATTCGACACGGGAATGTGCTTCTAAAAAACACTGTACAAAAGACGATTCATCATCAACTTACAGGCTCGTTTCAGCAGGTTTATTACAAATATAAATATTCTTAGATAGACAACTTTCGCAGACGATAATTTTCAGTCTCTAGTAATTATTCTACCGTCGGAATTTGTTCCTGAGATTAATTTTCGGCGAAAAACATAAATTATGCGGCAGGATCGCGGTCCAGCAGCCGTCCCAGGCGGTTCTTCGTTTTTCCTTCGAAATTATTTCCCAGGGTGTAATCACATTTCCGTAATTAATGGCTCGCCGGGATTCCGTGCGGCAAGATGGCCGCGAAGGAATCGAAAGGGCCACATCGCGTCGGAGGGTTGAAAACTCGAACGATCGCGTTCGCCTTGTAAAACGAAGAAGGGTGGTGCGTGTGGCCTCGGTGTGCCGCGAGAAAGAGAAAATTCCGCGCATCCTGCGCGTGTCTGACCTCCTAGCAGTTATTCCTGCCCCTCTGTCCCACCCTGTTTCCCTTACTCTCCCATTTTCCCTGCGCCTCCTTTTCGTCCTTTTTTCCGCCTGTCGACGGAACGGGCCGAGATATACTTTTATTTCATGGCTGCGAGGTCGTATTCGCGTTCCAACGACACGCGGTTTAACCTATATCGCCTCCGTCCTTGATAACCAGTTACCATCTCCCGTAAATCGCTTCCCGCTTTGCGCGATATTCTTCAACGGCCGATCTAGATCGCACGGAAATTGACTACATGCGATGTTTCACCGATCCAGCAACGCGAAATCCAATTTCGATAATGATCCGGCCGCGCAAAATTACACATGAAATTTCATTTTCAATAATTATGTTTAAATCTAAATCCAAATTCAACTTTCAATCATTATTTTTACATGTAAATTATAATTTTTGGAAAGTCTTTTTTGCACGTCATTTCATAAACCAATACTTCTAATTGATTATAAAAAAATAAGGTCGTTTGGTATAATTATAAAAAAGTTATTCTGTTTTAAAGAGCGTTCGAATACTTTCGTTACCCACTGTATGTACGGTATTCTTAAAAATGATCTGTAATTATTCGACTGCGGACCTTTATGCGAAAGAAAAATGTCGCGCTTCTTCTGGCGTATTCTTTTTCTCATCGAATGAACAAGAACCAACACGGGTTCATTCATTTTCCGTGTTTATCGTTGATAATATTCCAGTACGCTACAACCTAATGCGGATATTGCGTTGTGGGTCACCGTATATATTAAATTTCAATGTAAATATTTTTCTGTAAGGAGGTATGCAAATGTAATATTTGTCGGCCTGATTTGCATGTGATAAATTTGCAGAATGCGTAAGTATGCGTCGTGATTATCGACCTTGGGAAAGTGACGACTACTATACTTAGGAGCAATTTTTATGAGTTTACGTGACGATCGATGGTCCATGAACTCATGGACTAGTACAGGTTTTAGATTTATAAGAAAAAAATGCATCATTTCGTTTTAATTGGTGCGCGAAAATGCGAAGTATAATTTTAGTGAATGCGATATTAAAAAGTCATCTGTCTTTCGTGTCGTATAATTTAGTGGGGATTCGAAAATACAAATTTTGTATGTCTCCCCATAAGAAACATTACGTGGCGATTTGAATTTCTAGGTCCATAGCGACATCTCGCGATTACGTAGAGAAACTAGTATAGTTCAATTTTCTGGCTATTGTTCTGTACTATCGACACTGTCAGAAATTCTCTAACTAGTTAATTTTATATGGACAATACTTGTATAAAAATTTATTGTCATGATCGGATTTTTCGTGTCACTAGATTTTGTAAAAACAAAAACAAATTTTCGGCATCATTACCGACAGAGTACCAAGCGCTCGACTTTACCGACAATTCCCGAATTTGCGCGTACGCACAAAATATTAGATTATTAAGTCTTCAATTTCATAACAGTCTCCGTTTATTTGAAAGTAATATAAACAAGGATAATCTTACACAAAGTTTCTATATTCTTATCTATCTACAATACCAACAGTAGATACCTAGCTACAATGAAATCTATGGAAAGATTATTTAAAAAATATAATCATTAGTACACTATAATCAGAAGTCGGTAAATGAAAATATATAGCAATGCGAACAAGAATTAAATTACTCCAGCTATTCCTAAACGACGGTTGACTACATGCTAAAGTAGAAAAGTCACTAAATGGGACGGATGTAATTGAAGTGCCAATAAATAAGTAGCAAATGACTCGAACAATTGGATTCCTAGGTTTCCTAGTTTTTTCTCCTAAATCGTACAAATTCTTCCTAGCAATTTCAAGAATTGCGTTCTTGCTCAGCTCCATGCGATGAGTTCTCCGTAATAGCTTACTAATCATCGGGGAAACTCTTCAGGCATTGAGCATAATCTCGCAGGAGCAGCCATGGGCAAACCAAAACAGATCGGTGTACAGCTGGTTTCCGCTTCCTTCCAATGCTACTAGCCTCTTCTGCACGTATTGCTGCCGACACTTGCTGGTGTAGCCCTTGGGAAGGGAACAAATCCCGTTACACATAGATTGTCTGAAACAATGACAAATCAATGAAGTCGCACGATTCAAAATCTCACGCGAAAGTTAGGCCTCGATCGACTACCCTCCCAGTCAGCCAGGCTTGCCTCGCGCAGACATCGAGCACAGCCTGCAATCGTACTATGCTAACAGATGGCGAGCATTAAGATGTCAGAACGCGCTCGAAGCTGACGGTGCACGGAATCTGCTCGATTTTGGACAGCACACGCCCTGCCAGCATCAGGCGATACTTATTCGGACGCAGAAGTATGTTGTTCTGGTGGCACAGCCTACTGTCCAAGATCAAGCATGTTTGCTTACTGGGCTGATCAATAGACTGCGGATCTTTATGCATTTATAGCAAAATTGAGAAGACGGAATTCAAGATTGTTGTTCAAATCATTAAGGGAAGAAATAACATATAACGCAGTCTACTGATCAATGTTTGTAATCTTACTTTGGTGGCAAGACTTGTCGACAAGACCCGAGCCTAATGCGGAAACAGATGGCTGGGTATTTGAGTGCAAAGTTTCTTCCATGCAAAATCTCCAATGCGATGATTCGATTACTCACGTGCACTGCTCGACATTCACCATCTGCGTATACTTCCGGTCCGGTTCCGAAAGGTTCACCACGTACATCCAGTTTCCCTGGTTGTTCAGTGCTACCTTCGGTGCGTGGAACGACACGTCGGTCGGGCAAAGATTAATGGCAGCGGGGTCACTCTGTCTTTTCTTACGTTGCTTGGCCAGTTTGTTGTATCTCAACAATGGATTTTCGTACAGGGTGCGGGGTGGAGTTTTATTCTCCCGCGTGTATCTGCATGGAACAAATAAAAATTTGAAACCTTTCAAGATCATTCTCGATCGGTAGGATTAATAATTGATCACCTGGGTGTCCACCATGCTTGACCGTGTCCGAGCGAGCTCAAAGATTGCGTTTGTGGATAAACCGGTCGATCTGTGGTCAAAAACGGATTTCTGTGGCTGTGATCCGGTGCATTGTATCTGTAACTGATCACACAGAATGGTTGCATCATGCGCAAGGGCTGATCCGCGTAAAACTGTTAACAACGGTGAAAGGCGAGGACGTAGAGCGGATCGGCTGGTGTCACGCAGTGAATTAGCATTCGAATTACCCATTTTGTTGAGTGTCGTTCAACGGCTGGCCATAAATTAAAGTTGGCTGCCCTCGTGGAGGAAACCGAGGCGGCAGGAATGGTAACGGCTGCGGGTGAAATTGCGGCTGCCCCCGCGGGGGGTAATCGTAACCCTCGGAGTAACCTGGCACCGGCCTTGAACAGAATTTCCTTGACCTTGAACGATTTCGTCACGAAGAAAGTTATCACTAAGAGAACATTCTTCGATAAAGCTTTCGTTCGATGAGAGTCTGAATTTTATACGAAAATCGTGGTAGTCTATTGATTCTAGTGATCGTCACTAGACAGTGGATCTTTAAGCAAAATAAAAATGTTCATAAAAATTTATTGTATTCCGTAAACGTTTTGTATACCTGAGAAAAACGTAACGCTACTTTTAGATCTGCAGTCTAATTTTATCACACATTACAATCTCAAAATACTGCGATAGCATTGACAAACTTCTTGTGTACTTCAAGGAGACCAAGGAGACATTACTGTACTTAACAAAAAGAATTAACAGCTAACTGTTTAGCATCCAAGGTTCGAAAATAACTTTTTGCGAGTCCGCGACCTAGAAATGTCTGGCGATAGACGTCCAATACTACTTCGTGATCTTCCCGCAAGATTTCAGTACTGCTCTTGAATAAATTCCGAATGAATTATTGAAAGTCGACTACGATCTACCATCGAGCATTGAAGTCGTCTTTGGACTCGTCTCTCAGTACAGAACCGAAGTCGAAGCTGCATTTGTCCACGAGAAATTTAATCAGCTGCCTGCAACAGAGAGAAAAATCGACGGTTCGATAAAAAAAAGTAAAGTAAAGTAGGACAATTATAGTACGTCCCTTGCTACATTGTTAGAACGATCTTCGACCTACTAGATGTAAATTAGCGGCGACATTTTTTACGATATGGACCTGGCAATACTAGCATCTCGCATGACCCTTTGACTCGAGTTCAATAGTAACTGTTTCAGATGCATAAAAAATTGTGCCTTGCCATGCGTTATTCATGAGCCGATGGAAATCGGCCATGTTTTATAGGCAACAGCTATTTAAATTGAAAATATCTTCAAAAAAAAAAACATTGTGCAACCGCACTGGAATATTTTTTACTGTCTGTTTCATCACAAAGCTGCGCATGTGGCTATTTTAATGCAGATAATACAAATCACGCCTCGTAAACGTAAAAGTAGAACTTTTGAGGGAGACAGCGGACTAGATTGATCTTGCATCTAGCATCCAGCAACGATTTAGCTAGTTCTCTCCGGTTAACAGTTCCAAACCGGGTCGACAACAGAAAAAGCAGGCATGTTTATCAAAGTTATTATTTATCGTAGAACGAGAATCAATGTGCCGACCTAAAATTTCACGAGGAAACGTGCGAATTGCCCGCGCAAACACACCGACAAATTTTCGTTCACGTCTGAACCCTGAAGAACTTTCTCCGACGCCGGGCTAGAGATCTGTCCCGATGTATAATTCATGGTCCACGCCTAAAAGCTGTTTTCTCGGTGCTCGTAGCCGCTATTTCGAGGATAGCGTTCGCTGCATCTCGATCAGAAACCGTTTTCTGTCTGGGGACTTTCGAATAGTCCCACATTTATGAATAGTCATGGATTTAATCTCGAACTTGTACGGTACTTTGACTCGTCTCGTCGGTATTTCATTATTTTTGGTAAACTTTCGTATTCTTCGATAACGCATCGCGAACAAGTCCTTCATTTTACATCGTTTGTTTTACCCTAAGGACTGCTTAACCCATTGCCCTACGAGTTATTTTACGGTTTCAGTGATTAGAACCTTTTTTGCAGTTCGCAATTTCGTGTAGAAAGAGAAAATTTATATCTATTGTATGCCTACATGCTCTCAAATAACTATACATTGACAAAACCAAAATAGAATTTCATCTCGGTTTAAAGGAAATTAATAACATACAGATTTATTAGACTCTGTTCTGTCTCTTCATCACGAGTCTGACATTATAGGGTAGGGCAAGAGGTTAACAATCCGATTAATACAGGTTTTACGTTTGTTCAAATGTAACCAACTGTATGATATGTCGTATAAAATTATTAGCAACACAATTCAAAGAAATTTGACACGATCGCGGAAACGATCACGAATTAAAGTTACCGGGAAACAACAAACAATACGAGGTGTTATCGTTTCCTGTTTTGCGTCTGCTCTTTGTTTACGCAATTGCATTGTGAAGGCATTGTCAAGAAGCGACAAATACTCGAGACCGGACGTTGGTACCAAATTCTCAAGTATTTGAATTCTTCAAGTTTGTAATGCATAGAAACAGCTGTGCGTATTCAACGTTACTCTCTCGGCAGCTCGAAATTCTTCTATAATAATTGTGATTAAAATAACGGGTGATGGACTATATTCAAAGCTTCAGAAACTAATTGCTGAAGTCACGAAATAGTCCGTCTCTGTTCTATATACTTACCCTGTGAACTTAAGAGAAAGTCTATATTTTTAATCTACCAGAAATTGCGGTACAGTTCGCGATGTACAAGGTGTATAAAAAGTAATGGTCATCCGTCCTAGGAGTGAATCTACATCTCTGAATCGGTGGACATTTGTAAGAGAAACTTGCCGCATAATTGTTTATAACAAAGAAAATTTTTGGTAAAGTTGTTTTTTACATCAACACCTCCCACTCATCCAGAAGAAAAGAAATTTAAAAGAGAGAAAGAGTGGCTCATGTAAGATGTGGAGAAACGGCTAAGTTAGTGCGAGAACTTGGCTGGTGCACTATCGTGCACCTAGATATCCTCAACTTTAAGCGACCATAGCTTGTCAACTATTGATCCTAGAGGTTCGAAACTTCGATCTGCATCCGCACCGGGTACGAATCTGCTTGGATTCGTAGGAGAAAAGCCCAAATTTTGAGTTCGGTAAAGTAAAGAGCGGCCGTTTTCTTTGTTATAAAGAATTTTGCGGCAAATTTCTCTTACAAATATCCACCGATCCAGAAGTTCACCCCTAGGATGGATGACAATTACTTTTTATACACCCTGTACATGTTTATCTGAAAACGTTTTTTTTTTAACGATGCAGGAATGCGTTTCGGACAATGCGTGTCGTTCAGTTATGTATATCAGATGGGAGTGCTCGAACGCGTGCGATAGTCAATGATAAGACGTTTTTGAATAGTTAATGATAGTATATCGCGTGAGGCAGATGGAGGTCACTTTAAGCTCTTATTAGTATCTCTGACACTCGAACTCGAACGACGGGAAATGAGTGCGTGTACAAGCTGTTCCAAAATCGATGGCCGACTTGTCGAGCAAGCCAATCTATTCATTTAGCTGCTGAAATTTAAAAATAATGCCTGCCGTTTTATTGAATCTTGCGGATGTTGAAATTTTTGATATCGAATATTTGATCCGCTCTGTTTGATAGAATAAGAATCATCGAGTCATCGCCGGTAAGTAGAGACGGAAAAGGAAACGGAGACCCGCAGGTGCTGAACGACGATCGTTTACAACGATAAATCTGGATCGTCCCACGGATCGATGAAACATCGAACAGCAGGACTATCGATCGTAACGTGGCCGATAATTATCTAGCAGGGCATGACCGCATCAAGGCCACTGTCACGCTACGTTGATTAAAGAATTAACCGTATCGGAACCGACGTAACAGTCTTATTCAGGTCGCCATTAGTATTTACGTAACCGACAATCGCTTTCGGCTCAAGATTCCTCGTAGACATCTACAGAACGATCCAAAAATTCGATCATGCACAATCTCGGATCGAACGATCATCTACATCTACGCCACCGACGCACCGTGAAATCTCAGTCATTAATCTCTCTTTCAAAACATGAATAAAGCGATCAGTGCAACGCGGTACGAAGTGAATCGATGCTGAATAAATTAGTATATGTTTAAGGTCAAGCTTCAGCTTCGCACCAAGGACTCCTCCCACGTCGAACAATTAAATGGTACACCGCGAGCGAGGAAAGTATTCGAACCGAACAAGTACGATACACTGGCACGTTATAATTAACTAGCTTTCCTCCGCCACGCGTTGCTGTGGCTGAGTATTTTTTAAAAGCATGTTTTCACCTGTCACAGATGTGACATTTGGAAAAAAGACGAACTAAAGAACTTAATAATTTAAAAATACTAACCAAATATTTCTATTCAAACGCAGATCAATCTACTCAGCTGAAATCCAATGCAATGAGAACCTTACAGAACAAATCATTACGAATATGTCAATCAAACGGGGGCTGCTTATGAAGGACATTAAAAATCATAAATTATTCTGTTTTGTCGTCAATATGATGGCGAGTTACAACAAAGTGGATAGCGTAAAAACCTTCTCCATGAAAAATGGAGTATATGAAAAATAGTACAGTAATTTTTATTTGGCCACAGAACGAATTGAAAATCATCGCGGCCGATTAAAATTGCTGAAGAAAAGGAGCAGCTCCTGCTGTTTTGTATAAAGATTCTCAATCTGCTGATCACAGCATCCGCATTATTTCAGAAGCAGTAAGTCTGTGAAACTTCCGGTTTCGAGAACAGCATCAATTTGCTGTTCGCTTCGCGAAGCTGCAAAGGTACAATCTGCGGGTGACAGCAGTTTGATCATGTCGGTCTCCTTTCATCTTGCACAACTTGCTCCCGATTGAACCTTTGCAACCCGCCTATACAACTTTCCTCATCCGGTGGCGACAGAAGAAAAACTGACAAGAACCACGCAATTTGACACGCCTTTATCTACTAAAAAGAAACGGAAGAATAAAATGATTCGTCGTTACGATGTGCCACTTAGGCGCTCGCGAACAAAACGCTCCCGCGCCGCGTCGCAAATCTATGATGTCAGATTTATTATCGCATTTGCATGATAATGCACGGCTCTTAACAGCCACGGGAGAGTGAAGCGATATCTTTCCAAGGTGTCGGTCGCGTATTGTCCGTTCTCGCAGAGTAATCGAAAAAAAATGCTACCATTCGTTGTAATACGCGGAATTGTTATGCAGATCGAGCCATAAATTCGTTTCGCCTTCAACGGAGTGCCCGGTGTTAATAACAAACCGCTGACAGTAATGTGAATTCCAATTTTGACTATGTAATTTGCGAAACGGAGATTTCCTCTGTCCTCTTTGTCTTCCGCTCCGATCTTGCGTCCCGATTGTTCGATGAACAAATGTTTTCGAAGATCAAAACTGTGTGAGTCAATTGCAAGACCCTCTTTTATCGCGACAGCACGCTTGTTTCAAATATCAAAAGCGAATAAAATATAAATGCGAGAAAGCTCGGCAATTTGCCACGAGCGGCGTCAATTAAGCGCAAAATTATGAATCGACGGGGTTTCCAAAAAACGTCCTCGTTCCCCGAGAATTCACAAAAATACGGTTCACTGTCCTGTCATTAATATTCTGAACGGCGCCGGTGGAACAGTCGCTGCATACAAATGGTGCATTTCGAGACGGATTTTGGGAAAGTCCCGAAATCGTGATCGCGGAAGTGTTCTAGTTCGGGGTCGCGTTCGTGAAAGTCTGCTTAATGAACTTCGTGAAGCTCCACTACTTCAACTTTGGTGATTCTCGTCGTTTCAACGAAGCCAGTCTTCTATTCCCGATTAATGTCTACGTGCGGCGAGCAGAGTTCTCGAAGTGTCCGATGGTGCTGATTAATTTCGTGTTTATTGTACTCTTATTTTAATTATTTAGCCACAGGACGGGTTCGAGCGCAGCCAATTGAAGGCCGTCGGGTTTTTCTAGAACGTCGGACCCGTGTAACAAGAGTACGGCGTTTGTTCTGTTCGTTTTTGCTTGTTACGCTTAAACTGAATGAAACGAGTTTCTTACTGGGGATAATGATCAGGGCTCTCGCAGAACGTCTGGCCCGGCTTCGCGCAATTAGGCGTGTGTCCTGGTGGCGCAGGAACAAAAGGCTCGAATTGTGGTCGTCCTGGACATCCGTATTCGATGCACGGCTGGCTGTGCGCGTTCGCCAAGGATAGCTGAAATCGAATTCGTTCTTCGTGTAAAAATGTCCACTACAAATGATAGTATCTTATTACTAGAAACAGGATAACAGTTACAGCGGTTGAAACGTCTTTATCCCGAAAAATGTTGTAGAAGAGAAAAGAAAATTTATTACAACTTAAACGTTGATTACGAATCAAATTTTATTACGTTTAAACAGAAAGGCGTAACATTCATATTTGTTTCTGACTCGTTAAAACACGGCGAGGGGTTAAAGGAAATAGTAAAAATTTTAAATCGAACTCCTAGATTTTTCCGCGTGAACGTCTGCCAATTTCCTAACTGGATATTGAAACGGATAATGTATTTATTATAGGGCAATAACGTCGGTGCAAGTGGATTGCAGCGATATACGTAATCGGTGCGCTATTTCTACAAAATTTTCCTCGAAGATGATTAGGAGAAATCTCTGGCCGGTTGCGGAATCCGAGTGATTCATGCTCCTTTGAGGCGGTTTCAATGTGCTGCGCCTAATGCGTCCATTATTCCTAATATTAAATTCAGGATTAAAATGCAGGCGTTTCATTTTAGAAGCACTAATTGTCTCATGCGATTCCTTCAGAAAGAATCGCATGCTCGTACGACATTGCGCAACAGATCGCGAGATATCGGGATAAAGATCGCGCAAATGTAGAAGCCGCGTTCGTCGCGAGCTATCGAGATGAGCAGTAAAGAATAAGCGATAAGGCATCCGCGGATCTGTTCCCATCGGCCTATTTCCGAATCTGGAATTTTGAAACGGACGATCCGTATCTGACCCCGGTCGTTAACACGGATTTAAGTCTGACGTAATATCCTGGTGCAGCGGCGTTTAACTGCTTTCTTATGCCACTTTCAATTGACTCATCCGTATGACACAGCCTAGCCGGCGCGGCACCGTGTTTCATCGGATCACGACGGAAATCAGTCGTGTACCGAGAAATCGCTTTCGTTCTGATGATTCGTGACATGGTGAAACCGCGTCACCGTTGGTGCGCCAGAAATGTTCACTGAAAGCCATCGCTGTGTCCTTCAAACCAAAATTGTGCACGGATCTATTCGAGATTGATGTCTACTATATTATTTACAACTTACTACACCTGTGGTGAAAGCACAAATTCATTTCTATGCGGCTCCTGTTTTTTGCAATCGACGTGAAAATTCTTCAGTTCGTACGAATCTATTCAAGAAATGTCTCCTACAATACTTATGAGTAGGTGCAATTTAAAACATCAACGACATTAGAACAATTAAAAAATGCTGTTTCATTATTTTCACCTTGGTAAACATATTCGAAAAGAAAATAACTTTCTACTTCACTCCAATTTGTGTTGCAATTTGGGTAGAAAAAGGATATTTTCTACTCCGGTCTCTTGCAACCGAAGTGAAAAATTGTCGTTTTGAACGAGCATCGTCGATCCAATTACAAGAGCATCCGCAGTTGCATCGAATTTGGATATTCGTGTTCAAAAATTGAAGAGCGAGGATTGCATCACGGACGGCTCGAGTAACAAGCAATCCGCATCTTTTTACAGCGTTGCAAAGTGAATTCCGGCTCCGATGAAGATCTCGTAGCGCCCGATCATTAATTACGGATGATCTTACATCAGTCGTTACGATGAATTTTGCCCAGCTTTCACGGTGTGCACGAAACACAACGTTCGTCTCATCGGGTCGTAAGCCGCGGTGTCATGTCGCCGTCGTCACGTGTGCGACCGTAAAACGCGCGTCCCTGTTGTTTGTAGACACGCGCCTTCGAGAGGAGAAGCTGCACTTTCACGCACGATTCGTAGACGTAGAGACACGCGCGCCGAGTTGCGAATTAGAAACGTCGTTTAGACGCTTCCGTGAATTTTTACGCGGTCTCGTTTCGCGTGCCGCGATTCTTGCCGCAACGAGACGATTCCTGTGGCAACCGTCTCGATCCGGCGGCGCGTTGGCCATTCAGCTTCTAATGAGCTTTTAATGTCTCTATAACGCGGCATCTTATTGCCGAGCTGCCGGCCACCGTAAAAAATGTTATACTCGCTGTATAATGGCCGGCTAAACTGCCGTTTACACGGATTATAAAAGTGACGAGTCTTTTATTGCGGTCTCGTACTTTGAAATTGCAATGCGCGGATTTCGAAATCGATTTTAATGGGAACGAAACACTTTACGTGTACTTCTATGGAACAGAAACAGGATTTTGAACCATTCGATTTCTTGTTCCATTATTTCTTTCCGTATAATCGCAATTGACGATTTACTAATAATATTTACTAATAAATTTATATTGTGATGTTACTATAAAAGATATTGAATTGTTCTTTACAGCAAAAGATTCTGTAGACTTCCCCGAATACAGTGATATCCAATATTAATACATTGGTTAAATACAGGGTTAAATATTTTTAACATGTCCACTGCTTTAAATTGTACGTGCTGATTTTTGTCATAAATGCATCAAAAGCCGCAGTCTAGTGATCAGTCTGCGCTCCTAACTGTATGCGGCGCTTCCTTTAATTAAAGAGATGATCGAACAGTTGTATACAGCGGCGAGCCGTAAAGGGAGACGCGTCAACACTAAACCTACCAACACCGGTCACAATGACCGATTCCAACATTTTTATTTTACAATTAGACAAAATAATAAAACTTTTCATAAGAAACGATTGTATAGATATCTTTAGTAGCGCACGTATTACAATCGGAGTCGCACAAAGTCTAAATAAAATCAATCTTGCCATTTTCATAAGGGAACATGTACCAGTTACTTTTAAGGCTCGGTAGGTTTAGTGTTGACCCGGCTACGCTCATTGGGTCCATTTGGACCCAAAGCATTCTTTGCGCGCTTATAACTTCCAAACGGAAAGGCCGGCGAGTCTGGAATTTCTCTTGGCGGAGAATAATTAATTAAAATCTTTCTTCCACTAAAAAAAATATTTAAAATCCTTTTCGAAATAAGACAAGCAACGAAGGTGGACTGAGGATATTGCACAACCATCAAAAAGGTTCAGAGGACGGTGTACTTTTAGTACTGACACCGATAAGAAAGATCAAGATTCAAAATTCATTTTTAAAGAGCACAGAGCCTCACTTTGCATTGATTGTGCAAGAGACTCCGAATAGGTTAATTTTTACGTATGTAATTTACGTTTACGAATGTAATTCTCAATTAGTATGTAATTTAGATTAATAACAACAGATAAATACAAAATTTGAAAACATTTTATGGCTAAATATTAAATAGATTGATATGGGTCCAAATGAACCCAAAACAACTTATTAAGTGCCTTTTTTTAAAGCGTAGCCGGGTTAATAATAAAGGTATCGTGGATGGATCACTTACGATTATCAACAGGTCCAGGAGAGGCCTCATTTCGGGTAGGTAACGTGCCATTCGCCGAGGGCGCAGGATACTTTTGACGGACACTTAACCGGGGCTGTCGCTACGCTTCTCGTAATCGTGGATCTCGATCGCACCTCGCAAAACACCTTTCGCGGGGCAGGTGCTTCTTGGGGAACGTAACGGCTAAATCACATAATTGTCGTTGCGTGAGTCTCGTCGAAGGAATCCACGGTGACACGAGAAACGGGGAAACGCGTGCCGGTAACCGTGATAGAGGATGCGCCTAGCAGCAAGCTGTACGGATCGCGGAAATGCTGACACGTAATCATCGAGTCGCTCGTGTGTTGACAGGTATTGTTCCCCGCGGCTGGATAATGATCCGTCTCCTCCAGCGGCCGGTTAACTTTAGCTTCCCGCCGGTAAACTGTGTGAATCGAGAAACAATTAAACAATGCTCCACTGATAAGCGGTTCGAGCGTTGGAACCCAGAGGAAAAAAAAGAGACTTCAGAGTTACACGGTAACGTGTTCACCCAGGATTATTACAGGCACCATTCGATGAAACTCGTTGATAGCCTGCCGGCGCGCAGGGAAATTTCTAAGGAACATCGGCCAAGTGTGAAACCATTGTTGTTCACCACTTTCGGAAAACGAGTTAGCACCGGATACTATCGTGGTCTACCGCTATTAAGAATTTTATGCTCCGGGGCAGGCGTTTCCAAACTTCTACCGCCTCGTTTCTGTGATAATGTCAGTTTTATAAAGACAGACTTTCTTCTGCTAAGTCCATAAGTCACCGGACACTTATTCGAATGTGGATGCAGACGATTTTTTGTTATTAAAGGACCTACATTAAGGAATATAAGTAGTAAGACAATTTCTCAATCTCTATTTCCCAACATTTATTCAAATAGCACATGTATATATCTAATTTTACATTTAATTAAAATAATGCAATAAAATCAAGCTAGTAACCTGTATTCTGCAATTACCGTTTCGTTGAGGACAAGTGTCCGGCGATTTATGGACGGGAGCGTACGCAACTAAACATTTTAACAATGAGTCAGTCAGTAGATCAGAAGGAAAATGCTAGAGTTCCGAAACCCGCGAACGCCAGAGGGTAGGTTCATCCCCTAATGTAGGTCGCTCTAACTGTGTACAAAGTTTCGCAAACGACTTGTCACGCTTGGCTGATGCGGCTAGCAAGATCATTGATATGAAACGTTTAGGAAATCGCTACCGCGAGACTGTGCGTTTACCTGGAGACTTTGATTTTCGAGAAACTAGGTAGACACTTGTTATTGCTTCCTGTAGCTTCTCAACACAAGTGAAAAGGATCTACAACGCGAGAGGGTGCGCGTTTCGTCACCGCACTTTCACAGAAAGGGTGCAAGAAGCGACTGATCGCGGGTAGGTATTTTTCGGGCACTGTTTTATGACACTGTCGAACCGTGGAGATGCGAATGCATCGGCTACCTTGGTCACCCGGCACTCTGTCACTAGTTGTATTTCTGCTCTGTCGGGTTCGAGCTCTGTCAGAGTTAGTCCGGCGCTATTTTACGCGCGGCGATCTTACCTATAGCAACGTGGGTACTCGTATCTATACCCGTACCCGCGTCCGTACCCCTTCCTCGTGGACCCGTGCACGAGTTCCGATCTAGGGGGTACCCGGGTGGGGTAAGCGCGATATACTTTCACTGACGTCCGTGGTCCGAGTACTGTCCGGTCGACCTTACACGTTGACGAAACCCGATTAACTTTTAATTACTCGCATATAGCGCACTTGTAATCTGAAAACTTTAAATTTAGTGTTTCAAGCATAAACAAAGGTGTCGACTACACTAGCAAATATATTTTATTAGATAAACATTTATTTATGTTGGGGGAAACTGGTGTGCGAGTAACTGAAGGTTGACAGTCATTTTCCTGAAACGTGTCGTCAGAACGAGATCAATGAAATCATGTTACCTGGAAGGCCGACTGCTCGCTGTTTCTTGTCATCTCGTTTGTCAATCCGCAGCAGCCTGATCGATAATTGACGCCGTCATGACGGATGACGCCACCGTGGCGTCATGCGAACCTGAGGTGAATGGCCGCTGACGTCACATTATGGAATTGTTTCTACATATTCGTCGTTCTCACAGGAGTAAAAGATAAAAAGTACTTTGTAAAATTGTTATTGTCATTCCTGGAGAACGTTTCCGGTTCCAATGTACGGGATTCAAATACAGTATTTTAGGATCCAAGTATTCCTATGAAATACAATATTTAATAAATTAAATATGAAACTAAATTCTATTACGAATGTTATTACCAATGTTCGAAAAAAAATTTAACAAATGCTAGTGATATTATTTTCTATTTTATCAATTACAGACACGTACATTTTCTACTTTATCAATATTGCAAAATGTCAGAACGGTTTGTCTACCAGGTTGAACATTTTGCCACTAGGAGGAACCCTGGAATTCTTATGTAGGTCACTGATGGATCCTGATGGACACCGGAGAACGTCCTTTCCCTTTCCTTCCCCTACATTCCTATTCCTCTTCCTTAGATTTTTTCTTCGTTCTGTTCCCAACACTCCTTCATCACCAAAATCTAGGGCTTGTAATCCCGCAGGATCCTGCGTCATTTTTTGGTCCCGCATTTCTTAAACAGGTTTTGCTAAATCCCGCAAATTTTGCGAGACTATGCATGTAATCAAAATTACGCAAATGGCGACGCGCAAGATGAACAACCGTCCAGTTCATAAATCATCAGACACTTACTTATCTTCAACAAAATGGAAATGATAGAATACAGGTTTCCAACTTGATTTTATTCAGGAGAAGAGAAGGAAAGGAAGAAGAGAAGATAAGTAAGAGTCCGGTGATGAATCCCTCCTACTTCCTCCCTCTTCTTCCAAAATCTCACTGTCCCTTGAAACTAGAAAAACAGTATCGGGTGATAAAACGCACCAGGATCGTTGTATGTAGAAATTTTATATTTCTTAGAACTGCTACGACTAACAACAAACCGTATATTCATTCGAATGTTTTCACTGATATTCGTCATTCGACAGTACCGGTTAGGGTCAAGCACATTCACCGTGATTTCAAAATCCCAATCCCCTTCTTATCGATAAACCTTGTTAGCGGCGATTAAATTGCGTGCTTAAATAGTTTAATCCGCACCGAAGAGGATCGCAATTGAAAGGATCGTCCTATTTCACTTTTTGTTAATAGGCTCGCAACATTGTACTGATGCACTCACAATTCGTAACGAAAGAAATCCACACAATTGGGAACGTGTTGGTGACGTGTACAGTACGAAGCCAATGGTAAAAAATTTGTTTGTTATGTTCACGTTCTTATTTCACGATCTAACACCTAGCTTATCTATTAAATTAACGTTAGTTGAATCGTCGGTGATCGAGCGTAGTTCTTCATATGACTAAAGTCTCCAGTCTAGAGTCACACAATGGAGAGAGGCACTGTCCTAATTGAAACAACTGAAATGTATTATTTCGCCTCCAGAATATAAACTTTCTCCTTCGTTTACAGGTGGTTTTCAAAGCATGTATGCTCAAGATTTCGTTTTCAAGAATTCCAATGAATTATTGACATTCGCTGGTGCTTTGGAATGTTAATATATTCACGAAAAGTATTTTAGATGCCGTACAAGTTTCTATGTTCGTACAGTTATTGGTTCCATTTCCATATGCGAATTTTTATGCGCGCAAAAATAATGTACAGCATAATTGAGCAATATTACATAGTTGGTTGCTTCGAGTGAGAATTGTGAATCTAAAATTGCATAATTGAAACCTGCGCGGTTTTATATGATACGAAATTGTGACTCATAGGACGAACAATATATTTGACTGAATAATTGGCGAACAGTTTGTTTGTAAGGTTGGCGCGCGAGCCATCGCAGGACTCGATTTTTTTATATTCGTGTTGAACGAATAAATTAAGGGAAAGATATTGCCATATTTGATCGAATATTCGACGATTTGTCGTACGCAAACGAGAACGTTTCTTATTCACTTTGTTAATTTTAATGTAATATTCATAATCGTTGATAAAGTTTTCTTTTTAAGTGTCGCGTTTGCGCGTTATTATTAAATAGTAAATAATTAAAAATATTAAGGGAAGAAGAGTCCTACTTTGTGAAGAGCAGCAGGCATCACTCTGTACGCTCTTATTAGTTTAATCCCACGACATAGACGTTACACTAGAGCGTTCTGCTTTAGTCTATCTTCACTGTGGAATAAATTTTTCGTACAAATGCATTAGTACCGACGTAACCGACTGTTCCGCACATTATACCCAAGGCAAGGCTGAATAATGCCATATAACCAAAGTAAAATGCTGTCTGGAAGAGACCGTACATTCTGCAAATGAAAAACGCAGTAAATTAATAAATTATACTAGCCTACAATTAAAGACTATCTATATTATAAAAACATACTTAGTCTTGAAGAAGAAATAATAAAAGGAGTATATATAGACGTATCCAGCAGTCGAAGCTGCAGCTAAGAAACTTGTCCACTGCCTATAAGAAGATATTATGTTAAACGATTGGACTGACTCTTAGTAATTCAACTAATTCTTACCATCTATAGTCTTCAGCGTTCAGCAGAAAGTATGTACACACGATAGTAACGCAAACGGTTACTATCATTAGAATAACGAACACTAGTAACATAAAACCATAGACATAATAGATTTTATATGCCCAGAATGAGGTAAAGATGAAGTACCTGAAAGAATGCATCGTTTTAATCAGTTCGTGAACATTTCAATGAATCGGGAAACATACATTTCAATGAATATCGATCCGAATGGTAAAATGCCGCCAAGCATTATGATAACTAGCGGTTCCATAAACCATTTCTTTTCAGGAATTGGTCGTGGTACTGCGTTAATCCTACATGGCGCGTCCGGTGTTCCAGCTAGATTACGACCTAAGATGGTTCCAACCAATGTTAAGGGTAATATCACGAATATGCAAATACACGTGACCGCCACCTGAATAAAAGAGAATCACTGTTAAAGTAATATCGAACTTTCAGTGTTATGACCTTAATGATTATAAATTTTGAATTTCCTCTACTCAATTCTGCAGTAAATGCATAAAGATACCGTACCATAGATCCGAAAGGTATCGCACGGCTAGCATGATAATACATGGCGATGAAATTGATAAAGAAAGCAGTGCCGCAAACAATAAGAGGTAACATAAAGGCACTGAGAATCATTTGTTTGATCCAAATTCGTCCTCCCATACGAGCGTATAAACCACCTCCGGCGTATCCGTTTATGGGTGATGTAGCAGCGTATACAAAAATTGCTGTAGATAGCATTGAACCCCTTTCAGTGTAAAGCTCTCCAAGAATAGCAAAAATGATAACGCTAAGTACAACAACTGTGACCTACAGACAAAATAGGGTGTGTCATTCCGCATGTTCATTGGATTCGTTCGTTTACCAAAGTAATTACCTGATAGCCTGCACCTATTAAAGCAGAGAAAAGCATTGCATGACTGGCTGGTCTAAATACATCCCCGTGAACCTGTTTCCAGCCATACTCGTCTCCTAAATCTCTTTCCATGTCATCCATCTCTTCGTCCCTGCTATACCTAGCATAATCTTTCCTTAATGTACGCATCAGAATCATTGAGACAAGCCCAACAAGGAAGATTACCATCATGAAGCTATTGAAAATGCTGAACCAGTGAATCTGGAATGGAACATCGGTGCGTTAAACTGTTAATTTGTTTTTAGACTGCGGATGTTTGTGCAATTATGGCTTTTGAACATTTTCAAAATATGCTATGATATAAAATACGACAGAATTTAGTACGATTTTATTTGTTTCGAGTTTCTTAAAATTCCTCTACAAAAATTTCAAATTACATAAAGATCCGTAGTCTACTAATCATATTCAATTGAGAAAAGGGTTTTGCTTCTAGCGTAACTTACCCTGTGCTGGAAGAAATTAGGGTCCAAATATTTGTCGAATCTATCTTCAAATTTCACGTTACTCTTCTTCCAGTTAACTTCGTAGCTGAAAGAGATGGCCGCGCCTTGTTCTATCTTAACTTTGTTTTCACTGGTCAAATTCACATCGACTATTTGCTTTTTATTGTAGCCTATGTCAAACTTTTTATGTGTCCAAATGTAATATGATACCTCTCCGTTATTCTCTTCTGGATCGCCGACAACTCCTATAAAAGAATTGATAAGTACAATTGTCCAACAATATACTCGAATAAGAAAGCACTGAGTTACCCCAGATCGGTAAGTCGTCCATGTACATCTTGTACCAATACTGATTCTTCACTGCATATATGAACGCTTTCTCTTTCTCTTCATTTAACCTAATCTGGCAATACTCTGTTTTTACGACATCGGCTGCGGACACATACAATAGATAATACAATTAAAACTTCTTGAAATATTGAATAGTTTCTATTAACAAGTAGACTCCGAATGTTTATGCAAAATAAAAAGTTTCTGCATCAATTCCAAGACACGGAAGTTAAATATAAATTTATATTTTTTACTAATAATTTCAATGTAGCGAAAATAATATATTAATCCTCTTAAAGTCTTCTAATCTTTTCACTGTTTTAAATTTCACCTACTCATTTTTGTCATAAATGCATAAAATCAAGAGTCTATTAATAAGTAATATCGTCGATTACATTTGAATTCGATTTCAAGGCCGCTAAATTTGAGTTCGATGCCTTGTAGTGCCTCGGAGAAAGTTTCGTGATAATGGTTAATGACATTTTTCATGCCTTTACAAAAGTGTAGCGAATAGTATGAATAGGTTTCTTGGCGGTTATGATATGGTCCGACTGTACTCATCCATAGGACTACTTCGTCGTTATCCTCGTACTGAAAACAGAAACATTGTAGGAATAAAATTTTTTACTGAGAAATATATAGGGGTGCATATTGATAGACAATCGACAATAGATTGACAGTATTTTCTTTCACAAATAGTGAGTACGTATCAGACACAGAAAATCATGATTACATATTGACCTATTGTGAAGAGATAAGGAAGGAACGACTGCCAACGGGACAGAATGCGCGTTACGTGTCGCGAGTATGTTAATCGAGTGTGAGGAACGGTGCTGGAACTTTGACATTTCGAAAATATGTCATTTCTAAATACTTACGATGTGATTGTGCTCGTCGGGACGGGCGAAGGGGAGTAGGATAAGCGCCACAAAGTGGAATAACAATCGAGCCCGACACATGTTCATCGTGACGGGAAGGCGCGCTAGGCGCCTTATGCTACTACAGATAGAAATTCAATGATATCTGACAATAAAAACATCCCATAGATTCACAAAATACGACTAACGTAGCAGAAACACCGGACGGACAGACATCAGTGGACACGTATTAAAATGCAACGATGACACTCTCACAGTAACCGCTAATACCCGCTGGACTCGTAAGAACGTTTTCCTACATCAGATGGCGCTTCATGGTCGCCTAACAGAAGATGTTTATAGAGGAGAAACTCGAATATTTTCTTGTTAACCGATTTCCAGTGCGCATGAGCCCGTAAGTGGATCTCTCAAAACGCGATTACAGCTGGATCTGTCACCTGATTGGTCTATGTTTTTCGTGAATAACTTTGGAGAATATTTTCGCAAAGGAAAAACATATTTCAAATAACCTCAGGAATCACAGGAAATAGAAACTATATAAATCGAATGTTATTTCTTCTCTCAATGATTTTAATAGAGAAATCATGTATTGACCTCTTCAATTTTTTAAATATTACAATAATCTTGAATTTCATGTACTCCACTTTACTATAAATGCATAAAGATCTGCAGATCTGCAGAATCACAAGGCTAATTTCTAATTGGTTAATCGCTGTTAGATGGTGGGGATGAATAACAATACTAAAAGCATGTATATATTTAGGGTAAAGAAAGTCAAATATCATATATATTTTTACAGGCTTTCTCTGATACAGTCGTGATTATTAAATAGTTCAACACTATTACTGTTATTCTTCTGGCCAAGGCTTTCCTATGCCTTGAGACGCACCCATTCTCGATGGGTCCTGACTCGGATAATGTATCGGAGTTGTTCCTGGAGGGAAAATTGGTGTTGCGGTAGCAGCAGTCATCTGAGGTGGGAACATGAATTGTGGAGCAACAGGTGGTGGAGGTATCATCATTGGTGGTATCATTCCAGGAGTAGTTTGCAGATTGAAGAAATTGTTGCCCATGCTTTCCGGAGGTGGTGGTAAAGCACCTGGCAAACCGGGTACAGGTTCCAGGATTTCTCTGGTTGCCTCCGCTGCTGATACTGTCTGTCTTCCTTGAGAGCGTCCCCATTTGATAGTCAATCTTCTGCCTCCCAATATTAGTTTGTTGAATGTCCTTTCTGCTGCTGCTTCCGCAGCGCTTCTTTGTGTGTACTGAATAAAGGCACACTGCTGACGAGGAACCATCGTAACGGAACGTATTTCTCCATACTGATAAAAATGATCACGCAATTGCTTCTCCGTTAAAACATCTCCCAAATTGCCGATGTATAGTGTTGTGATAGATTTGTCCTCGGGTGGGTCTAACTTTGGCATTGCAGCAGCTCTGCGCATTAGTTTATCAGCAACAGGATCGTTCACGCCATAGTAACGATCCTTAATGTTTTGATCAGCTAGTGGATCATCAGGATCTGTAGGCTTCTCGTGACGATATGGACATTCTTCTCCTCTCTTACACTCTCCTTTAACCCAGAAGGAACAGATATGCGGTCTATTCCTTTTATAATACGGACTTGTTCTTGCTAGTTTCATTAGTAGATCGCTAGCAGCTGCAGATTTACCAACAGCTCCAGCTGGCGATGTTGCATCTATTTTACCAATTTCACTATCTATGTTTTGTACATAATACTCTTTGTTTACATCTGACCTGGGCAGGTCATCTTTAATTTTAAGCGCAGCGTCACGCACTTGGATGGGCAAACCGTATTCTAAATCAAGCAAACATGTTTGACAGACATTCTTCAGACGACTACAAGTCTGACAAACTTCAGTTTTCTTAAAACGCATTCTCGCACCGGGACACCATCTGAATACTGTGAACGGTCGCATACAGATTTTGCATTCTTTTCCATACTTCTCCTTTGTCTGCAACAGAAGTAGAGAGGTTGTTGTTTAATGTTCCAATGTGCAACTTTAATACTAATCCTACCAAGCCCAAAACATATAAAAGTGATACACCATATAGAAGTGAGAAGGTTGGATTTACTTCAACTTTGTACGGTTTTCATTATAATATGTGCTTAAATAAAGAAGACAATTCAGTCATTTTCAACTATGGCATAGAAAACTGGTCAATTTGACTGTGGTAGGTTTAGTATTAATGTTCCTTAACCCTTCCGATCCGACAGAGGTACGCTGCCCCCTCGCTATCTCTATGTCACTGTCACTATCACTATCTGTATCACTACTAATTGTAAGTTCGGATTCATTTTCAATTTCACATTCTGAATTTTCCATAGACGTGTTTTTACATGTTGATGCCACGACTGCTAAGAGTGAACCGATAGTAACAGCAAAAACATTTTGAGTCCTGAGCATCGTCATCTACATACCTGTGGTTGTTAGGAAAAACGCTGCATAGCATAATTAGAAAAAATTTGAGTTTACACATTAATTGAGCTTCATAGTATAGGATTTACATATTTACCAGTAAAAAAGTCATGAAATATATAATGATAATACTGTTTTCATTCAGAATGTGTATTGTTGAATCATAAAAAGACGAAAATTCGTTATGTTGAATCAGGACGTACATCGTACGTCGTTCATCCGCATACGATAGATCGTGAGGACGTACACCGTACGTTCTTCGAATCGGAAGAGTTAAGAGAGAAAATAATTATACAATTTGCAAAGATGCGCTTACCATACGAATATATGGATTGTCACCAAGGCAAGTCTGACATAATATTGGGAATTCCTAAAATGAAATGTTGATTAATGAAATTAAATGTTGTTTGGTTACGTGTTTAGAAGTTTGCTTTGTATCACTCACAGCATCTTCCCAATTTTGTCTGTTGTATGTGTTTGTAGTTTTCGACGTAGCCATTTTAAATTACTATGCGTCAACAGAGTAGCCAGATGCAGGGGAGAGGTAACGACTGATAGCGACTGAACTGAATCACTGCTACGCCACACTGCGCCACACTGCCACTGACGGACTGACGATGCACTTGACAAAGGAAAAGGGGTGCGGTAGGGAGTAGAGGAGGGGAAAATGCGGGTTTACATTCATGACGGTGGCTACGCAACGAATACGGTTCCATATATAGATGGCTCTGCAATCGGCTATTCTCTTCCATCTTGATCATAGCAAATCTATGGTCGAGATCAGTCAAGTCAGTAACGTAAAAGTGTGGCCAAAATGGAGTACCTTGATCACCTCGCCTAATTTCGCAAAATTTGTTATGATTTGATTTTAAAATATGAATGTATAACATGCTTGTGTTGTATTAAAATTAATTATGTATATGTACATACAATATATAATATATATGTACATACTGATCTGAACTGTTCCGGTACTTTTCTGTCGGTAATACTTCCCCACTACTTTCCCCACGAACTTAGGACGTAAATAGATACGTCCCTGCATTTGGTCGCATATGCTGGCATATGCACGTGAAACCCATGCAATATCCCAGCCAATCCCAGCATTGGTCGAAACAGCCAATGAGGTGAAGGGAAGTTCAAATTCAAACGAAAGCTGGTCGAAATGTCGGACGTCGGAACGCTTTTTCAAATGACCGTTACGGTATACGAGTATCAGCGTCAGTCATCAGTATTTCATGATTCGATTAATGTAGCTAGTTAAATTAACGCGAACATGTCGGACAGTATTAAGGTTGCGATTAAAGTGAGACCGTTGATTAAACGGGAAAAGGACGACAATCTGTCACCACAATGGAAAGTTCAAGGAAACACAATTGTGTCGACGGATACGGAGCTAAAGAAACGCGGAGATGGTGGATATTGCTTCGGTATTTACCAATCATTTTTAATCTGTCCAACATTTCGTAATGTTTCTCGTACAAACCTTTTGTTACATGTCCTAACGTTACGTTGACAATTTTACAGATCATATATTTGGCATGGATGCATCGAATGCACAGGTATTCGATAGTATAGTAAGGCCCATTGTTGATGCTGCTGTAAACGGATTCAACGGTACTGTATTTGCCTATGGCCAGACAAGTTCCGGCAAAACGTACACAATGATGGGCACCAGGGAAGAACCAGGGATCATACCGCTGGCTATCGAACACATGTTCAGTGCTATCACGAACACAGCTGGTCGAGAATTCTTATTAAGGTTTTAAAATAAAATGCAATGGTTAAATTTGAACCCTTTGCACTCGGAGCTATTGCGTTGGCAAGAAAGTAATTTAGGTATTTTAAGGTGAAATAAAACCCAATTTTGTTATTCAATATGTAGCTGTCGCAGCTTTATGGAAGTAGTCATAACTTTATTAAGCTACCAGAAAGATGGCAAAAGATATCATCAAATAAAATGGAAAATATTTGATCGATTAAAGTTCATTGCTTAGAGATTTTTATTTCACCTTAAAATACCAAAATTACATTAAAACATTTCTTTATTCATTTACTTTTAAACATTTCTTCAGATCTAGAATATTTCCATTTGCTATGATTTAATATTGTAAATAATATTTTGAATAATGGTACAGCAATTTTTAGTGGTGCCTCTCAGAGGGGACAATCGAGTGCAAAAGGTTAAAGAATATAGTTTTACTAATCGATTATGTAGTCACCATTCTTTTCTAATCGAAGAAGAGAATCTAGTAATAGTGAATTATCTAATAGTTAATAAGATGACGGATTAATTGTAGAAAACCAAATTTCAATCTAACCAGTCGAAGCTTTGATTGCCATACAAAATCATTATCTTCTAGAGTGTCGTACTTGGAGATCTACAAAGAGAAAGTCAACGATTTATTAAATCAAACTGGCATCGACCTGAAGTTGAAAGAAGACACCAGCGGTCAAGTGTTTCTGCATTGCAAAGAAGAGATCACCAACAGTCCAGAGAACATGATATCTATAATGAAGAAGGGAGACAAGAACAGGAGGACAGGAGAGACCAATATGAACGAGCGAAGCAGTAGAAGTCACACAATATTTAGAATTGTAAGTAAACATCGAACGTTACTGTGTCGTGTACGACGGTATTACAATGTTTATATACGTTTTCTGCAGACAATCGAGAGTAGAGAGGTCTCGGGTGATTCAAACAGTGTGATTCAAGTTTCCCAGTTGAATTTAGTGGATCTGGCTGGGTCCGAGAGGGCACGGCAGACAGGAGCAACCGGTGAGAGGTTCAAGGAGGGTCTGCATATCAATTTGTCTCTGTCGACATTGGGCCTGGTGATCAAGCAGTTGAGCGAATACCAAGATGGCCAGAAATACGTGAACTTCCGCGATAGTAAATTGACGAGACTGTTACAGAACTCTCTAGGCGGTAATGCTATGACGACCATAATTTGCGCCGTGACTGCGGCCGCTGTGGACGAGACACAATGCACTCTATCGTTCGCGTGCCGTGCGAAAAGCGTGAAGAACAAGCCGCAAGTGAACGAGGTGATGTCGGATGGGGCGCTTTTGAAACGTTACGCGAAACAGATCTCGAAACTGCAAACGGAACTGGAAAAAATCAAGCAGGAGAACCGAGTGGCGGAAGTCGAGGAGATGGAGTCGAAGTTGCAAGAGAAGGAACGGGTGAATCAGTTGTTGGAAGAACGTATAGAATTGCTGAAGACTCGGATCGTCTCCGGGGACACCGTCAGCGAGGACTCATTCAAAATCAAGGCGAAAAGAAGGCAAACGTGGGGCGGTCCGGGGATGATGAATTTTCGGCCTGCTTTTCAGCCGACGCCGGGCTTGCCGACTATTAAAGAAGTGTCCTGCGAGAAGTCCTGTAGGAAGAGCATCATTCAATCCGTCGATTTGATGAATCAAACCTTTCAAACAGCTTTTACGGACTTCGAGCTGGAGCTGTTCAAGAGCGAGTGCGATCGAGTGAACGAGGAGAACGACAGCGACAGCGAGCAGGAATTATTCGTAAAGAAACACAAGCATCGCGTCACGTTCAGGGATGAAGTGTTTACCATCAAGCCGGAGAGGCTAAGCGCAACGCCGGAGAGATCGAATCGCAACACAGCGTGTCAGACGGTCAGCTGCCAAGCTTCTCCCTCGACGCCGAAGCACATTCTGCGGCAATGCATCAGCCATTTGACGAAAGAGTTTGTGGAGCTCCGCCAGTTCACAACACTGGAGAAGCAGCTTTTGAGCCTGGATGACAGCGTGAAGAAGGAGATCGAGTCAGAGGGACCAGTGCTAGAATACGCGCCGGAGGTGAAGAAACGGCTAGGAAATTTGAACCTCGCGGAAGAGACGAACACGGAACGCGTGATCGCTGAATTATGCTCGAGACTTGACGAGCTCGAGAAACAGAATATCTTGGAGAAAGAGGAGAGTCGAAAAGCAACGAAACAGTTCTCGGAGGTGGAGAGGCAAATTAAAAATATCACCTCTGAAAGAGACGAATTTGAGTACATGAGCCGCGAACTGCGCGCGGAACTGAAGAAGAAGACCGCCGAGCTGGAGCTGAAGAATATGTCCGAGGAAGGCATGAAGGAGGTGGAGTTGAAGAAGATCTTCGAACTGGAGAGGAAGCTGAAGAACGTTACTCTGGAATACACCGAATTGCGCGACGAATCGACTAAGAAAATCGCAGAATTGCAGAAGGAGGTCGAGAACATCGTCTCCGAGCGGAAAGAGTTCGAGCTTATACGCCGTGAGCTATGTACCCAGTTGTCCATCAGGTCTTTGGAGTTGGACAAGCTGAAGAACGATCCGGTAATCGTGAACGCCGAAATGAAATTTGAAATTCAAGAACTGGAGAAGCGGAACGGGGAGATTGCATCCGAGAAAGCGGTTATGGAGCAAACTATCGTCGATCTGCGAGCAGAATTGAGTCGAGTATCCTCGGACGCGGAATCGAGAATCGTTTCCGAGCGAACCGCGCACGAAGAAACTGTCGGAAGAGTTTCTCAATTGCAGAAGCAGGTCGATGACCTCGCTTCGAAAGGGAACCAGCTTGAACGCGTCAACGTTGACTTGAACGCGCGACTGGACCAAAATATCCTCGATTTCGAGTCGAAGATTGCAGCGGAGCAATTCGCGAGACAGGAGACTGCGGCGAGAAACGCCGAGTTGGAGGAGCAACTTCAGAGTTTCATTGTCGAGAAGCAACAACTGGAAGCCAGCAACGCTGAATTGAGCAAAACAGTGTCCGAATTCGAGTCAGCCATGAAATCTGAGCACATCGCACGCCAAGAAACGGTTGAGAAGCTTTCTGTATTGGAGAAGGAAGTCGAGAGTATAACATTGGAGAAGAATTCACTGAAAGAGGCGCTGCAATTGAAGACAGCCGAATTAGAATCGAGAGTCGTGCTGCACCAAAACGTGGTGCAGACTGAACAGACTGAATGCACATCGGCTGTGAGTGAACGCGACCGCGTAAACATTGAACTGCGTGCTGAGCTGGTCGAGAAATCTTCCGAGTTGGAGACAAAAGTGGCAGAGCTAGCCGAAAGCAAGAAATCAATTGAGAAGCTGGTTGAGCTGGAAGAGCGTGTCAGAAGGATAACATCTGAGAAGGACGAGCTGCTACGCGACAATGCCGAGTTGCGCACAGGACAAATCGAAGCTCACCAATTACTGGAGAAGATCTCTGATTTACAGAAACAGGTTGAAAGTAGGATAACCGAGAAGAATGAATTGGAAAGCATTAACACCGAATTACGATCCGAGTTGGGCCAGAGAATTTCCAAATTGTCGGCCATAGTCGCGTCGAAACAGATTGAGAGCCAGAACGCGATGGAGAGAATCTCTGAACTAGAGAGACAACTTGAAAGCACCGTTTCCGAGAAGTTTGAAGTCGGACGTGTTAATGATGAATTGAGACAGAAGGTATCTGAACTGGAAGCCAAAACGACGGAGCAAATGGAAGCGACATTAGAGGTGGAGAGCAAAATCGAAAGTTTGAAATCCGAGAAAGACGAGCTGCATCGCATTATCGCTGAGATGAGCGAAGAGAAGTCGAAATTGGAGATAGCGATGGGAAAACTTGGTGAGTTAGAAACACAGATAGAGAAGAAGGAGCTCGAACATGCGAGCTCTCAATTGCTCGAGAAATTGAATACAGTAAGTACGGCCAAGCCGGAGCTGAAAAACGATGATATTCTTGTCAGCGAGGACGGCAACTGCTCTGTGGATCAGAGTACGAAGGACTGCCTGGACAATCAATCTTTTCTGTCCTATTCTAAACAGTACAATGACAGTACCTTCGACACATCGGCTCTGATGTTGAGCATGGAAAAGAGTCAACTGGAAGAGAGTCTGTACTTGAAGAGTCAGGAATTGAACGAGATCAAATCCGACGTTCAGAGTCTGAGGCAGGACATAGAGAATCTGCAGGAGACTATCTACCTACTGACGACCGAGAACATGGAGATGGCCGGGAAACTGACCGCCGAGCGCGAGAACGCGAAACAGGCTGAGGCGAATCTTCAGAAAACGATCGACGAATTATACGGCCGCATCTCGGACGTGACTAACCAGAAGATCACTTTGGAGAGCAACTTGGCTGCTCTGAACGATCAATTGGAGTTGATGCGTTCGAGAGACGCAACATTGGAAGCTGCCAGCAACGAGGACGAGCCTTTCGTGTCCTACAAGAATAAAATCGACAAGCTGACAGCGGAGAACATCGAGCTGTCGAATTCGGTAGCCGAGAAGAACAAAGAGCTGGAGAGCATCAAGGAGAGCAAATCGCTTTTGTTCGATCACGAATGCATGTACAAGGAGAAGGCGGTTGCTCTCATGGAGAGGAACGAATGTTTGCGGACAGAGAACGACGAGCTCTCCACCGACTTGATGGACAAAATCGAAGAGAACGACGAGCTGAAGCAACAGTGCGAGATCTTCAAGAAGAAGATAGAAGAGTCCTTGCCGAAGAACGAAGTTTCCATCGAGGGAGATGCGGAAGATCTACAATCGCAGAACAGTATGCTGAAGGCTGAAATCATAGAACTGAAGATAAAGGTGACCACGCTGTCCGAAGAGAACACGAAATTCTCGAACGATCTGCTGCAGACCATCGAAGACCTCGAGAATTCACGAAACGAGAATTCACGAAACGAGAAGTTCGACGACAGCGTGGAGATGTGCATGGAATCTCTTCAGGGAGAGAACCACGAGGCTCCGACACTTGCCGACAAGGTAGCAACGTTGCAGGAGAAGGTCAACCAATTGACTCGTCTGAACAAAAAGCTGAGCGACCTGAAGCTGACATCTTGCAACCAGTGCTCCCATCTCAAGAACTTGAACGAGAGTCGAAGGACTCTGAAGCTGGAAGCAAAATCGCTCAACCAGAAGCTCGAAGATCTTCAGAGGAAGTTTGATCGGAAGTGCGAAGATACCGAAATCCTGAAGAACAAGATCAACCAGGAATTGAACACGAGCGGTACCGAACTGACTGCGAACGTGAGCTTCGTCGACGAGATAAACGTGAGCTTCGTCGAGGAGAGGGTGCGGACGTTGAACGACGAGCTGCAGACGCTAAAGGTGGACCACGACAAGCTGACGGTCCTGTACGAGGACAAATGCAGCGAACTCGAACAGCTGCGCAGCAACGCGAACATAGATCAGTCATCAGTTTTCGACTCTACCTCGAACAAACCTTCCGAGAAGAATAGCTGCAGACTGGTTCAGATTCAGAGTCACATCGACCAACTGAAGACCGACATAGACGAGATGAAGAAAAACAGCACGAACTTTTCTGTCACGCTGAACCAATTCAGAACCGAGAAGGCGAGCTTGTTGGAGAAGATCGACGGCTTGAGAGCCAGCAACGAGGAACTCGAGCAAAAGTTGTCCACGAACGAGAATATCGCGGCGGAGAAGATACAAGTTCTGGAGAACGAGTTGACGAACATGAGCAAGGAACTGCAACAGCTCTTCGATCGTGAGAAGACGCTCGAGAGTCAGAGGTTGACTTCAGAAATGGTGCTGGAAGAGTTGAAGATTGAACAGGACAACAAGAACGCGATGATCGAGTCGTTGAGAAACGACTTGGACTCGGTAACGAAGAAGAATCAGTTGATCGCGAACTCCATGGACGATCGGTACAGGGAAGAGCTGCAGGCGTCGAAGAGGCAGCACGAGGAGTTGAACCAGCAGGCACTGGTGAGAATCAGTGAATTGCAGGAGCATCTAGTTCAACGGGAACAGCTATGCGAAGAGCTTCAGAAGAAAGGTGTCTACATGGAGCAGCTTTACCAGCAGAGCGAGCAAGAGAAACACATCTTGATGGAGAGGCTGCAGATGATCGAGGCCAATTTACAGTCGAACTTCGAAGCAAGGTATAAAGGCGAGCTCGAATCGATATCCGCCCAGTACCAGCATCGTATCGAAGAGACCGAGAGCAATCTCCGAAAGCTGAACGATACGCTGAACAAATACGCCGACGACAATCTGAACTTGAAACAGGAGCTGGCCAAGCTGAAGAACGACGAGGAGAAGCAGAAAGAGAGCGCGTCCAGCAAGCAAAGGATCGACGACATCGAGAGGCTGAACGGAGAGCTGAGCGACATTAGGCGGAGCATGCTGAAGGAGTTGAGATCACTCAAGCGTACCGCCAACTGCGCGGAGCTGTCCGGACAGTCCGTGAACGAGATCTTCCTGATCCTGGTGCAGACTCTGGTCTCGAAGGAGCAGGAGATGATCAAGACCATACGGGAAACGTACGAGAAGGATAAACAGGCACTGGAGGAGAAGATACAGCAGAGTGCGGATTCGGAGAAACGCGCAACCACTTGGGCGAAGGAATTGGAGACCGAGACCGAGAAGCTGCAGACGGAGCTGACGGAACGAGAGCGTAGCCAGAAGGACTGTGAGAACAAGATCTCTCAGAAGGAGCATCTGCTCAGGGAGAGTATTCGCGAGAACGAGGTTCTCAGGGAGAACATGAGGATGCTCGAGGCAGACCTGCACAATCTGCAGACGGAGTTTGAAAAGTTGCACAAGGACGACAACAAGCAGGAGGAAGCAATCTACGTGGCGCAAAAGAGGGAAAAAGAGGTGCAAGAGATATTCAAGAGCAAGGATCGGGAGTTCCAGTCGAAGCTCAAGGCCGAGACGGAGATGTACGAGAAGAGAATCAACGACCTGTTGCGCACCATTGAATCTTACAAAACGAAGAACTTGGAGATGAGCAGCGTCGTGGAGGGACTAGAGGCCAACGAGAAACAGCTGAAGAACATCATCGAAGCGAATGCGATCGAGATCAAGAAGAGCGGTCACAGCCTGGAGAGAATGAGCGCAGAGCTCCAGGAGGTGACGGACGCCTACAACGAGGCGAACCAGCAGCTGGATCAGAAAGCTTCGCACATAGAGGAGATCTCGGCGATCTTGAGGAGCAAGTGCGACATGCTGACCGAGTACAGGGCCAAGCTCGACGCTATACTTCCGGAGTTCGAGGTACTGAAGAACCACGTCGGCGATCAGAAAATAACTATAGAGCGGTACAGGCAGGAAGTCGAGACGTTGAAGGCGGAGAGGGAGGAGCAGCTCGAAGCGATCAAGGACAAATTGAAGGCGGAGGAGATCAAGAATGCCGGGATAAGTAAACAACAGAACAACAAGAACGTCGCGCTGACAGAGGAGCTCAACGAGCTCAAAGAGAAGTACGAGATGCTCAAGCAGGATAACATCAAGATGGAAAGGAGAATGAGGCACAGCACTAGCAAGATCAAAGCAGAAGCGGAGATGGATGAACTGAAGGAGCTGAACAAAAGATTGCAGAGCAGCTTGGACGGCGCGAGCAATCGCGTGGTCGAGCTCCAGGAGGTTAAGAATCAGACCTTGACGCAGCTGATCGATTCCAAAGCCATGTACGATCTACTGCTGCAGGAAAACACCAAGATCAAGAAGACTCTAGCCTCGTACGAGACCAAGTTCAACGCTTCGAGTTCGTCGACACACGAGACCAAGTTCGATGAACTTTTGCTCGAGAAAAACACGATCGCGCTCGAACTCGAATACAAGAAGCTGCAACTGACGGAGAAGGAGAAGGAGGTGAACAAGTACGCTAACCAGGTGAAACAACTGCAGGAGAAGAACAAGGAGCTGGACGAGGAGCTGGATGACTACGCGTCGATTATCCAGGAGCGAAACTCCGAGATCTCGGTGCTCGAAGAGAAGCTGCACTCCCGTTTGACCGAGAACATTCGCATCAGCGAGCTGGAGCAGAAGCTGGAGAGACTGTACGAAGAGAACGAGAAGCTTCGCGACCAGGCCGACGCTCTCAAAATGAGACTGCAGATGGAAACGGAAAAAGTGGAAGACGACGTGAAGTCGCGAGAGAACGAAAACGTGATTCGGATATTGAAGAGGGAGAAAGCAGACCTGCAGACCGAGCTGAAAACCTTGAAGAAACAGATGGAGGCCAAACAGTATGCCAGCGACACGAACGTTTCGTTGAGAGACGCGTCGATGATGAGCCAGGATCAGTCAAGAGACTCGAGCAAAAAGGTGCCAAACAACTTGGAGGGTGCGTGGAACCGCCTCACCGAACTCCAGGGTGAGAAGTACGAGATCATGAAGGCGTTGGCAGACTCGAGGCGACAGTGCGACAACCTGTTCAAGGAGAATCTCGAGGTGAAGAAGATCCTACAGTTGTACAAGGGTCAACTGCACGAGCCGAACTTGGAGATGAAGGAGGACGAGAAGCTCGACGACGTGCTGCACGACGAGAACAAGATCGCCTGGAAACTGGACAGTGGAACAATCGAGCTCAATCAGAAGGGAAAGAATTTGAAAGAGTGCGCTAACAAGATGCGAGACTTGGCTACTAAGAACAAAGATCTGGACATCGAATTGGGAAAGTCTGCGGCTGCCATTCACGAGCGGGACGTCGAGATCTCGAAGCTGAAAGAGACCTTGAAGTTCTTGAAGGAGGAGAACAACAAACTGAAGAGCGAGATCGAAGAGCTTCAGGCCCGACCTAGGACCAACAAGAACTTTCACAATGATATCAAGGACTATAATTATCGATTGTGGAACAACACAAGCGTTAGCAATGAGAGCATGAAGAGACAGTTGCAAAATAGTGTCGTCGAGGAGGACGAAAAATTGAAACAGCTCAGGAAGAAGATTCAGGATCTAGAACTGACACTGGTGTCGAAAAATGGTAGACTGGCCACGTTGGAGCTTGAGATTCAAAGCCAAAGTTTCCCGTATCAGAGGAAGTGTAAGGAATTGAAGGAGCAACTGCTTGCTTTTAATAATAAGGTAGCGTGTCTTCACTCCTAAATCGCAAGGAAAAATGTGATGAATTTTTTATTGGAATCGTTTGTTTTACTTTGTTATAGAACACAAAGTTGAACCTGGAGATAAAGGAGCTTCAACGATGTATAAACGATGTGAACACACGGGAATGCGACGTCTGTAGGCGTTGGCGTGTGAATAGAAAAGACCAGGGTTGCCAGACGATACCGACTGACACAATACGTTTCTGCAGCACTAACAGCGGTGTTATTGAGGTACGTTCAGGTTGTTAATGTTTTGTACTCTCCAGTTATTAATGAACATGTTTTGAATTTTTCTTTGTGCAGGATCACTTGAAAATCGAGAAACTCGAGAGAGATAAGACAATGATGAAAGCCGCGTGCCGTAATCGAGCTCAGCGTATCAAAGAACTCGAGGCAGAGATACATAGGTTGAAAAGATGTTGATCCGCCTTTTACATATGCAACGACGTCCAATTAACGCACACCGTTAGTTTTACACGAACACGAAATTTTTATATATTTGACATAAATATTTGCAGTCTAGTTTGTAACGCGTGAACACATTTGTATTTAACAGTGTAAATAATGTACATGTAAGATATGCCGTTTATAAGTAACATTATCTGTGATTGAAAATAATAATTTTATTCGAGAATTTTTAACGTAATCATACAGAACACTACTTCATAAGCAATAAATAAAGTTGGTAGTCCTTATAACCACGTATTGTATAAAACTATTTTTATTAAAAAATATTTTACTGGAAATATTGCTATATAATGTACAAACTTATTTGACGTAACTGATATTATATGTTTATATTTCACGATTCGTTGGATTTCGATTTTTTCGTCTTGTATTTAGGTGCGAACTTTTTCGGCCTCTTCTCGCCAACTTTTCTTTGAAAAAGATCTACGAAAGAAAGTTTACCAATTAGTACATTCTGTCACCTAAATTGATTGAAATTATAAAGTCGGATAATCACCTTTGTCAGGTTCCGCTCCTACTTCATCGCGATAATATTGAGCATCATCGTCGTCTTCCACGATGTTCTTTTCAGCCGATTCCTTCGCGATCTTTCGCAATAACATTTCGCTTTCCGTTTTCTTGTTCTGTATTCCCTTTAGCGATTTCGCTTTGTGTTCCTGCTTCTCCTCTTCTTTTCGTCTTTTGTTTTGTTCCTGAATCTTCTTCCTTTTCTCTTTTAACTTCTTCTTTTCTTCTCGTTTCTTTTTTATCAGCAGTTTCTCTTCTTCCGATTTGTGAACATATTCGTGGAAAAGTACTTCGCCATCCAGAAGTCCGTCTTCGATTTTAATTAACTAAAACCAATTTTATAAAAACTACTGCTTACGGGTCGTTAGAATCGTCGAACGAAAAGAGATCACCTACCTCTAATGTTAATCTGGGTCCTAATTCGGACAATCTAATTGCACTCGTGCTATTCGCACGATTACCACGCGAAGACAATGTTTGCGGTAACGTGACTTGATTTGTAGGATCGTCTTCAGCTTCGCTCTCGGAAACAGTTCCTTTCGTCAGAAACTCGGAAAAATCATCGCATTTAGACAAGTTTGGTATCTTAGCTTGTACTATCTTCTTAACACCTTTCGATAAACCAACAGGCACCACTCTAATAGCGTAATGTCTGAGATCAATCGTTTTCGAGGTTGGATTGTAATTTAAACATAAACACCTGCGAATTGTACTTAAATTTACCTAAAACATTCCAAAAGAGATGTTTCTTTGTAATTCTAGATATTATTTACAATGTACGATGTTTTCATCGATGTTTAAACTTACCGTAGTTAAATTTATGGTAGGGAACATATTTTGAAACATAGAAGCGATAAGCTTCAATTGCATACCTTCTCCGCTAAAATTGTTTAATACTACCAACGGAGAATTTTTAAAAAGTTCTTCGAACACCATCTGTTTCTTTAACATAGATACCACATCGCGAGCTAACGAGAAGCTGTGTACTTTAAACGAAAGCGTTGGTCCTCTTGGCAACCTGCAACGTATTTGTGTTTTAATTGTGCGTACAGTGTTTCGTACAAACAGTAGAATACATTAACTGTGTTTATACCTGCATAGCTTGAAATACATTCCTTGTTCTGTCTTCGTGAAGATGCACATGTGCGTAACATGAAGCACGCTCGCGATGGACAAGAAATCTTTGATAGTGTTCCGTTTTCTCTCCTTCAACGACGCAGCTGTGAATGGCTCCATAATTTTACGGAAATCTCGGGTGAGCTCCACTATATGCTCCCCAGGTAAGCCACGATGAATGACAAACGAATGCGGTGCCTTTACCAAATCTAGATTTTCTTCTAGATTAATTTGTTTATTCTTCTTCACACAACGTCCCTGTAGAACGTTCGTTCGTATTCATTATTTTTGTATATCACAGTCCTAAATTTAATCCTACAATACAGCCGTATTGCCAACAACAAGAGAAAATTAAATACATTTAAATTTACGAAAAATACAAACCTTTTTACGGCGCCCCATGGTGTTTCTTTAAAAGTTGAGGTTAGGTTCTCTATCACGTGTATACAACAGACTGCTGTGAAGTTGCCGTCACTACGAATGCAGGTTATCCACAATGCGATACCTTCAAGATGATTAAAATCACTATTAAGTTTTTTTTTTATTTGGTAACTTCCTTTAGTAATTATTTTAATCAATTTTAATTGATTCACTGAATCATTCATAAATACAGCTTTTTTAATTCTTATGATTCATAATGTTGTGACTGTCAAGAACATATAAATGCATCGTATTGTAACATGTTCGGTTGCTTGGGTAGGCTTTAAATTATTTTTATGCTGTTTTCAAGAATAAGAATCGGTTCGATTGAATTCACGATAATATTCATAAGGAAGAAAGATTAACGGTTTCGTAATATTCTCACGTGCGCCGTTAAGAAATTTTTTATTGTCCAGACATCCGAGTGTACTCTAACAAGTGATGTTCCGATTTTCTAATAATTATTTAGCTTCGATCATTATTGTCGAGAAATATTTCTCAGGAACGGTATGGGAAGTACATAATCGGTGGTATGAGACTTTTCACAATAAAAAATTTCAGTTTCTTATCTATATTCTGTAGTTTCGATATAATTTTTTAAGATTAACAAATTACAGGCATTTGGAAATTGTTGATAGTAGAGATACATTCCTCGAAAGACACACAAAAACTCTAGAAAGGCAAACTATGGTGTACGAGGCGTACGAGTCTGAACCCCGTGGAGAGGCCACGCTGTAGAAGATCGCAAAACCACGCGGCTTCTCTTCTCATTATGAATCCTGGAAACGGCTACGGTTATTCACCGCGTGGAAGGAACGATTCATTGTCTGGAAGCGCGGGAACTTCGATGCGCGACTTGTTAAGCGAAGAAAAGTCTTCTCACGGTGCAAAGTTCACGGCCAGCGCGTCGATCTCTATCTACCTAGCCAAGTCTCGGTCTCGGGGACCCCTCCGAGTCCTTACACGCTGACAAATTACGTCGCCAATGACGAGGATTTAAAAGCTCTTCGAATAATGGCAACTTCCACCGCCGCGCCCTTGTCTTCTAACAAGGTACACAGCTGTGATGATCGTTTGGAAATGGCATTGAAATGGTAACATTTTTGTTCTTCTTTACAAAATTTCAGCCAATTCGGAGCATCGTGGTTTTCGGAAGTTCAGCCTAGAAGTGAATCTTGGATTTGAAGAAGATTTAAAAAGCTGGCGGGACCAGTGTTCGAAGCACACCCTGACCTTTGCCAATCGATTATGTCCCGATGGTTTATCGGTACACGATACGGCGAGTTCACCGTCTGCTGGTCCGTTCCGCATCCTTGATCCTCGGGCACGCTTCGAGCAGCGCATGGAAGTGCTGTGGACGCGTTGCGTCGCGTTAAGCCAACGTCCTTAACGACAATAACAGATCGCACGCGCGATTAATTGCGCCGATGCCACATACGATGCAGTTACGTGGAACCGTTGAATGCGCCTGACTCAGCTCGGTCCCCGGAGACGAAGCAGAACTAGCAGAAGAGGCAGCGTCGAACGGGGTAGCGAGAATAGACGACGAAGACAAATTCCTGACGGTAGTTCCGGCTTCGTCCTCCGTCCGTGGCCGTTACGCTTTAAGCACCGTGTGATTCGTTAATGGCGACGCGGATAATAGTCGCGCGGTACGGTGCACCGGCTGCTCGTCTCGAGGCTCGAGGTAACGTCTGCCATATGCCGAGCTGTAAACCGGCCGTGATTTTTGCCAGCATCTCTTTTGCTTGCTCCGAGCTGCGAGGAAATCGAAATACAGAAATGTACTTGCGCGCGGACCTTCCTTCGCTCTCCAACCATCTACGGAATAATAAATAAACAGTGAAATATGTGAGGAATCTACACGAAGGGCAGATAAGGCTTAATCTGCGAGAAGAAGATGCACGCAGTATTCTTACCATTCCCAAATAATGGTACTCCTCTTCGTCCTTGACCGTGAGATGTCACAGAAAATGGTACCCTCAGAATTACGCGACGCTAACGGGGGAAAACTGTCTGAAACGTTAACACAGTCCTGCGACCCATATAAGAGCTCGGATAAGAGCTTAGTTTTCTCTTATGGAATTGAACAACGGTTAGATGCGTGGAAACTTGGCTTTAAGGCGCACCGTTGCACCTGTACTCGCTGAATGCCCTCCGCTGGCACTCCTACCTTACTGAGCTTGCCTGCAAAGTACCAATAATGCCTTCGAGCGACGTAGCACGTGTTCTGCACAGGCAAACGATGAATTTCGTCTGTCCCCAGAGACGAATGACCCACAGTATTTATTTAAATGAGCCGGTTTAATAAAAAAAAAAAAAACGAAACTGGTTTCGCGAACTTCGTCGATCGCGCGCAGATTTGCTGGCCGAGGCCACGCCAGTTGTTTTATACCGCTGACAACCCATTTCGTCGTTTCGATCCGGGATTTTTAAAATGAATTTCACCTTACTTTTTCTCACAAAAAAAACATTTATTTATCTATTCGTGTGTTGTCATCTCTATTAAAAAAGTATTATTACTACGACGAAAGTACAAAAACACATATGTTAATCGTATAAAATTAGGAATCTCTGACAAAGGTAAAACAAAAAGCAAGGATAGCATGACCGTGATAAAATAAAAAAGAAAATGATATGGCGAAGCCGTGTCAATTATTCGTAAAGATCGATGCTGTTGCATCAAAGTCGTTTTTATACTAAAAAATATACTGTTAGAAACTTAAACCTAATATGACTTCAGTTCCTTTTTTCTTAGCCTACCTAGCAGGGTCACTGAAATCACAATTACTTTTGCCCTTTGTTGGAGCTATTCGACACCGAACTTTGGCTTGTATCGGAGGACGTGGAGGAACAAGTGCAAGAAGTGCAGCTGCAGGAAGTGGTCGAGTCGCTCGAAAGGTTTGTATGTGAACAGAAATCGATAAGCTGAAAATTAGCCGGATTAACAGGGAGTACCGCGTGTTCCTGGCGCCACAATGAGGAAGTCGCGCTGCTGTCGCTGAGATTCGTCCTCTTGACGCCAGGGGGCAGGTCCTGCTCGACAGGATCGTAATTAATCGTTTTCGTGCCGTACAATTCGCAAACGATTTTCGTCGGTATCTTTAGATTCGATTTCTTCTTCGAGACCCTTCCCCTTCTTCTTTTGACCCTTCGTATATTGTCCTTCAGCAAATACTTGCTTTTAATTCTTGGCAAACGGGGAGCGTAATCATTTGGAACGAGTTGAGCGGAATGGTTATTTTCAGAAGAAGAGGATGAGAACGCAATGCATTTCTCGACGATCAGAGAATCGTCATCCTCGGATGTAGGCGGTACATTTCGTTCCGCGATCTTTATAGCATCGTTCGACGTGGAGAGGTTCACTCCAAGGTAATCTGCCATGGGTGCGACATTCTGCACGACGCCATTAAAAATTCGTATCTTGTCGAAGACTTCGTGGAACGTCGACTTGTTGTACGAGGAACATGGATCTTGTTCGTCGCGGAGAACGTACGGTGTACCTGAGACGAAACTGTTCGTATAACCACTTTGATCGACGTCGAAACAATCGTTTATGTTTATATCGATACCGTGGTACAGCCAAGCAAATATCTCGTTCGAAGATCTGCGGAAGTTGTGACCGTTCTTGAAGATCGACGATTGGCGACTGTCTTCGCTTTCCGACGATACGATCGTCGGCTGGTTGTCTATGTCACACGTGAAATTCTTATCGTATATTCTCTGCAGAAACACAGCTCTATTTTAGAGACGTTGGAACACGTTTCCTTAATAAATAATATATAGTACAATGCATTTCAAAATTGTACATCTGACAATGAGATGACGATAAGTAAGGCAGATATACAGTCAGTGTAAACAAAGTGTTTGGACATTCTTAAAAAGACGATCACTTTTCTACAATTCTACCAAACGACCTGACTTGTTGTGAGCAATTAGAAGCATTGCTGTTTCACGTCATTTAGTAAAACAATGCTTCTAATTGCTCAGGAAAAATCAAGTCGTCCAAACACTTTTTACACTGACTGTATGTACTACGGTTATATAGCCGAGGTACCCYGTATCTACATATTAGTTGTTCCGAAAGTTTCTTTCGAAATGTGTTCTTTTAATATTGCTAAATAAATATTAGGTTGTCTCAAAAGTTGGTTTTTTGGGAAGTACTAAAACATTAACATAAAGATTATCGCATTGTTTGTATTGATTTAGCAACATTAACAYTAGGTTTATATGACCCGTCAAAATGACGGGCTCTAATATTCTTAATTTGCGATTATTAAAATTGTAAAAATGCTTCCTTTAGATTTCTTTGACATTCTTGTTATGTTTACGTTGTTATTATTACGTGTTAAAGGAACGCATTCCGAAAGAAACTTCTAGGACAACCTAATACAGCTTACCGTAAACCTATGGTCTGTTTACTTCTGTTTAGGAGAACAATCGCAGTGCCACGAGAGAGCATCATTTCAGATAAGATGAAAGAAAGATATATTTTTGTTTAGGAAGACTGTGTTTACTCACAGAACGTTTACAATAGCGTGGAAGCGTCACGTCACGCGACACCGGTCTCGCCCACGTGGTACAATTTGTTCTCATGTTGAAAAAATACGTCCGACCTGGGAAGCTTTTCGATTCGCATTCGATCCAGTCGCCGGTGTTTTGAAAGTTGCCAAATTCGCTCGATGCGCCGTTGTTATTGTATGATAGCGGAGCTAAAGAGTCGCCGACGCACTCGAAGCTGCTTACCTCGTTGAGCCGCATTTTTCTTGAGCCAACAAATGTTCGTACCTAATTGTGGGTGAAACACTGGCAAAACAATCGCGATATCACGATCCATCCTGCTCCTGCGCAACGTGGAAAGATCGACGAAGCGCCATCCCACAGCTAACGAGGCAAGAATTTTGAACGGAAACTGATCGAGATGCGGATCATCGTTATCGACACGGCATGAATCCAGTCTTCTGTTTACAATTTCGAAGACCTACCTACCTGACACAGTCAAAACTGCCGACGCGATCGGGTGAACACCAAACCTTGTAAATGAAAAACGTGAATGATCATAATATCTTATTTTTACCGTAATACAATCAAGAAACGTGAAATTTCGAAATAAAATATATTGGGTATGTACACAAAGTTGCGTTTGTTTCATGTCACCGAAAAAAGTCGGACATTTCGAATGCAACATGGGAATTCTACTTGAAGATTAAGCAGTGGGGACTGATCTGTTTTCATGAACTTTTCAGATAAACACAGTGAACTTGCGCGATTCTTTAGGCGTCCATTGCGTATTTTGAATTGCGTATTAGAAGTTGCTGTTCGCAGGTGTTTCGTCGTTTATACGTGCCACGTTCTCTATTTGTTCAAAGTCTATATTGTTGGTGCACGAACGCAGTGATTAACATACTTCGTTAATTTGGATTGCAAATCCGATGCCAGTGTCAAACGAACCGCGCGGAAGTTCAGCAGGGGAGCAGGCGAACAGGTATGTGTTGTACGAGTCCGTAACAATTGTTTATACTTGATGTTTCCGTTCGATTGTATCAACAAAAGGCGAGCAAGATTCGAATCTTGTTTGTTCTCGTTTGTGGGGAGAGTGCTCGAAATTGAATCGGACTTTACTTTGCTCGACCAACGGATGGATTTCATTTATTAAAAGGTGAAAGATGCCATAACCTCCTGGCGATCTCTCTAGCTTTCGTATTTTTCATATCCATGCCATATCATAAATCCATAATTTATATCCATGTACATGTTGACGTTTTCAAAATTTAAAGGGAAAAGTTGTACTGTTATAATATGGCGATATTAAAAAAATGTTCTGATTGTTATCGTTTTCAAGGTGTCTTGAAATATATTTTCAACTTCACAGTGTCGTAGCTGCTCTCACGACGAGTTCGATGATGCAGAACATTATGACCGTCTCGCCAGAAATTCGTGTTTTAAATGGCGAAACGCGGCATCCCTCCGGAACGCTTTTTAACAATAATTGGTCCGCGATAATTCAAAATGCCGGTTTGTGGAAATTGCGGTAAAGCCGGGCTGGCAGTCGTTGGTTTGCGAACCGATGTGTAACTAACGTGTCGGAAGTGATTATCGTAACGAGGAAATTGTATAATGTTACGCGTTAGTCGGCCGAGCGGAGCAGGCTATGCGAGCGTGTGTACTTATTTACGCGTATTCGAAATTATTCGAAATTATTCGAGCCGCGTGGGTACACCTTGCCGGTTGCACGCGCCTTCTTCGCCACAGCCTGCAGCCGTTTGCAGTGGTCCTGCTCCAGAAATTTCGCAGCATTCTGCTAACGTTTTTATCGTGGAATTATGTCTCAATTACAGTTCTCGTTCAATTTGATCGAATTCTCATCCTTCCTATTGGTCTCTTCGTTACGTGCACGTTCATACGGAGACACGATAAGCAGGTAATACGAAAATTCAAAGTGTCCGCACGTAGACGCACGATGGGCTCGTGAAACGGGCCACGAGGACGGGTCAGCCACTAATATATAAAACCGCTCCTCGAAACATTTCTTCTTTGTTTTTCTCTCATTTTCTTCTTCTTTCCAGCCTTTTCCCGGAAGGAACGTCGACCGAATGCGTAATTGACGTGCATCTCCGTGAATGTGCACGCTCTCCCGAGGTGAATTACCTTGGAAAGTCCGTCGCATTTTTTTCTCGTTTCACGAGAGCCTCTTTGTGGATTCGATCTTTGTTCGACGCACAGCTGGACTCCTTTGTACGGGGCCAACCACTTGATCGTCGTTCTTCGTCTCCTAACGCGATTGTATAATATAACATTACATTCGACTCTACTCTACGAAGTTGTCCGAATTTCTCAGCTGAATTTTCGTAGGCTCCTTGTTCACGCTATTGCTAGCGAATCGAATAGAGTTGTTCTTTCTTCGATTAGTAAGAGGAGGGCTGGTCAAGGAAATCTGATATTTTCATTGTAATTTGGTACGCGATAGAGGCTGTTTGCTCCCCCGCGGTGCTAGATAATCGATAGCCAGCCGGATAGCCGAGTCTCATTGTGAGGCCAGAAGAAATTGGTGCACCACCTACGGGGCGCGAGTCTCTGCGCTGGATTCCTCTGCGTAGATAATCTCTTCGGAGGTTTTCAAGGATGCTCGTAATTTACAACCGCGCAAGCAAGCATCGAGCAAACGAGCAAGCAACCAAGCAACCGGTCTCTGTTTTTCTCCGACGCGTTTCATTGTACGCGACTTCCGAGGTCCTTTGTGCGCGCAGGCAGAACGAACGGATCCCTGTGCTCCCTCTGGAAAACCGTAACGAACGTTTGTCCTTGGTCCTCGAAGCGACGCCGCCTTCATTCCTAATCGGCGATCGGTACGCCAGCTCGTTAATATACATACGATTACAGTCATCGAGGAGAGAGAGAGAACCGATGATCCGTCGATCGTCACGATCCGCGACAATGCCGTAATTACGGGGCATTCGCCGCCTAGAGGCAAAACGGGAAAAACGAACGTCCAACGATAACGAGCACCGATACAGAACTCAGATATCCTGATGAGACAACTTATTAAAGCGTTCAACGGATCGGGCCAGACTTGCTAATTACGCTGAGAACGCTTCTCGGCGTATCCTTCCGAGACTATCGGGATTACGAGGCGCGCGCGCGTAACGCGATATTAATCCGATTAATTGAAGTCGTTGCGCGTCGGTAATACTAATCGATCCCGAAACGCGGGAAAGGATACCGCGTACAGTTACCGCGATTAACATTCGGATACGACACCGCCCCACAGTGGTCCAAATCGAGAAATTCAGTGACATTTGTGTATAACTTTTGAACCATAGATATTGCCATGAAACTTGGACTTCACAATGTAGTAATGTTACCTGACAGATAGGTTAAAAAAGATAAATAACAACGATTACATATCTTAACAAGATAAACAATAAAAAATATAAATTTTATTTAACTGCATATCTTTTAAAGCTATTGAATAATAAAACCCCAGCACACAATCGTTCGACCGACGCTATGGGGCTGGACGAATCGAATTAATTGCATCGGTGGTCCTGGCCTCGAGGAGTCGAAGCCTTTCTCTCGGCTGTTTCTTGGACGCGGTCCTTCCAACTTCTTCCTTGTAAAGATCCGTCGGTCGCGTGGTTCTCGAACCCGGCCGGCGCGGCGTGACTCGTTGCAAAGAGCCTCCTAGCAACGAGTTATGAGCTGTGCATTGCACGCACTTGTCCGCCACCGGAGAGACGAGCAAGATGGAGGAACAAGGGGAACGGCGAAAGAAGGAGAAGACGGAGAAAGAGGCGTGCAGGAACATGGACGAGGGTGGGGAAAGAAGTCTGCCGGAATGTCTCAGGAAGACCCTAAGGATTCCCAGCGAGAGCCGCCTGGAAGACTGCGGCTGCGGTGCTTTTGCGGCACGATAAAAACCATTGTTCGTTTCTTTTGCACCTAGAAGAAGAACGAGATCGCGGAGCTAATAGTAGCCAGGCACGGTAGGAGGATCGGAAACTCGGACCTCGGCTTCGTAATTCGAGAGTTTTTCGGGGCCTGCTCTATTTCGATCTATACCTGGAGCCGGAGCTGCAGCGTCAATTAGACTGTTGTTCTTTATTCAACATAAAAATCTTCTGAATCAATTCCAAGAGACAAGAGCCGACTAAAAATGTAGTTCCTCCTTTAATGATTTTGATCCTGGGGAAGGGGATCCTCGCAGAAGGATTCTCACGTGCACGCGGATTGATCGCGGGAGGAAGGCGCCGGGTAAGACAGAAATTAATAACGGTATCCGTTTCTTTTGAATGGCAATCGTGTACATCGAAGCTTAACATAATGGAAGATGCATCTGAACGCATCCGGGTAACCTCCGCGAACCGCATGCACTCGGCGGCTATGCGGTGTAGGCGAGGGATCTCGAACGTCGGAGGATTGGATAATGGCGATCGGAACGCTTCTAACCGTGTAATATTGCATTAATAGCTCAATCGATCGTTGCTGCAGCCGATTCGATGCAGACCACTCGATTAGAATCTCGCCGGAGAAAAAGTCTAATCGACGGATTCTTTGGCCCTCGCGGTGCATCGAGGCGGATCTCGAGAAATTGTTCGAATCGCTGAAAAGTCGTGTAGAATTCTGGCGCGAAACCCTGTTCTCCACGGTCCCCGCGTACGTTCGATCGAGGGGTCCGGACGGGTCCGATAGAATCGTGATCGATCAACGTTTGAAGCGGGTCGCTGAAAACGCGGAGTCACCGCGCGGCAATCTGTTGCCGGCCGCAAAATAATGAAGGCGGATAAGCGACTGTCCGCGTGACTTATGGATATTCGGAAGCGGAGGCAGCCGGGAACAGATGGTTCGTCGCGTCGCGCGAATCGCGACGATTGAAATCGAAGGATTCTCGCGAATGGAATCGTGACCACGAGGAATCCGGGTTTGCGTCGAGAAATCATTCGTCTGTAGTTCTGGAAAAAAACTGGAAGAGAATTATAGATCGCCGCTCGATATTTCCTATTTAGTCGCGTTTAGCGAGGAAAGGGTTAATTTCGACTCGAGTTGAGCATCGATGCACGATTGGCAGAGCAGAGATTAGCGTACGTTGTAATACGTTATTGCGACGACGACGTCACGAGGAGGAGGACGGCAGAAAAAGGAAGACTGAACGAGTGGAAAGAACCGGCGATGGAGAAGGAGAAACGAGGAGGAAGAGGAGGATGACGAGGACCATCGAAGTTGATGGCGGCGATGGTGGTGGTGTGGACCGTTAGTTGGCCCCAGCTCCACGGGAGCGTTGTCCGGGCATTCCGCGTTACTATTCTCCGTCTTCCTCCTCCTTTTTCCTCTCTGTCTCCCCTTTCCTCCTCCTCTCTCTCTCGTTGGTTAGGTTGCTCGTTTCTTTTTTTCCAGCTTTGTCCCACTCTCGGCCGTTTCTTCGGGGCCGTTCCACCGGCATTCTCGGCGGCGCGCCATCGTCGCGTCCTCTACCGCCCTACCGGCCACCAACCGGCCAGGATCCTCGCGTGTACCCCCTTTGCATCCCCGTGCTAACCAACGCAACTTCGCTCCGAAGAAACCGATTCTCCGCGCGGTTTTTCGTTCTCATTCCACTGTCCATTCAATTGGAATCTTCGTTTAAACCTCTCGCTACCGAATTTCGAGGAATGTTTCGAAAAGTCTGAATCGTGGAGCATCCGCTTGTTTGGTTATCACTTTGAGTATTACCGACACAATATTTCTTACTAAACTCGAAATACAATTTTTACAACAATCTAATGAGTATGTACTTATACCGCAGGTTGACCGTGGCTTCTGTCGCGCGAGAAAGTATCAACACGGAACATTTTTCCTCGCGCAAGATCACCGGTTCTACACCTGTTACGTCGTCATCAGGTTCCTTAAAAAATAAACGCCGTAAAAGATGTTGTTGGCTCCGAAGTGGAAGTTGGACCCTGATGAATCGAACGCGTTCAGCGGAAAGAGTTGAAAGTCCAGCGTCGTTGTTTTGTAATCCGAACGGCCATCATTCGAGACTACATTGACTTGATTACAATTCGTCGGATAATCATGGCCGATGATTTGCGAAACCATGATCGTTCCTAAAACTAGGACCGTCCTCTGTCGACACTGTCACACCTGTTTCGGCGAAGCTCGGTTCGAATTCGTTCGAGGAACGTTCCTTTCTCCGCTGTTGAGAGGAATCTTTCCACCGAGGGGTCCTTGATCCTTCGTTAGTCGTGCTAATTTTACCGTTAACGACACGGAGGAGCGATTTCGACTACTCGCGAACGAACGCACTATAGTCACCGGCGTCGGAACGATGCGATTTCGAGACCGTCGACTGTTGACGAAACGACATTGTTCAGCGAACTGAAAGCCGGGTCGATCGCTGGGCCACTAGGTCCCCTGATGTGTTCCTCGGCGAGGATAACAGTTCACGGGTGTACCGTTCGCGCTAACGTTATCCTCGAGCGTTTACGTCTCGGCTTTGCATCTCGCGGGCGTGATCGCGACCAACGAAAGCGAGAAAGTGAAACACGCTCGGTCGATGAAAGCGAACGAATCGTTGCTCGTCTTATTATCTCCGCCGCGTCGCGTTCGTACTCGCAATCGCGTTCACGATCGTTGTTGTCCGAATTTCCACGTCCGTTGAACCTCTAGCCGCAACCTTGATCGCGCAGCGGCTAACGGGGACACCGATCGATGGATCTCTCCGGCAACGTGACCATTTGCAACGCGCGATCTGTCCCTGACTATTTATTTTTAACCGATCGATTCATTTCTGCCCGAAGCGGAGCTACCGACGCAACTAGTCCTTTCGACTCGCTATCGAACTGGAACTCGAACGTATTCAGTTAATATTTATCACCAGACAGCCGGCCTTTATGCAAAGTAAAACCTATCTGCGTTAATCGTAAGAGCTATGTAGGCATTTATTTCTTTTTTCGTCTAGTCATTTTTGCCATAAATGCATAACGATTTAGAAGATTGTTGCGTTCGGTGGATCGTTCGCGAATGTCCAGATGGTTACGGGGCGCGGGAGGATTCGCCGAATGGCGGAAGACAAGCCGTTAGTCGGCTGATACGGTCCGGCCACGGCAAAAGTGCCGGGAGGCGCTTCTTCTCGCCGACGAAAGTAGGATCACGGTTGATTTTCACTCTCCGTGTTTTCGATTACGTAAGCGGCGGCAGCCGAACGAGAAGACGCAGCTTACGGTTTAATAAAACAGTTACGTTCGCCTACTTGCCGTAATGGATCATTGTGCCGCGCGTGGTCGCGCTGTCCCGCCTTGGACACCGACGCGCACCGGTCCGGATCCGAGGATTTCACCTGCGACACTCCACCTGTACTTTTCTTTCTTAAATCTCCGTCCCAGCTGACCAACCGAACGATCAAAGTGGATCAAAGTATTTTCAAGATAACATTTTTCCTCCAGAACAAATTGTTTCGGATAGAAATCAGCTCGCGCGAGTCGCGGCAACCTTCGACGTGGATTGCTCTTCAAGGTGCTCGAACTTTCGCCCACCAGGAACGGCAGTTGCTGGTTGTCGGTCAAACGATTACGTCACCGTATGCGTAATGCACGGTACGCTATTATTGTGACCCGTTAGCCCGTTAGGCTGACCCTACTGACTCGATTCGCTATTACGGAGCGCGCGAGACCAGTTTGGCTCGTAGAGAAACGGATCTTTGCGTACGAGACCACCGTGACATTTTTTATTCATCGCGAAACAATCTGTTTCAAGATATCCTCCTCCCACGCTCCATCGCGTTATCAGACCACCGACAATCCGGCGAAATTTTTTCTTCCAGTCGATCCCATACGCTCTTAACTTCTGCGAACTGAAAAGCTGTACATTTCAATGAGAAGTCTGTCATTCCTTTATTCGTGTGTTCACCGTATCGGGACCGAAGCGACTGATAAATATTGTAGAACGCGGAGGATGCGGTTCGGCGACGCTCGTTTCGTTTGCAGACGGACAGGTCGTGTGTGCGCTTGTCGTAGTCGAGGTTCCGGGAATTTGCCGGGAGGACTAAACTTTGAGAACGGTCTACTTTCGAGCAAATATTTGCAGAGATCGGTTGCTTCCTAGATGACAAAGCGACGATCTGTGCGCCGCGCGGCTGGTTTGCGCGCTGGGAACGTTCGCGTCGTTCGTATAACCGGCAACCTGTTCGTGAAACGTCTAACGGTTCCCTGCGGTGCCCTCTCGTACCCTCAGGCTCCCTCCGGCTCCCTCCTGTTCCCTCCTCGTTGCCTAAAAACGTTTCGGCGATTATCTAACGGCGGTTGCACAACCGCGATTGTGCAACACGAAAACGTAATCCGTTAAAGTGTTACGCCGACGGTACGGGTCGGGACGGGACGGATGCCTCTTCATCCTGTCCCCTCCTCCATCGACTCCCCTCGTCCCTCCTTCTCTTTCTCCTCCTCGTCCTCCTCCTCTTCCTCCGGCTGTGGCTGTCCGTGATACCACTCGGTCGCCGGCGCTCTTTCTCCGAGTTCTTTCTCTTTCGTGAACGGCTGCCAGACCGGGACCGAGCCAAGACGGATCACTCTGGAACTCTCGCCACAACCTTGACCCACTGAACCCGGAGCATCTCGATCCTGAATCCCGCCGAATCTCCCGGTCTGCTTCTTCGACCCTCCCGAAGGTGACCGCGCTGTCCCGAAAGCCCCTGCACTCTAGAGTTCGTAGCACGCTATTACGAGCAGGATTTTGGGGGAATCGGCCCGACCATGATCAGCCCATGATTAACGCAACCTGTAGAGACCAGTATAATGATTAATTCTGAAACGTTGCCACCAATTTGCAGGTTTCCTCCTCTACCAAGGACACTACTCTCTACATCGAGGAATTATAACCGTCTCTCATTTCACGAACTGAATCTGTCCCTCCGTGTCAAATTGACACGGTGATACAAAAAATCGATAAAATAACTAGTCAAACAGTTACTTTCCGATGTTTTTTCCTTGAAATTGATGAGTTAATATTTACATTTTAGGTTCATGCAGTTATATGTTTCGCATTAAAAAAACAAATAAATAATCGACCGAATTATTGCGCGTACGGGTGTCGCGGGTTCAACACTTTCCCAAAGCCTATCGCAAACGAGTCGAAATGAACGACTCTATCTTACCGTGCTTCTCTGCGGTTCTCTCGCACGCAGCGCACAGTTGATACGTACGCGAAATCGAGCGATCTCTTCCCGCAACCCACACTTGAGAGTTCTGAAGACGGAGAAAATCGTATTACCGATATTATCTAACGATGGAAAGTAGCGCAAGGCCGCTTTCTTCTTACTCAACCGACTATTACAGCTGAACGGCGTAACACGCCGCACCGGTGCGAGCGGGAGGGGTCTACTCTTTCTCTTTTCGAACCATCGCGCGTCGCCTCGCCTTGCCTCGACTTGCCTCGCGTCACCTATCCGCGGAAGCGAGAAATTAATGCGGTCAAACACGGCTCCCCGAGTCCCTCTTCACTGCTGGAGACGCGAGGAAAAGTGGACTCGATCGGAACTCCCGATCTCCGTGGTCACGGAGCGCATCGTTCGACTCGTCGGCTGTCGATTTTGTTAGGACAAGCACGGGAGCCGGTGCGAGATCAAAGGGCCTCTGCGCTTTAGAGACAAAGAGACACTATCTCTTTTGTTCCGAGTAAGCGTCGCATCGCTGCTCTTCGTTTCAGAGCTTCGGAGAAGGGAATTAATTCGAAGAGAAAGGAAGAAGTTATCGGAATAAAACGGGCCGGTTTACGAACAACTAAAGGAGCGAATGAAACGATTATTTTGAATCGCGCGAGGACACCGTAACCAGTACAGAGGTATTACAATACAGTTTACGGACGAAGCCGGTTTTCGACAGCGCTCCGATTCTCAGTTGTTGCGATTTTTTCCCCGGCTCTGGGTCTCTCTGGAGCGTGTCGTAAATACATCGCTTAGCGTGCGGTTTACATGCAAATTTAATGGCTGAATTAATTCGTCGCGATAGTTGACTCCTCGGCGGAACGTGGAATCAGCGGGCCAATGGTCGAGCAGTAACGAGACATGTTATTACCGACGCGACGCTTATTTTAATCTAATAAACGGGGGAAAAAACTCGTCGGGGAACAACGCTGCTCGAAGCGAGCGGATACGCTGGTCCGTCGTTGGCCGACGACGTTTCGCGTTTCGTGTTCAAGGCGGCGAAAAGATAACAGCGAAAGAATGAAAATGTGTGTGAACGCCGAGAAAAATAGAAGGAGCCGCGTAATTTCTTGTTATTACACGTGTCCCTCCTCGGTAACGGGACAGCCAACCAAACCGACCGACCTACTTATGCACGGACATTCACGTTCACGTTCACACATGGTCCCGGCCCAAGAGACGCCTCAGGACTGTTACTTGATCAACGAAATTAATTAGGGAGGTCCGATTCCTTATCTCAGATTTTGAAGAACTCCTTCAAACACTTTCTGTGGAGACAGCAAATACGCGAATGTCCAAATTGAGTCCAAAGAGGATCTGTACAATACAAAAAGTGGTTAAAGATAAGGTGATTTTTTCGGGTAGCATCTAATTATATGTATATTGGATTTCAGCAAACTTGTTCGCGGGACGGTGGTGCGATGGTAATTTAGGGTATCGGGAACCGTCGGTGGACGCGTCTATTATTCGTCGGACATCTGATCCACGGCCAGCTGAAGCGGCATGAATAAATACCGGTGAGTAAATAAAAGATTCATGGTGCAGCGAGGTTAACGTTGCTCGGCTGGCTCGTCGATTTTGCACGCACAAAGGACCGGTCCTCATGCGTATTCCATCCGCGACTCTTCCTCGTTGGCCAGGGGCCCGCGTGGCATTCGCGCACGTCCGTCAACAAGGAAAATCTAAGGTCAACACGCCGATACTCGCTCGAAAATCCGCGATAACATCCGCGGGTAGTCTCGCGAAGCCGATTTCTCGCTCGCGTGCGTCACGAGCTCCACCTCGTCATTTCTAATAAATATTTCAAACGTTCGGACGGTGCGGGGTCTCGAACGCTCGTTCTATCCATGTTTCTTAGCGACTGGTAGACTCCGGAGATTTCCATTAGTCGATCTGCAAAAGTTTCAGATTGAAACGATTTTAACTACGTGTCTTTTACAGGACATGCAAAGCGGGTTGCTCGAAGGAAATGATTCAAGAATATTTGGACAGGTGGTCAGGTCGAGACGAGAGTTAGGAAATATGAGAAACGTAAAAAAGAGGCTCGTTAAATTTGAAGAGGTTGCTCGATCGTAGATTCTCCGATACGTTGGAAATGCCTAATAGTTACGCCGGTCGATGGCCAGCGGATCAAGACAGAGTTCGTTTAGGCTCCGCTCGTTTAGCCGAAATGGCTCGATAGGAACGGTCAGTGCACTGGCCTAGTCGTTGAGATTTACGGCCGTGGACTCGCTTGAAATACTTGGGAGAATATCCAGAATGGCCGACAGCTACGCAAAGGAATTTCGCAATTTGTTGAGCCGGCAACGTGGCGGCTAACAAGAGCGGAGTTACCACGCTCGCAGCACCGAGCCGACTGGGATACCAATTCGCTTCTTCTCTTCGGACAGAGTAAAACAAAACGCCATGATCGTTTTACGATCGATACTCGAAGAATTTCTATTGCCTCGCGTCTTACTTTCTCGCTTCACCGTTCGTCGATCGCCTCCCGGTGATCGTTTTGCGATAAGTAAAACCGCTGCCGATCAATTTTCAACGAAAATCTCTCTTTGTCACTAACGCTTCATTCATCTCCGTCTTCTTCTCTCATGTCTTCGTAAAAAGAATTATTCGTCGTTTATTTTCGACGCGAAGTCACGTTCTCACAATTTACTCCGGGATAGAGTAATTAATTCTGTAATCGTGATAGACATCATAATGTTCGGAGATTCCGAGACATATTACAGCGAGATATACGAGATAACCATTAAGCGTGAATTGTTCCGGTTTTCAAGTCGAAGGAAAGTTCGTCGACTTCTCCACCGAATTTTGGTAGCGTGTTTCCGTTTCGTAATCCCGCCACGTGACTGGACAGCATAGTTCGTCGTGTTCTTGTCTCGAGACACGCACTCGCGCATGCACGCACGCACGCACGCACGCACGCACGCAAGCAAGCACTCACGCACGTTCAAGTAGATACGTGGGCTGGCCAAACGCGTACACGCGCTCCTAGTCCGCGCTTCCTACCCATGCGTTCGAATCTCCCACGATACGTCTCTGATTATACGAAACGACGCCTCAGTGGGGTATTTCGCTGAAAAACGGGAATAAAATATTGCAGCGTTATTTATGACCCTGAGCCCATAGATAACGCTACAATATTTTATTCCCGTTTTTCAGCGAAATAGCCCACTGTGCGACGCGACATAGACGGACACGACTGTGGATTTTCAGTCGCAAATTCCCGTCTCCGCAGACCAATCGGTCGACATCGGAACGAGTTGTCCATCGTGAGAACAATATACTACATAATTTTACGGATTCCCATGTGCTGCAGTCCAAGAGCAGGAGAATTCCTTCCGCTAATTACGTTCGTTTATAAGTTGCCGATTGTCCACGATCCTCGCAACACGTGGATAAACAAGTGGTACACCCAGTATGCGACGATAGGCCCGAGTAGGTGTTTTCGCCAGCCCCCTAACTCGGTGGCTTGAAAGCAGAATCATGTAATTCCAGCACGCGTCGTTTCTGCGGATCCGATCTGCGAGCGTCGGCCGTAAAGCCGCTAATTATTTCTCTAGCCGCCGCGTAACTTGTTCTTTCTCTTCTTTTTTCATTGCACGCGCGATTATTAAAAATATCGTAATTGTTCGGCTCCAGCTGAACATTAGCAATGCTTCGTGCTCGTCGAGCCGCGAGAAAGCGTCAGCCTCGTACATAAACAATCCATAAGATTATCATAAATTCTCGGAATCCGCATGAATTGCAGCACGGTTAGAGCGTGTCGGATCCAGTCTGTTCACGGCATTATTTCCTTAATCAATCGGCATAAACATTCGAGTAATTCGTCCTTCGGCGATGAACGCACGAGAAAGACCAATTAACGTCATCGCGGACGGTCTTGATTCAGTATTTCGATCGTACTGTAAAATACGGGTTCTCGTTGGCCGCGGTGAACGTCGCAAAAAGATGCGGCAGAAAAGCGTTCCTCGCGTTGGCAATTATATCGGACGGTCTGACAGGACTATAAATAGTTCCCAATAGTAATAGCGCGGTGACTTTGAGAAAATCGAGACGAGTGGCCGCTCGTATCGGCGCTCGTAATGTTACGGATGCGGTCGGCCGGATGTTATCGTTGCTGTCGGACATGTTATCTAACTGCAATCAGCGGCTGACCGATCTGTAAGAAACGAGAGAGAGATAGAGGGAAAGAGATGTTCGATTCGTGAGGCGCACGACCTATTGCGTTACTAGAACCTTTTGCAAGCCCTACAGATGCAGAGAAGGAAGCCACCCTTGTCAAAGATACGCACGCATTGTGGGTCAACAGAATGAGCAACTGATGTTGACAATTTTTATTTTGCTTCAAGATCCGCAGTTATTTATTCATCAATTCATGAGATCGACAAGAAGAAGCTGCGTGTAAAATGCCAATGAAAATCCATGACGAAAAGCTCCGTGGGTTTTCATTGGCATCTTACACGCAGCTTTTTCTTGTTAATCTCGAGCATTGATGAATGAACGACTGCTTTGCATCTTGATGGTATAATAATAAATTATGGATAAAGACGAAAAGCTCCGTGGCCCTTTATCCGAAGGGAGCCAGGGCAGCGCCCCACGGGGCCATCTCGGCCTGTCTCGGACGTCTAGGTAAGCCTCGGTGCCACCGTTGCTGTGACGTGGCTTCTCGAGTCACGAGTCTCGCAAGCCTGCTCGGGACCTTCACCGTGAAGATCTTGAACCGTGGTTGACGCACCGACCGGTACCAAGATGGCGGCCTCGGAGAAGCGAGCAAGCGAACGAGCAAGCGAGCAAGCAAGCGAACCCGACGATTGTGTAATGGCGGCCGCGCGAAGCCGGCTCTTGCTCACGAGTCCATAGAGGAAAGGTGAACGTCCTGCGATGCCACGTTCCCTCGTCCCCCTCGCTCCTCTTCTTCTTGCATCTATGGTGTCTCTTTCTCTTCCCTCCACACCCCTCCTCACGCCAGTCTCTTTCTCTCGCCAGAGTCTCTCCGACTCGGTCGCGCCACCGAATTCCTTCTCCTTCTCCGATTCCTCGGTTTCTTTCTGTTCTCGCGCCGTTTCTGGCCGAGTCAACCGAGTAGGTACACCACGCTGCCTAGCACCGAGCTAGCGAAGGCTACGAGTTCCGTTGTCCCGAGACGAACAAGCCCGGCGGCGCGGCGTGGCGGCTTCTCGCTGTTCCCGGTTCTTGCAGCCACTACGTGGAAGCCTCGTTTCGGACGAGTGTCATCGCCCTCTCCTGGCTAAACAACGATCGACCGCCCTGCCGTTTCCTCGTTCCTAATTCTCGTTTGCTCGACGCCGCGCGTTCTCTTCCTGTGTCGGCTTGCCTTAGCTCGCCTCGCTTCGGCAACCTCTCTTAACACTTCAAGTGCCACAACGTCTAGAAACGAGGAATCCAATTATTTGTGAAGATTCGTAACGAGTTCAACGATAAGATCGTTGTTGTATCGTAGAAATAAATTATTTGCCTGACCGATCGAGCCCGATCGTAATGGGCGCGTCGACGCGAACTCGTTCCCCTTTCCATCTTAGGATCCATTCGATCGTCTAATTCGAAATTTATATTCACCGTGGCGAGACGTCGATTAAAAACCATCGATACCCGCCCATTCGATCGTCGGACGGGTGGGTTCTCCAATGTTTTCGACAGCGAAACGACAGCGCCTAACATTATTCTTATCGGTCGTAAATCGGCACGAAATAAATTAGGATTACATAAGCAGCTCTGTCCGGAGCTTTGATATTCGATTAATCTTCCTCGACGGAAATACAGAGACGTTAGATATACATACAAGGCGAATTATAAATATTCAGATTTCGGTGACGCGTTAATATGTATGAGACGCGACAAGTGTTGGAGGTGATTAGATTTAAATTGGACTTGGATATATTGTTTTAATCGGTGTCCCGTGTTTCATGGAAATCGAAACTTCGATGTTGCGGAAACGATTACAACATTTCTACCATTATAAGTGGTACTGATCGACTATGATTTGTATTATAAATTAGGTCTAAGATTGTTGTAGTCACTATTGTGTTCGCAGGGGAAATGGGATCGATCGGGAAGCCAGAAAATGAAAATGATCGCGCTCGCGCGCGCGCGGAATTGTGTAATTCGAATCGCGGTGAACGAGTCGAAAGGCATTCGGGTCGGTGTGGTCTCGGTGGAGAACAACGTACACCAAGATGGCGGCTGGCCTGCCTCGTGGCATGGAATCTGATATTACCTCACCGTAGCCCTGGCAGTGACAGTGGCCCTCTCTCCGTTGTCCCCTCTCGTTTCTGAAGCCTCCAGGTTCGACTCGACCCGACTCGAGCCGAGTCGACTGACTTCGTCTTTCCTCCGGAGTCCTCCTTTCCCTTCTCTCGAACCACCTAGACCGTCACGTTACCACTAGGAAACTCCACGACCGCTAATTATACGCGGTCTCTCATTAGTTTTTCCATTCCCAACGATGCATTAACTCTTCCCGTCGAACCGCCGTTCTTCGTTTGCCCCCTGCCGCGCCTCCTTCATTATCTAATATTCTAGATTCTTTAATCGCCAGTCTTCTCACAGTCAAGTTCTCGGTCAAATTTTCCACCGAGTCTTCAATCCTCGTATCATTCAAACTCACCAATGTATTCGTCTTAGGAAGACGCTTTCGAGATAGCAAAACGACGTCTTAAAAACGTCTCAAACGTTTCCTGAACGTCTTGTGTTACAAAACGTCTTTAAGAAATTGGAAGGACTGCTACGTGACCTCCGAGTCTTATTCAATGGATCGTCGAAATTGTTTAGTTTCGAGCAGTACTGTTCTTCTATCGGGTGTTCGGCAACTCTGGTTGGCATAGTGCGCGCATTTCTATCGAGACTATGAATGCCGGAGACTCTACGCGTACCTATCGTGGTCAGTTGTTTTCGGATGTCGAAGAGATTGTGACACGAAAAGAATGCGAACGTGCGACGCTCGAATGGATGAGTCACAAGTGTGTCGCGCGTGAACCGCACTCCCGATGAAATAATCGCTTCATCCATATTAAACAGTCGTTTTTATTGCGAAAATTGTGTCGTGTTGCCATCGTCGACCGCCGGGAGACGCCGCGCCGTGTCGGTTATACGCCGAAGAATAATATTATACAACCGGTGCAGCGCTTTCTGTTATCGGTTCGAGTCGGTTTCTATCCGACGGTTGGATGAGGTCAGTGGAAACCGATACGACTGAAATGAAAAGTAAAAAGTATGATCGCGACTAATTAGGAAGTAGATTGCGACTTTTCTAGACAGCCATGCCGTTCGGAAGAGTATGCACGGCTCGATCGCAGAAGCCTGGCCGACGAGAACCGTGGAAGTCGATCGTGTATTCACGCTTCCTTCCCGATGACGAAACGACAGACTGATTTCCGGTCAAGTTTCGCTTCCGGTCGGAGACCGAATTAGTATGAGCATCGCGCCGCGACATCCGTAATTGTCGGAAGGCGATGATGATTTAAAGTGTTATAGGAGCAACGTACTCGTCCCGTCGCGCCGCGAAAAACGATCCTCGAATAAAGCAGCGGATCGTGGAATGTACTTTTTAATCGATCGGAGTTTTATTTAGTACCGGCCTAAATTATTCACGTCGCGACGTTCTTCCCCGTGGAGAAGCAACCACCGGTCTTCCATGATCGAGCACCGCAAAACGAATCTCGTAGTTCGTCTCGGTTCCAGTTCAACGAACCGGAAACACCACGCTTCTACCGTCTCCGGCGGCAAGAACGCGAACTATTCACCTTTCGTCGAAAATAGCTGGAACGCTTGGCGGACAGACTTTCCTATTCGCGGTGAATTGATATTAAACGACCTTGTTACAATGAACGAACAACCTGAAATAACGCGAGCATAGGAAATTGAGCTCACTTCGAGGCAAATCGCAGGAAAAAAGCTAGAAGTCCGTGCGGGGTAGGCGTGGCCCGCCTGAGGAGGCGTGGCCACGCTGCTCTTACATTCGACGAGGTCAAGGCAGTTCTACACGGGGCGATTTATGCTCGCGTCTAGCTTCGACTATAAATCTTAAACACTCGGAACCACTGCTAACAATAGAAGTATACAATCTTGTTGTGCGTGCGTGTGTATTTGCCCCGAATGGGCGTGACTTCACTGCTCTCGCATTCGATCGAGTCGATGGTGTGCGGCAATTTGCGTTCAGAATACCTTCCGTGTTCGAAAATAAATAAAATGGGCGTGGCTTCGTTGCTCCAGACTAGAACGGAACTAAGATAGTGCCCCAGAGAGCGAGCCACGGCCACGGTCGGGTCGAAGCTAACCGGAGAGCAGGCCTGGGATTCAGCAAGGACTGTCGAGGGTAAGGAAACGGGATCGGAAGGTCGGTCGCAGCTGAGTTGCAGTTGGAGTTGCAGTTGGAGTTGCAGTTGCTCTGTTCTGGGTGTATACCTTGGCTCGTTAGGAGCTCTACAGCCGCAGCTACAGCGGGCTGTATCTCCGCTGGCTCTGCTGGTCGTCCGGTACTCTTTCTGCCCGGTTCTGCCCTCTCGCCTCACCTTTTCTCTCTTCTCGTTTCCCGCTCTGTTCCTTTTTGATCGGACCTTGCTCCTCCGCGCGTACAGATCCTTGGTGAACCACTGAGCAGAGCAGAGGAGTGGAAAGGAGTGGCGAGGAGAGGAGAGGAGAGCAGAGCAGAACAGGGGAGAGGAAACGAGGAGAGACGAGAGAGGAGAGGAGCAGAGCGGTTCGTTCCTCTTGGTCCGCTCCGGCTCACGGTGTCCGTCCGGTAGGTGGGTGTGTAGGACATAGCGGACTTGTGCAGTCAAGGACACGTTCCGCTTGCTCAGAGAATTGCGCTCGCGAGCGCGCACACCGAGTTCGCCGGTCTAGCGATGGGACCGACTCGTGCGCGACCGACGCGTACGCTCGGCGAAAAATCAAAGGCATTGAATAGATCGCGGATCTTTACGCGTTTATTACAAAAATGAATAGATCAAATTGAAATACTGTGGAAATATGCAAGACAGAGAATGATCTTGTACTATTTCCGACGTATTCAAATAATTAAGGAAGAGTGAAGGATTCGATTGTTAATTTTGAAAAAATGTACAAACACTGCGTGTGGGTTAGCAGGGAATCTTCGGATGCGGTTTCAATTCTTTTTGATGGTTGCAAGGGATCGGACGCTCTCAGACACACGAAATCACGAAAAGATATAAAAGTGTTTCTGATCGACTGTTTCCGGTAATCCAATAATTGGACGACCACACGAGCCGAGTCACGGTTTACGATCGCGATCGTAATTAGGATCCTCTGCCTCCGACGGCGGAGCGTCCGAGATCGATCGATCGATCGGCCGCAGGGAGCCGATCGACGAGACGAGACGCGACGGGACGGGGCAGATGCAGTTCTAATTTCAGGCTGGCAAGGTGTGGCTGTCGCGCAATTATCTCTCTCCCGGCTAGGGAGACCAGCCAATAGGTCCTTCCTCGTCTTTGGTTTCCTCGTTTCAGCGTTCCTTCGCGTGGAATCGATCCGATCGACCACGTCGGGAACAACATATTTTTCTGTACATTTTAATATGTAGGTGTACATTATAATTCTTGTTCCCTGTGAGAACTGTATATCGCAAAATACAATACGGTCGACTAAAATTTCTTTCAACACCGATCTCCGAGGGAATAAATTCTCTTTTTTGATTGACTGTTGCGTTCGATGTATACTGCAATCCGATAAAGGGAACTCTGGGTACGTCTCAGTATTTTATGATCAGCTCGGAGAGACTGAGGCCGGCCCTACGGTACGTTTCAGTACCGCTCGTACCGCAAAGTCGCCGCCGAGGATGGCAGTCGCGCACTCAAGGACACGTTTATCCTTTATCCTGTTAGCGAACAGGAATGCCCGGTTCCCGAGCTCTCTCGCTTCGCTCGAACTTTCCGATCCATTAAACCCTCTCCGTGAATTTCGGATTTTATGCATTTCACAAACAGCCCGCCGCGACTGCCCACAGAAGAAGCTTTATTTCGAGCAATCGTTTCGTCGAGGAAACGGACGAGGAGCCTCGAGATGACATAAAGCGAAAGAGCGAGAGAGCTGCGCGTGAGGGGAGGGAGGGGAACAAGGAACGAACGAAAGGAAGAAGAGAAGAACAGAGGGGGCAGAGGAAGCGAAGTGAATTAGCGAAGGTATACGACCGAAAAGGAGGCCACGATCGTCCGAGTAAACAAGTGTCTTGTCCGCGGCTCCAAGACCAGTTCCACCTTCTTCGGCTTCTTCCGACGACGTTCCGTCGCCATGGCCTTTAACGTGCATAGGTGCCACGGCATCGCTTCGAAATTAAGTGACGTCACTGGGCGCTACGCACACCTCTCGCTCCATAGTTATCCGGAACCTTGGTGAAATACGCTTCCTATACCGCGCGCGTGCCCCTAACTGTAGAAAGATATAAAATCGCACTTCTTGCGTTCATTTAAAAAATGACGGAGATCTATTTTCGACGTGGATCGAATCGCGGGAGCTTGATCCCGCGCTCCTTGGATCATTCGCGTCAAACGTGATCTCCTTTGCTTATCCACTCGTTCGTCGAGCTTTCCCTCCGTCCTTGTCGCTCTCTCGCTCGTCTCGCTCTCTGTCCGCTCAGCTATCAAGATCAAGGCCTCGCGCCTCGTATCTGCACGATCAACGGACAAGAAAACAATCTGGGTTAGGTGCGCGACGCGTGCGTGCTGTTGCGGTTGCGTTACACCTATTTCATATTTCGGACGAATCGAGAATAAAGCGAAGCTAAATAAACTCGCAGATATTTCCAATGCATTTTCTCCGGAATGCAAGGTTTGCATTTGAAGAAACTGCGGACGATTATCCCGGAGCTGGACAGGTTATGAAAATGGAAATCTCGCTATAATTTCATCGGATCTCTCGTCGGTCGTTTCGTTTCTTTTGAACGAAGGTGGGGATCGGCTACATATAATGTAACAGCAGTTCGGTTAAATCGACCGACTCGATCCGATCCGATTCGAGGTGAGGCGAGGCAAGGTGTGCATGTGAGTCAGTAAGACGTTCGCTCGGCTTGCCACGCCACACCCCGAAATGCATTTTGCATTCCGCGCGCCGCGGCAGCGGTGCAGCAGAGGTGGTTCAGCGGTGGTGCAGCGGTGGAGCAGTGGTGCAACAGCGAGCACGCGCATTCCACGAGGACCTGTGCTCGGCTGGCTTTCGCTGCAAGGTGAAACACTTCCGTCCGATAGGGGGGCTAACGTTGCTCTTGACATCGCGGATACCGTAGCCGAGCCATGGGGAAACTGGTCTCGGACGCCTTCCAGACCTTGTCTTGTTCGTTGTTTCGCAACTGCACTCATTCAAGTTATCCTTTCCTCCTCCTCTTCATGTTCTTCTTCTTCTTATTCAACCCTTGGTCATCTGTGCCTGCATTCATTTCGTCTCGATATCTCAAAAGCGTCGTCTAAGATTCTCGGCTCCTGGATTTTAACTTTCAGAATTACTCATTAGTTCTTATTGCTTTCCGGACTGCAAATTGTTGCAACCCGAACATGGTGAGGAGAGTTGACAGAACAAGCTAACGAGCATAACTGATTCAACACACTTTAAATCAGAATAACTTTTTTATGAATGGACCAAACGACTTCAATTGCTCTGTAAGGATAGAATAATTTAGCCCTCCATGTAACTCTTTAAAAATTAAATAGTGTTCTTTTAAACTAATTTTTACAAACGCTTTTTTCAGTATTGCAAGAGGTATTTCTAAGCTAACGAACTTGGCTGTATTTTGTTTGATCTCGCAACTTTTTACGGCCATAGGAACTTGGGTTTTATTTATAAGATGTTTTATACTATGCATGTTCTACGGTTGCAGTGATTAGAATTTCTTCGACGTTCATCATTTTCTTAGAAAGGGAAGAAAATTTATGTTTGTTCCATGCCTGTACAGGGTAGTCCTACGGACATGTAAGTCTGAAAGCTCAATCGCTGATATTAAATACACAAGCCTGACCCCGATGTCATAGTGCAACGGGTTAAAATGCAATTGATCTTCGTTAAGATACAGTTCGTTTCGCGTTTCGAAATTTCGCGGACGCCGCGCGGTGAATGCATAAGCGTTGCAAAGTTCACGGATAACGAAGTCTCGAGCGCGGCGTGTATGTCAGTGCGTGCAACCGTGGTGTCACACACGGAGAAAACGGTCAAGGCCACCGTACGTGTGGATGCACCGCGCGCAGAGCACTCTAGAAAGCAGCGAGCAGCAGTCGCCGGTGCATTTTCCGATCTCCTCGGCTAGACTCGGCCTTCGCCACTCGGCTATAACCAGGAGAAGGTCAGGACACCTGGATCACACCGCTTTCCCCCCTTCGGAATAATCGAGCAGTCGGTTCTCTTTTGTAAATATTATCCTCGGCGCGGCGCGATATGGCTTGTTTTGTCGAGCTTCGTGTCCGCGATTCAAATATACACTGCTGTAAAAAATATCTCGAAATCAGGTATACGAAACGCGTACGTCATTTGTCAGTAAAAGGTGAGAATTAATGTGAACAATTTCAGATTACAGTAATTGGTAAATAATTGTAATTGAAATTACATGTTGCCCAACTCTGGTGTTTAAGCACTAGACTGCGGATCTTTATGCAAAATAAAGAATGTTCGCATTGATTGCAGGACACTGGAGCCAAATGAAAATTGTATTCTTCTCTTAATCATTCTATTAAGCTAAAAATAATACATTGATGTCCTTAAATATTTTTAACATGTCCACTGCTTTAAATTGTACGTGGCCATTTATGTCATAAATGCATGAAATCCGCAATCTATTAATCACCAATAAATGATTAATTCGCACACTACTGTATGCGAATCGATGTTATCGGTGTGGAATCTGTCGGGGAATCTGTTCCCTAGGATTCTAAACAAGGTTCGGTGATTCAGGGCATTCGATTCGAGTGTAAAATCGAATCGGAGAGCGACTTGAGCGGGTTCTCTCGCTCGGCGTCTGGTAATGGCGGAACGACCGGTCGGGGGTGGCCTTAAACGCTTGTAAAAAGCCTCGCTCCTCTCCGGATGGCCAGGTCACGTGGAATTACGGTAAATCGGCTTGCACTTGTCGCGACAAATTCGACTCGCGGGCCCATTATTCCCGACGGGCCTAGGTTTTGCGTCGATCGAAGATCGCCGCGGCGCGCTGCAACTCGACGCAACTCGACTCGACGCGATCGAGCGTGAAGCGATTTCGCGCGATCCAACCATTATCGTAGTTTACGATCGTTCGCCACGCAGCTCGTTTTTTCCATAATCCGTTTATCGCTGCCACCACACATCGGAATATCGAAGCCTACCGAACCAGCTGCGTCGATCGAATTGTTTTTGCGCGTTCGTGTGGATTCGTGACGCTTATCCAACGAAAGAAACAAAGCGTCGTTGCGCCCAATAATAATATCTACTCCCTCTGCTCAATTATACAACACACCTTGGTAGACAAATAAAACGATTTTATCAGCATGAAATTAATTATTTTAATGTTTGATCCATTTGGGATACATTTTTCCATTATCGAGAGAGAGGTTTCCGTAAAAGAAATTTTGACAAGTGTAAATAAGAGCTTATAATGTTCTGGAACGAGCGCGAGGGGACGTGGTCAAGCTTTTCTGATTTCTGTCGGATCCGAGAGTGGATCGCTGGCCTTTCGGAGGCGTTTTCGCGGCAGATGCGTGGACAGGAAAATCTGGGTCGCCATAATAACGCTGGTTCACGCCAGCCCGAGACAGGGATCGAGCTGAAAGGGGTTTCGTTCGAGATATTTCCAGCGGCGAAAAAGGGGGATCGTGAATATTGAATGGGATTCGTTTTCTATGAGCCGTTCGACCGTGTTCTGAATGGGCGCGGCGTGTACGAGAACCAGATCGGTTTCGTGAGAAAGAAAAATCGTCGGTGGCTCGGCACCGGAGATCCAAGCCTTTTGTCGTCGCCACTCTCCGACCACCACCTCCGTTTCCATCCGTCCGTAATCGAACAGTCATGCGAGTTACCACTCGAGTGCTAAGGGTGACCACAGTTGAATCGAACAGTTAGTTTATCATTGGTCAGCGGATTTTATGCGTTCGTGACAAAAACGAGCAGGTGTAATTTAAAACAGCAGAGACATTGGAGGAATTCAAAGAAAATAAAGCTCTTGTCGGATACTATTCTTCGGTCAGATAATCTTTCCAGATTGACTATGTTTATTATTTTAGAGTAATCATGATCAAAGATTGACATTGGACTGTTTGTCTTATATGCACAAAACCTGAGAAATTTATGCTATTTTCGATCTATTAAACTTTATTAAGAAAGAAAATAAATTTCCACGTTGCTCCAGTTCGTTGCAATTCAGGTAGAATATTTTTTATCTTACGACGAATAAACTTGTCGACATGGACGAACAGGAAAGAACACAGTTACGGTCAAATCGTTTGCATTCAGAATCACCACTGGTTTTCGCAATCTCCCGAGCGACATATGGACGTCGTGGCAATAAAACGTTCCGTCCTCCGAAGCGAAAGACTAATAGACCGATTTCTTAACTTCCGCTTGGTTTCGAACGCGTGTATCGAAAGGACCGCGGCTGCATGGGCCGGAGGAACAGGAAATCAGATGGCGCGGTATCCGGAGAGTATTACGCCACATTTTTTATTTTATTGTAGTGTTACGTCCTAAGGTGGGCGTTTGAAAGATGAATAGTTTAATTTAAAGATTCAGATATAGAATAAAACGCAGTTTTGAACCTACCTGCATTCACCGGCTCCGGTTCGGGTAATTGAGGATTTGTTATATTCTAAGTGACTTTGATCGTGGAATTGGAACGAAGAAATCGAAGTTGGGCAAACTGAAAAATGAGTTTTCTTAATCCTGTCGCACGCAGTGTGGTATAATATACGATAATGTGATATTTGATATTTTATTTCTCGTACAACATTATTAGAGAAAGTGTAAAAACGTTACAGTGACAGTAGTCAACTCTTTTTTTTTCATGATTTACCAAGGTCATCTTTCCAATTTTTCGAAAAATTGCAGTTGCAGAGAAATAAGTTCGAAAGGTATTTCGAGCAATTCTCGACGACGAAAAACTAACGGTATATTTAGTCCAATGACTGTAGGGACTGTTATGACACCGATCGGCCCTTTAAAACGCTGTCGTTTGATACAATATAATTTATTCCGAAGAAACTGGTGCAGTTCGAAGGGAAGGTCAAGCGGCCTTTCAACGCCTCGAAGGGTAACAGTCATTAGCCTTTCCGACGCAATTATACATATTTGATTGCGGCGTATTGTGCCGGACGCGCCTGTCAAACCTGCGGGAACTGTAAACCGACCAGTCGTAAAACTTTCTTTCCATTTTCCGACGACCAGGGAAATTATGGGGTGAGAATCCTTCCAGGACCCTGACGAGTTGCAGAGCGGGCCCTTTCTTTTGGGTTACCTAGGTTTACGGCGCGATCCAATTTCGATGCAGGGCCACGGAACGGTCCTAAAAGGAACGTGCCCGTCGGGCCCCGATAAAATACGATCGTGCAATTCGGTCTGCACGATTGCCACCGGCCCGCGGGCCCTACGGTCCTCTCTGGGCCCTTCAAAAGATCTCTGCGAGTACGCAACCGGTTTGTGGAAACTGTTTGTCACGTTGCGTTGCCATGGCGCGGCGAAACTGTAACGCTCGGTCGATCGTTTTACGAGCGAGTCCCGGTATTCCCGCGGCCCAATTATTCTCCTAGTGACATCGGTTCGTTACCTGACTGTAGATTTTATGCATTTATGGCCGCTACGTAATTGCGTGCCGAAATATTTTACCAACGAACTGTTGAACCCTCCGCTGCACGAAACTGCTCGAACCGATGACCGTTTCATGCAAATTCGTCTTGTCGCTTACAGAAACGCAAGACGAGGATTAAATCTTTCCTCGGAAAAGCTTGAATAAATAATAAGTAGCAAACCTTGAACTCTACGAATATAAGTTTTTCGTTACTGTCTCGCGCAGAGAAAGTACTCGATCGAATTCGGCAAGCTGTCCAGCGCGAGTTAGCAAGGATTCGTCGCCCGAAACGGGTTGTTCGTGCCACCGGTGAATCGCCTCAGGTGTTGAATGGACATTCTGGGCCAGAGAGTGGCGTGGCGACGCGGCGATGGTGAATTTCGCGGGCACGAGTGGGCCTAACGGCTCGCATCGAAAACCGCGGTTCACCGACAGAAGCACGAAAACGGAAATGCGTGTATCACGACACGATACAGCAGGACACCGTCCTCGAATCAACCCTGCAAACCAGCGCCGCCTGTTGGTCCTCTTCCCGTGACCCGAATGCATTGTGCATTCGTTTTGTCTCCGCTCGCATTCGTCCATTCATCTCTCGGCCGATACGCTCGGCCCTGTCGATGCACATGTTACCCCCGAAAATCAAAAGGCACGCGCACGTGCACGTGCGCCTCGTGTGCCCTCTTTTCGGCGACGTTTCACGGGAACGTTCGCGCTTCGATCGATCCTCTCGAGCCTCGATAAGAACAGACAGGGATACGACAGAACTTTGCCTCCAACCTAATAAATCGGTTAATTACGCAGCTGGCAGTGCGAAAACGCTTTTATCTTTTCTTTGCGAAATACATTTTCCTGCGAAAATCGGAATTCCGGACGGAGCTGGTTCGCGAACGATCTGAAACGGTGAACCGGTGATTAATAAAGTCGTCCCTGGAGGTAGCCAACGCAGCGGCGGGATTGTTTTCTCGAGAGGCGCACAAACGAACCGAGAGAGGAGGTAAAACCGCGAAAAGATGAAGGAAACGAGAAAGACGAGGGAAAGGAGGGAGAGAGAAAGGTGGATCCAAGGAGGAACGGGAGAAGAAAAGGAGGAGAGAGAGAGAGAAGGAGGGGTAGGTTGGAGGGAGAAAGAAATCGCGAAAGAGGCGTCGGAGCGGCTGTCCTTGGATGCTCGCGGATCGGTGGCCACCGGCAGTCAATGACCTAACAACGCTCTTGTATCCACGTCGACTGGCTCGCTTCGTTCGCTTCGTTCGCTTCGTTCGTTTCGTTCGCTTCGTCCGCTTCGTTCGCTCCAGCTCGCTTGGCCCTGCGCCATTGCAAGCTCACCTTCGAATGACTACCTCTCTCTCCTTTACTCTCTTATTTTCCCTCTCCCTCCATCTTTCAATCACGGGAGAAAGGGAGAAGAGGTTTTCTCTGACGAGTCTCGAAGGGCTTCGTCTCGCCTGGACACGACTCGCGGCTCATTACAGGAGTTCATGTTTTGTGTCCACAATTACGAAAGTGGTCTAAGTCAAAATTTAAGAAAAATGAGTGTGAATTAGTCCAATGTAGCTTTTACGATATTTTTAAATACAGGTAGCCCTCTTACAACACGGCATCCTATAACACGCGGTTTTGTTCTAATATATAAATTAGTAAATTTATTGTAATCTATTTTTCTATATAAATATGTGTTCGTTGGTAACCGCATCACATGAGAACGGCTGGACCGATTCGGCTAGTTTTTTTTTAAATGTTCGTAATACTCCGAATAAGGTTTTTAGGGAAAGAAAAATTGGAAAGGTTGCCCGGAGAAATGGAAAATTCGGGAAAAATCAAAGTGCTTTTTTCTGTGGGATTTTTGTATGAACCCAAGACCATAGCTCACGATTCGAACGATGGATATGCGTAATTCTTTTATTGTTTTGTTCGTTATGGTCCTGGAAAATTTTCAGGAAACAAAATTCAAGGGCCACAAGGAACTAGTTCAATATAAAATTGAGGGGAAATTTTAAACTAAAATATAAAAATTACTAACACGATGGAAAAATTGCGGGAACCCTCGTATAGCACGGCAATTTAGAACACTGTTCCGCTCTAACACCGTAATAAAATTGCAAAACCTTTGTACAACACACAAAGAAAAGGTTGTTTTTTATAGGTTTTCGGAACGTAATCCCCTTTTTGTACTGGCTCTGGGTCTCATAACACGGTTTTACACAACTCGGCATTTTAGGAACCTATCTACTGTGTTATAGGAGGGTTATCTGTATCTCGAAACAAGAAATATATGACTTAGACCACTTTCATAATTCTGGTCACGTTCTTGGCCGTTTCAGATTGCAGTTACTTGTTACTGAATTTAGTAGTGGAAACATTCGGCGAATTATCGGATATCGCGACATGGAAATGCACAGAGGTTATGCGGGACTGAAAAACCCGAAGACCGTTCTTGATTTTTAGTCTGTACTATGTACGGTCCGCTGGCGCGGCTAGCTAGTGGTACGTCAGGAATTCTGCCCAACACCATGGAATATCTACGATTCCTCGTGTCCACGGTGCAGATCGGCCCTCGCACATTCGATACCCTTCGCTGCCGATCGAGGAATGCGGAGATGATTTAGCTGGATTCGAGACGGAACGCTGTGCGCAGGTCGCATAATCGAATCGACTTTACGCGATCGTAATTCGCTATTCACGCCGTTCGATTCTTCGGTTGCGCTGCGAGTGGTGTTCTGGTTTCCGGTCGCGCTCAGCAGGTCGTTCCAATCTTCTTAATGTTTTTAGCGTTTGCCCATTACGTAAACTGGCTCTCGGTTTCTCACTTACCAAGCGAAGAAGTCGGTTTCTTTCTACAAAGTGTTCGATTTATCTCGGCGCCAATGAAACTCTCGATGATTGAAAACCTTGGTGCAAAAACCGAGTGAGAAAATTGGTTACTGCTCGCTCGGTTTTACTAAAAAATCGATCTGTACGATTTTTGAGAAATGTTCCGTTCGAGATTTGATTCGGAACGTAGTTACAGCTCGGGACTGGTTGAATATCATCGTCGTCGTCCGCAGGAGTTACGCGAGCAGGACAACAGTCGCGGCGAAACCTAGAATTACGTGTTAACCGCGGCCGAACCGAGGAAACGGGAACGGAATTGCAGCTATTACAGTGGCTAGCTCTTTTTGCGACCGTGGCGCGCCGTGACATTGACCGTATCTCGATTTTCACGACGTTTCTTACGTCCGGAATATTACCTCCGACCAAAGAAAATTCAATCGAACTTCACCGTTGCGAAGTCAACTCGAAAAACCATCTCCAATTATTCCCCAGGGAACAGGACAGTTTTAATTCCCAGGCCCTTATCGTCCTGTAGAAAGTAACAAAATATACGAAGTGTAAATCTATGATCATGTTGCTACTTGCCAACAAGAATTACCACTCCACGGAGTGTTGGAGATTACGGAGAAATGAATGCTACAGAAGTACTGTCGACTTTTTCTGAGAATCATTTCGGGTGGTTTCTGCCATTCTAGAAGTCGAATATCCCGAAGCCGATGAAATACGATCAGGATTATGACGACCAAATTAAGGGATGGGGTTAACCGAGTCCCGCTCCGGCCGCCGACAATGGAACTGGCTAATTTACAGCTGGAACATTATCGGAAGGATTATTTGCCAAATAAGCCGAGTAAAAGTCATTCGGGACCCACTGCTGCTCCATACAAAAGCTTCAACCCTTAGGCTCGCTTTGTACCCCGGCAACTGCCGATGCTCCAGTAGCTCTCTGCAGATCGCCGATGAATAATTAGTTGCGGCTTAGGAAGAGCAGTCGGTGTCTTTCAGTCAGTGGATTTTATGCATTCGTTAGGTGTACAAATACAGTGGCCCACATAAGTGTTAGTACGCCTTTTGAAGCTTATTTTTCGCTTATCAGCGAAGGAAACAACCGTCGAAAAAAGTAATTGCTTCGCAGACCGATGCCAGAAGGTTCGTTCCAGGAATTCGTAACGGAACTTGATTTCGTCATTCAGGATTCCGCGGCCGTTCGTACGTGCCAGGTTTATTTTTAGAGACGCGCGGTTACGGTCATCTTCTGGCAGCGACGTCACCTGTACAGGTGATTCTTTCTCGCGCCTACCCTTTCCGGAAATCGTGATCGCCAAACAGGAGAGACGAGTCACGCCGCGCCGTCGATCGTTAATCTTCGATTTTCGGGTGACTACAATCTGCACGAAAAGTGTTCAAGATTAAATAATTTATGTATTCAACGTGTAGCAATTAATGCGGAACAGGGCTGCAAGAAATTCGTCGAAAAATTACTGAAAAACGAGCAAGCCGAGTTGATTAACAAGCAGGCTCTCCTTAAACCTTGCTACATCGGAGACCACCCGTTCTCGAAAACGAGCAATTCGATGGCGAGCTTGTAGCCGATCAACGTTGCTCATCGTACGCAAGTTCGACCGATTATCCCGTGCGTGTACACGGATTTGCATAAAGATCCACAATCTACTGTGCAATAGATACTCGGGAAGAGTAGGGTTGTTACTTTACCGAAGCTTCGGCGAGGGAACGAAGGGAACATTGAAGTGTACGAAGTTTCGAAGTCTTCGAATCGTATACATATACATAGTTGTAACTTAACCAATCTTTTACCTGAGGTGGCGTATTTTTTTCGAAATGTAGGAGTGTCTGTAACTGTATCAAATATAACTTACAATTAGCAGCGAGATTTCGAAGTTCAAAGCTTCGAAACTCCGTTTCTTTCAATCCTCTAATAATTTACTACAGTGGTTCGAATTTCGAAGGAAACTAACAGTCCTATCGGGAAGCGGAGTTTCCATAAACACACCAATAATTGTGTGAAGAAAATGGTGATAAAAAAGAAGCGAAAATAAATAGTGAAAATAAAGGAAAGTGAAAATTGGTTGTCGGTCGGCATGAGTTTGTTCCTGGGATGAAACCGATCTGCGAGAGACGGGCGAGGATAGTAGACGTTTTTCGGAAACCGATCGCGGTCCCTTTTTCCTGGGACGGTCGAGATCGATCCATGGGCAAGCTTTCCCACAAGGTGTGCCCACGGTATATGGAACAGAAATATCGAATATACGGTAAGGTGCTACTGAACGGCTCAGGATACGGCAGGATATCTCGAGCCACCTGTCCCTCACTCCCACGCTCTCCTATGCGATGGACCGACCTACCAACGGATGGATGGATGGATGGATAGCCTCTAATGCCAGGACCCACTAGGATCTCGAGCGAGGGGACCGAAAAATAGATCTAGACCCCGATCCCCTCCTGCCCCCTCTCACCTGCGCCTTTTCTTTTCCATTACCCTAGGACAAAGAACGAAACTGCGGCCGCAGGAAGGAAGTCGCTTCTTCTCGAAAAGGAATCGATTGAATTTCGATCGGGAAACGCCTTTCAGAAATTTCAACCATGCTCGGCGACCGTGTGAATCTCGGTCTTTCGAATTTTCTATTGCCGGATGCAGTAATTAAATCGTTGCAAAGTACGTACAGTGGCGGCCATATACTTACGTACACTGTAATCATTTGCAGCAAAGTCGAAATGCTTGCGATTCGGACAATATCTTTCAGTATCTGGTGAACTCTGTGAGTAGTTGGGTTACCCTTGGTTCGTCGACAACCCATTTCACCGACACTGTTTTCATTGACACGATTTGACCGACAGTAACTTTCGTCGACGTAAAACTTCATGACTGTAACTATCAAAAAGCGCTGTAAAAAAACAAATATTTTACTGTGTACGTAGCGATTGTAAAAGCTGCTGCCCGTTGTCCCGTTCGCCTCGGCAACACAAGGGTCAGCGGGGCATCTAACTTGTTCGACGTGCAGCGAGCTAAAATATCGGATGACTCCTTTGTACCCGCAAATATTTGTTAGCCGATAGAACTCCGAGACCGGAAGAGAACGCCGCTCGAGAACCTCCTCGGCTGCGTCGAGATTTCATTTCTCCCGGAGTCGGATACCACGGAAACCAACGTGAAACCGGAGAGATCAATGAATTATCGCGTAATCGAGGAAAGTCGCACAGCCCACCATTGTCCGGTCCCTTTTGTTCTCCAACTTAACGAAATTACAGAAATGCTCGTCATCGGTTACGGGACGGGTCAAACATTTTATTCCGCCTACGACGTTTCGTAAAAAAACCAGAAAAAATTGTCATTTGCTTAGAAAGTTGCGCCGATTGATCGGTTTCTTTCAAGTTATTTTAAACAACAATATCGATTAAAGTGTAATGTTTTCCAGAAAACCGGATGCCCGAAAAATAATTCAAAAGCTTGTTACCTGTTTGGAAAGACGCGATCCTTACAATATTTTATGGTTCTTGTCGCGCCGCGCCTGTTTATATTAGAATTGTTTGCAGCAAAGGACTGCGAGAAACAATAAGGTCGTTCGGGAGGCGGCAGCAGGCGAATATAATGCGAAACGAGGAAATTTATTACATGACGATTTCATCTCTTTCGGGTTGGTAGATGTGAGAATAGAGGGGTAGTAAAGAGCGAGGAGAGGGTAATGGGCAGTAAATAACGATCGGTCTAATTCTCGGGCATTTCTTTCAGGTAGTCGCATACCTGTCGTGTTAGTGACGAGCCCACGACAATCTGGTAGTGTGGTGCACGGTGCGAGCTACCATAAACGGGCATTTTTGCTGGAAGCCCAGCGTGTACCGGCGTGGCCCGGCGTGACGAGACGAACCCGAAAGGTTACCTTCATTTTTTAAGCCTTTCCTACTGTCCGTAACGGTATCGGCGGTTTTTTTTCGACAATGTTCCCCCGGTCGCTAGAAAATCCTGGCCGGAACCCATTTTTATGAGGATTTTTATGGCGTTTTCACGTGGCCAAACGGCGGCCGAAAAGAAACGTCGCCGTAATGCCGGCGAGTTTATTGCACGTCCACACGGACTTGCTGTTCGGTTCTTTACTTCTTTTCTTTTCAAAAGTCCTCGAATTTTCCTTTCGAAGGACCCAACCACCCTTTCATTCGCACTTTCAGCACTTTATTGCACTCTTTAGGCCGACGACCGCTAAGCCGATTTTTATAAACATTTTTTACTCGCGAGTTTTTGCAATCGTGCACGCGCGAACACTACTTTTTGCTGAAATTTCTTAATAGGTCGACAGACCATTTGGAATGCTCTGCCTTTTCTGGTGCATCTGCTGGTACTCCCACGTATGCTTTTTTAAAATGTGGAAAACTCGTCGGGAAACTGAATTCTGTATCGAAATCTTCAGTTCTGGATAGAACTAAATTATGCCCATCATTAGGAAAGAGGTCCAAGTCGAAATTTTAGATCTACAAAACATATTTTAAATTTTCTCATTAAGGGCCCAAATAAAATAGTTTTAAAAAACGCCTTTTTCTATTTTTGCATGTAACCTTGTCAGTTATAATTTTTGGATAATCTGTATAGCACACACACATCATTTCATAAACCAATACTTCTAATTGATTATAAAAAATCAGATGGTTTGGTACAATTATAAAAAAGTTATTTTGTTTTAAAGGGCGTTCGAATACTTTCGTTACCCGCTGTATGTGCAGCATAAATGTACACTTACTGCCACAGAAGTTATAGATACACAGTAGTTTTAAACAATATCTTCATCGCGTTACATGAAAATTTGTTTTACTTTCAGTTTAGTTTCTGTATTTAAGGCTCAAGAAACTTTTCGACGCCGTATCGTGTACTAATCGAAGTTGAGCCTCCTCGTGTTTGGAAAAATCCTCCGCCTCGCAATAATATTTACGAACACCGTGCGGATGAGCGAGCCGCCGGTTTCTCGAATGTTTACGGAAAATATTGACGGTCTCAGGGATTCCTGCTAATCCTTGAGCTTAAAAAAAAAAAACGAGGAACCGAAAATGGATAGGGTTGCGGATTTGAAAGGGTAATCCAGAGTCTCTCGGGCTCAACCCTTCAGGTTCGTCGTAAACTACCCTCGACGAATTGCCGGCTCGAGCTAATCCTCCTCGCTGCACGCGGAGTCAGGTCTTTTTTCTGCACTGTTATTTCCTCCTGCCTTCGTTGCCGGTGGACGGTTTTTCCTATGCTTTTTCTGCCGTTCAGATTAAAGCTTATTACGGAGGACACGTTTTTTCGCGGCGCGCGGTAACCAAAAGTTAAATATCCATAATCGGAGTCACTTTTTTTCCACGTCTCTTTGGGACTGTGCGCAAAAAATTTCGGTCACGAAGGAGAAGCTTGCATTTGTAGGACAGTGCGATCAGAATCCAGGGAGGACTGAGGCTCGGTTTCCAGTCGAACAGTATAAGAAAAAGATGAATCGGTTAACAGAGGTTAATGGAACGCGTCGAAAAGCGTACTCGAGTTAACCGACCGACGTCAAGGAGTTGAATTAATGGCGATGCCGAATCAAAAATTTCGATACTTTTGAACCTGGTTGGTACGCTATCGCCGAGAAGATCGCGCCTCTGCGGACGTTGAAGTCTCGAAAATTGATTGCTCTCGAGCGTTGAACGTCGAGGCGTGCTCGGTTGCCTCGACCGATATTCCTAGACGCATTCCGATTGACGAACAGGATACGCCGGAATAGATTCTCTATTTACGATAACGAGTTGTCTACGGTAGCGGGAATAATTACCAGCCAGAACGCGACCCATTTCGGAGCTTCGTTAATGGGCTAGCCGATTAACGGGGCGTGGATCGGATCAATGCGTACTCGAACCCCTGTGGATCTCCGGCACTTCTCTAGAATAATCGCTACTGCTTCCTGTCTTTTTTGCGGACAAGATCTTTCAACAATCTTTCGTGTACACGTGTAATTAATATAATCCGTACAGAAGTCCGGATACTATTGGTTATGGGAATAAGTTTCCGCCCTTTTCTGTTTAAAAATGCTTTTTATTCAGGAAAGTAAATTCTTAATTCAATTGACGGTTCTTCAAGTGTGTGACGTGGATTTTTATCAAGTAATGCTCGCAAATCTGTATCTTCAATTTCTTTTGGTGCATCATCGCGATCTTTGTCCCTTGCATCGAAACCATTCTTTACATTACAACTTGTACTTTATGGAGCATCGTCCCCGTAAATATCCACGTAAGACTTACTGTCTTAGTACGACAGTAATGATGTTTTTTAGAATTATTTTCGACATACACAGGTGAGTACATTTTTATAACGAATGTCCAGCTGCATCGATTGATGTATTAAAATACACTTCCATTTAAAAAAATGAAGGTGACCTTCATATCTCTAAAAAAAATTACCATTTTACCACTTAACTTTGTTCTTCAGACATTGACGTATCTTTCAAAACAACAAAGATATTTGAGGTGGCAACGTTAGGTGACTCACCCTGTATATTAGTACACGTGAACACGTGAATACGTGTATCCTCAATCCACGTCCAAAACCGTGATCTCTAATTTAAATACACGTGAAATATTGACAACGACAGGGAAGGTCTTGCTCCTGGACTGCAAGGAGTGGCGTAAATTTTATTTCCGTGCAAGCGAAAGGGTTTATGGCGTCTTCTAAAAGTTAAACGACCAGATTTTCCAAGCTGCGCTGTCATCGACGGTAAACGAGCAGAAAAGAGGGGAGGGGCCAAAGGATTAAGTCGATTATCGTGGCTTTAACGACGGTCGCGTTTACAGGGGTTACACCGAGGACACCGAGCACGACGACGGGACCATCTTGCAGACAACGGAGTATGCTGAATCGGGAAACGACGACTTTACCCGTGAACAGCTGAACCACCGAACCCTTTCCACGGGTTCATGGAGTCGTCCGAGTCGAATGAAGCTGAGTGGCTAATTAGCTTGTATTGCACAGCCTGGTCGGTCTTCGTTCTCCGACGAACACGATTTTTTTATGACGGTGGCTGTTTCTCGACGGGTACCCCGTTCGACTGTCAAATTCGAAAAAGTGTACTTCCTTCGAACGAAAAAGGATCGCCTTGCCTTGCCGCGAGAGTTTCTTTCCTACGATTCGATCGAATTTATTGGAGGAGTCGAAGAATTCGAAAGTTCAATCGGCGCGTAAAATCGATATCGAATTTGTTCGATTCGACGAGATGGGTTTTCATCGAGAAAGTATACCGCTATCGCGGAATGATCTTCCAAAGGCGAACCTATTCGCGCATTCCATATTAGAAGGAATACTCGTCCTCGCACATTTTCGCCGGAGATGCAATCAACCGCGAAGCACTTATCGCGGATATGACGCCTAGGCATAATAATTAGCGGTTAATGCACCGTGGATGCCGGCGCTGTCATTTGTCCCATTAGATGGTAAATTGCGACGATCATATTTTACTATGAAAACGTAATTACTAGGGCTCTCCCGGAATAGATAGCACAATTGCATCGCGGGTCCTGCTAATAGTCTTGGCAATTTAGAACCGCTACACCCTCTGCCCCCTGTGCCGTCGATCGCACGTGCTCTAATAAATATTAATAACGCCGTCTTTATTGCGTTCGTTAATGAACTATTAACGTGGCCACTGTCCGGAGACCAGAGTTGGGCATTAATCGATTAAACCTTTAATCATGATTGAAAAATCGGCGATTGATTCAATCGATTGTTAAAGATAATCGCCACACGGTCTATCCATAAATTGTAATAAGGAGGGAGAGAGAGAGAGAGAGAGATTAGTTTTTTTTAGGAAATCTCTTATGAGATTTATTACAACTTTTTTGCCCAACTCTGCCGGAGACATAGTGTCTTTTATTTTCAACGGATAGATTGACACTGAAAGCGTTCAGGCGACTCGAAAAGTACTGTTCAACCGACGACCGCAAGAGGACGGAGACCGCGAATACTTTCTTCGCCGCCTAATATCGAATGGCCGTCGCGTTGACGTAACAAGTGGAACCGCAAAATGGAGCGGGGTAAAATCGAGAGAGAGGAGCCGCGGGCAGTCCTCCGAGAAAAAGAGAGACGCGGCGATGCCGACACAGAATGCGTATCCTTGATCGTTGCCGCTCGTTTGTCGTCCTGCGGAGGCCGGTTCACTGACACCGCTGGTACCGTCAACGAGTCCCCGACACTGTCAAGGTCCGTCGCGCCGGTTCTCCTCAATGGCGTCGCTCCGTCACGCGATTTGCCTACGGTAATCGACACGCCTCGCCGCGAATCCGCTTCCTCTCCTCTCCAGTATCCAGTTCGATAAAAACGAGAACTTCGCGAACTTTCTTCGAGTGAACTGTTTGTTATATTTACTCGCTAGTTATCCACGCCACTGATTCTTAGTAGTTTATGAATCGAGTCTGTAGAGATTTTGTTCCACGATCGAGCACGCTTGACGCGCGTCGTTAAGCGACTCGTTAATGGAACGACTCGGGTTTAATTACTCCCGGCCGCGTCTCCGACGTGTCCCGAACACCTTCGTAATCTCATTACCGTCTGCCCGACGCGACGGTCCGTTCGTCCCTGGCACTCTTCAATCTCCGATTCATTAGCCGATGGGATCCTGGGAACGTCGAGTCGACGATCCCGCCTTGACTTTGCATACCGGTCGCTGCTCACGGTGTGCACGGTCTTCGCTGTACGCTTGTGTCAATTATACGGCGGTGACCGATCGATCGCCACTGTGTAAGAAACAAGCAGATAATTTTGCTTCTACAGACGGTGTACAAAGTATTAGTACACGTTTTAAAAACGAATAACTTTTTCAAAAGTGGACCTAATAGCCTGAGTTTCCTTCAGACGTTGAGTGGATTAGTTTACTAGCTAATGTGTAAATAACTTCTTTTTTTAATTGTTGCAATTGCGGAGAAAAAAGAAAAGGTTTTTAAATGTTTTATCTGTGACTCGACAATGGGTTATCGGCCGACTCAATAAAGTGCGTTAAGACAGCATTAAATATATACTTTTATAAATTCATCCAAGTGTTTTCTTTAAAACACGACAGATCTGAAACAGTTTGTGATTCGATAGGTAAATTTTATCGCCGATGGAAATTCTAGTAGCAGACGCGAGGATGTCTCGTCGTTCGACCGTGGGTTAAAAAAGGTACGCTCCGAGTGTGTGCGATCATCCATCTGGACGGAGCATATGTTCGCTGGACCATCGAGAAACAGCCAGGCAATTTATATCCCGGAAATCAAAGGTTTCAAGGCCGGCTTTTTTTCTCCGTCCAGGTACTCCAGGGAGTCTCTGTCGCGACCATGGGGTCTAGACCCAGGTCGAATGGATTCTTTTTCCTTTTTTTCCCTTCCCTCGTAATTATCCTCGGCCAACCAGAGAAACGGTCGAGTAGCTTCTGAAACATGTTTCTTTCTCATCTCTGCCCTCCCTGCGTGCGTGCGACGCAACCCTTCAGCGGAACATCGAAAGCTGAATTTCCCCACCGAAATTTTCTCTCGCCTTTCATCCCCAACATCGGATTCGCATCTCCCGTAGAATCAGGATCAGGATTCCCGATCGAATTCGCTCCGACGCACTTGAACCTGTCGCGATCTAGCGCAAGGTTGCCGCTCGACCGCGAACATATCAGCGAAGATCTCTGTTGAAGACGGCAAAAGAATGTCGAAAAGAGAAGATTCGCAGACCGAGGCTGCGGGAGATAAAGGTAACGAGGAGAGCGAGCTCGGTCACGTAAGAATTGCGTCACCGGGTAAGTGTACGTGGACTGGAAGAGAGATAAGGATCGAGGGAACTCTCTGCGCGGCGTAGATCTGCCGGAGAAACAGAGAAAAAGGGAAAAAGTCGAGGAGGGAAAGAGGCAGAGACTGAGAGAGAAAGAGAGAGAGAGAGAGAGAGATAGATGGAGTGGAAGGGAAAGACGAGTATCGGTTGGCGAGCACGGATGCTCGTAAGAAGATCGATTCTCGAGCGATCGGCCGAGTGCGTGGGGACCGTTCGCTCGTTGACTCACTGACTCTTGACGGACTTACCGTTAACCAGCAAAAGTGAACCGAGCGAAGTCGTGTCTCTGGAGCTTGCGGTATACATGTATGTATGTATACCGATTGTGTGCAGTCGCGCGGCTACGTGTGGGACGATTCGAGGATTGTCCGAGCATTGTCGCCGAATCGACACCGAAGGGCTCCGAAGAAAGTGCGAGCGACGATTCGATACAATCCGACTCGACCCGCGTCTTGCCTCGCCTCGCCTTACCATGGTTCGACCGGTCTTTAAACCGTGACGCGACCTTTACTGCTGCGGGTATCGTGCAGAGTTGGGCAAAAATTGAATCAACGATTGGCGACTAAACTTCTACTTCAATCGTTAATCGCAATTAACAATTAAACTCCTAGTTTAGTCGTTCGTTGCGGTTGACGATTAAATACTTATTAATCATTATTTGCGGTTAACGAATACATTTCTACTTCATCTAAGCTGTATGAATACTGAAAAAAATGTAAACTGAATTTAGGTGTATTATTTCGCACGGCAGGAGCTAAACGCTTACGTGCGCGTCGCCCGCGGTTGCAGGGCTAAATTTGTTCCTCCCCGAATCAAAGATCGCAGGAACAAATTTTATTGAATATTTTTCATTGGATATTTTCAACAACGAATACTAAGATGATGTATTCTGTGCTCTAGCTAGAGCTAGGAGCTTCGCGATTCAAGCAAGAAGCTCCATGTTCTTCTCACGACGCCGCCGACAATCGGCTTTGGATTTTCGTCGAGGGATTTTTCTCAGCGCGAGTCTCGTTCGAACGGGGCTAATTAAAGCGCGAGCGAGGCTCGAGATAATAGCAGGAAAGATGAAAAGAAGAGCGGGCGACGTGACCGCCGCAACAACTCGACGCGACCGCGGGATAACTGTATTCTGCCTCTCCACTATGTTTTGTCCTTTCTCCCTTGCTCCCTTCCTCCCTTCCTCCTTTCCATCGTGTCCTTTCGCGCTTCCTCTTCTCTCCACCTCGCATCCTTGCTCTCCCGACAATGAGAAGAGAGGACGCCTCGGCTTCTCATGCGCCAGCGGGTTCGTTGCATTTTTTTTTTTTATTATTCATTTCTCCCAAGCATCGTCTGCGAAGTGGGAAAATTCACGAGCCACTTCGAATTTCTTCGCCATTTCGAAATATTGAGGTTTCGAAACATACCATTTAATTTTTCGTCCCATCAGAAAGAGAAAGGAAAGAAAGGCGAATCTGTGATAGTTCGAAATTTTTTGGTTTTGAGTATGTCGATCGAGCGAGTAGGTTGTTTATCTCGCCTGTCGAATAGGGAATCGATACTCGGGTCGATCCAGACGCATAATCGAGGCGTCAGCCTCGCGTCGTTCCTTACGCAACACCGAAACGTTCGTTCTCGATGCTCGATAACGCGGCTCCTCGCGATATTTCGAATTGTTTCTGTGCCAAGGATCGGTAAGATTGGTTTACACGTGTTTATTGGCCGCTGTTGCAATATTCCCGATGGAAATTTATACGGTATCGTTCGAGCATCGCACCGAACGGTCCAACGTGCTTTTTACGAAACATCGAGCGCCGCAGATGCAACAAAGAAATCTCATTCGCTTTCTGATACGGTTGCGTCACGCGTTACGCGAACTAGCCGATTTTATGGATCCCTGGCATTTGCGAGCGCGTGAGACCTGCACTCCGGGACAAAAATTAAAACCGAAGAAAATGAATATTTTAATATGTCAACAGTACAATGTACTGAATATCATCTCCACCATATTTACTTCAATAGAATTGTCGAAATGGAAACGTAAATATTGGGGTCCACAAGCGGGACAAAATGATAGCTATTTGATAGATATTTAAAAAATTGTGATCTCCAAATATGTACAGACGGATAACAAAAATGTATGATTTCAGGTATCCTCGAGTCCCGGATCGTAGGAAGCGGGGGTTTCATTTTGGATTAACAAGGATGGCAACGGGATGGAGGGGAGCCAACGAGACCCCCGACATTTCTCGGTAAGTGGCTAACAATTTCTTTCGGAGAGGGTGCTCCAAAGTTGTTTCGGTTGCACCGACATAGCATTGCGACAAGAATCTGCAGAGGGAAACGTAATCGGGGGAACGTGTCGCGCGGAATATATCGAGACCGAGCAGCACGTAACCGGACACCGTCTGGCTGGCAAGAAATTAACGGCTAGCTACGTAAACGATACGACTCGCAGATGAGAGAGTCCGCCGTTTTCCATTTCACCTGGCCGGCCGCGGGCACGGCAAACACGGCAAGCACATCAAACATAGCAGACCAGAATTTCCCTCCGGGTTATTCACTTTTCACCTCGGCCAACGAGTGCGTGTGACCCGCATCGTCTATCGCTCTATCACCCGCTAGAACCCGCACTTATGTGTGCCTCGTCGACGTATAGTACAAGCGATGCTGCATCGATCTTCCGATAAGGGTACGTCGCTCGACCGTAACGAAAAACAGATATATATTATATTTATGCGAATTATGAAAAGAGTTCATTTCAACACCTTTCGTCGGACATTCATCATATTGTACTGGAACAGCGCAGAAATCTCTGATCACTGTTTTTTATTTCCCCCGAGTTCTGGAACAGCGTGAAACCTCAAGGTCGCGCACAGTTTCGTAAGTAGGCTTCATTTGTTATTCGAGCAGGTCGCTAACGGCTCCACGAAATTACAATATTTGGGCCGGAAGAACAGATTTCACGGCCCTTGCTCCCTACCCTTCCGTTTTTAAATAACTTCTCCCTGCGTGACGGTCGGAGGCGGACATACGTCACACCTGTAATTATCGCGCTTATTTATATCGTTTTAACTCGATTCGACTCGGGCACGAAACTTCCCGGTTGCTCGCAACATGGTCTGACGATGAGGTTAACAAAAGTAGCAGAGGCTTGATTAAAGTCCAGCAAACCAAACTCGAACGACCCCGCCTTTGCCCTAAGCTTCAGGGAAGAGAGACTCACGAGGAGATCGCAAACATTTTTGTACAGAGAACAACGTCCGGGGAAAAAATAAGAATTAAAGAAATTGGTGGGGAAGAGTGTAAACCCACAAGTTGCATCGTGCGACGCAACCTCATCGTTTCTGATCGAACGAATATTGAGCAGAATATGATTGAACTTGTTCTACATATAGCCGAGCGATTGCGAAGCCTATTAATAGTCTTCCGGTGGCTAAAGCGCGTCGAGAGCAGATTAGATTTCCAATTAGCATCTCGTAAAAAGCTTCGCCTCGTTAGCGTCGTATCCCCGCTTCCTTGGCCACGAGACGTAGTGGTGAACCAATGGGAAACAGTGTCCACCGGTGCACAAGGTAGAACCATGTAGCTCGTCGAAACATTAAGCTCTCCCCTCGAATGTCAAAAACTCTGCTTGTTGTCGACGTTGATTGCGGGGTAAGCAGGATTTAGTGGAACCGTTGATGATCTTAGCGCGAGCCCAGCATCAACAATGACGACAACAGAGCAACAGCAGGCGACAGAAGGAACAGCAGAAGGCAGCATGAAACGGACACAAGGTAAGAATGCGTGTTCAGCAGGCTACACAGGCCGTGCGAGGCTGAGAGTGGGTTCATCGGACGCCAGCGGCCGCGGATTTACCGTTACGTCTTCTTGGCGAAACCCAGAGTCCACGCTGCCTCTTGCTTCTTTATTCCTCCGCCTTCGCTGGCCTTCCTCTCTCTCTCTCTCCTCCGACTCTCTGTCCCTCTCTCTTTTCCTCTCTCGGTTTGCCCTTGTGTTTCTGCCACTGAATTCCAGCAGCCGTCTCCGTGGAGGCAACAGCGCGCAGCCTTCTCGACCAGAACCGGAAACGCAAATGTCTCCCGGTCGAAGAGGGAACTTGCGAGGTTCGCTGATTTTCCGGGTCACGGAACCAGTCGGGTTAGGCTCGCTCCTCCGGCCAACACCAGAGCATTCCACGAGTTATCCGTCGCGGCTCGAGCTTTTCGCCGACCACGGTAATGCCCCGATAGCTGTCCCATTATTTCTGAGCCGGGACCGAGGCTGCTACCTCTGCAGAACTCTTCTGGAAGCTCGTAAAATTTCGGGAGGATCGGATCGCTCCTGAATTATTACGTAATTTTTAGGTGGGCCTCCAACAGCAATAATCATTTCTATAAGAAACGAACAACAACGCGACAAACTGGAAGTTTAGTACCCGGTATTGACAAAGGATGGAAGCAGCGATTTGCAACTATTACGCCGGAATCAGAGCGAAGAATTTTCTGGGAAGTAAACGAAAGGTGGGAAAAAAGAACGAGCCGACTCGTTTTCCCCGGTGAACAGGTCAAAGATCGGGGGAAGTCTTTACCGTGTTAGGTTCCCTCGTTCCCTCATTGGCCTCTTTCGTCTTGACCCTCTCCCTCTCTCTTTTTCTCTCATGTTCCTCTCGAGAAGCATAGAATCCGATGTCAGGGAAAAATGAGAAGAGAGGCGATGCGGAAGATGACAACGGGGAATGTCCCGAGTTTTGGGAATCCTGGAGGTCGTTGCCCGCTCCGTTGCCGTTCAAGGCTTTGTGGTTCTATGGCTCTACGGTTCGCGTGGTCTACGTGGTTTACGTGGCTTGGTTGCGGCCGCGCTTCTATCGACTCTCGCGACTACAATGCGGCGTTAACCTGCGTGAAAAGATTTGTGGAAAATTCGCAACAGACGCACGACTTCGTTATATCATTTGATTGCGGATTTTATTGCGGGAAAAATTGAAACAGTTGGATATTTCTAAGATAGTAGGAATTTTGTACTTATTGTTAGCACAATTATCTTCTCGTAATTTAGAGACGCCATTATGTGTCGTCGAGCTTCTCGAAAGAAACAGGCCTCCAGCCAGTATCTGTTCCAATTCTCTGAATTTCCGCATCTTACCCAGCGGAAGAGATTATTCGCGAAGGATATGAAATTTGATGTCGACTTGCTGGAATGTTATCTATGAAAGTGTGTATTCGCATAAATTTCTACAGTCTATTTATAACCGATCGGCTCGCCGCGTGGATCGTTATGCAAATTCGTGTTTTCAAGGACTGATTTATAGAAGGAGGGATCAGATAGAAGTTTGCCCTTTCTCTGGAAACATAGACTAGACGTTCTAGGCAAACTAGACGTTCTTCGGGATTTTTCTCTCGTCGGATTTTCTCGAAGCACGCTAACCCAATTTACTTGACGGTATTTCACCGAACAAACGAAAATTCGAACGATTTACGCGTCCGCAGACTTACACAGGGAACGATCGGATCGGGAGGTTGCGTCAGTCCTGTAAATATTCATTCGACGCATATCGAAGGAGCATTGCTTCCTAGAACGATGATGAACGACGACGAATCTCGCGGGAAACGCGTGCTTCGGGGCCCGACTATTTCGATGCATCCGATGAAAACGCTCGTTTATCCGGAATCGAATCGAATCGGATCGCGTCGAGTCACTCGCATAATGAGTCAGAACGATGAAAGTCATCTCGCACTTTTTAACGCGATTCTCCGTTTCTTAGTCACGGAGACGGAGCTGGGTCACTTCTTCTTCGAAAAACGTAACTGTTCTCCTTTCTCGTCGACCTATTATAATTCTCTCTCGAGATACGGGCTGGGGGCGACCCGAAGCCGAGTGGACAAGGGTTAGCAGGATAAAAATTTTTGCCCGTTGTTTGACTACACGCGAGGCAGGCCGATCGGGACTGTTTTCCTCGTGCAAACAAATTCCGTGGCGAGCGATTCGACGGACGATCCCGAACTCGAAGTTGTTCCGGCTCGGTGTTTTTTCTCGGCGCGGGGCAAACGCCAGCTGTGCGCAGGTGGCCCCCCCAGCCTTCTACTTTACTTTCTTCGCGAGTTCCGTTAAATACCCGACACCGAACGCGATCGCAAATCCAGGTGCGGAGGTCAACTTGCGTCAGGTTAGGGTTCCGTGCGCGTTTCTCCCCGCTACTGCTCTCTTCTCTCTTTTTGCTCTCTGTCACGCATGCATTCGCACGCGCATACACGCACAGGCGTGTGTCTGGCTGTCTGCCTGGGGTCTTCTCTTCGGCAGGAGTCGAACGAGAAGCGTTTCGCCTCGAGGTCCGACTTGTGCATCTCCTGTTACTGGTTACTGCACAAGCATCGACACCTCGAAGAACCGTTTCTCGCGCGCGCTCGCGCTCGACACCACGCTCGCTCGAGAGTGAAACCAGTCGTTCCGATTTCGATCAGACTTTCCTAAGATGTCAGAGCAAGCCTCCTTTCATTTTTACTACCGTTCCGCGCGTTACGGTTCTCTTCCGTCGAGGAACGATCGCCCTCGGTACTCGGACCGATCGCGATCGGATCGGCTGTCTACCGTGCTCCTGCCGGTCGCTATAGTCTGAGCGGCGCGTTTCTGTATCTACCTTTGAAATCGTCGCCGATCCTCTCGGCGAATAAACGTTTGCTTCCAGGCGGGACTATAGTTTCTAAGTATAACAAATGTTTCGTTATGTTAAATCAAATTCGTCAGATTTTACCGCGATGATCATCTCGTTGCTATCCCCGATCTTCGCGTACCCTTATGTAGCAACAAGTAAAAAGGTGCTTGAAATTATTTTTTATCGCTCGCTAAACCTCAGGAACAATGAGAACCGGTTAGCAAATTTACACTTTTCACGCTTCGAATGATTATCGTCGACATGATTCATCGAGAAACGCTGTTTCCATCCTCTCTTATCTTTTATCTCTCGCGTTCTCGGCGAATGAGTTGTCCACGATGATCCTTCCCCGCGAAAAGATTTCTGTTCAGTACACACGTATTAATAACGCACGTGTAATTAAATACACACGTTGCAATCGTTTTTATGTTTCCTGGGTAAAAATGGACGTACTAGTGATTCTAATTTGATTTCATTCATCTGGATGATTATCGAAACTGAATTTCGTCCAGCTAGATCGCGGAGCTAGCCCACTGCGAGGCGTGGCGAGAATAAAATGGCGAAACAAGGAGAAATGGAAGGTATCGAGCACGGCAGGAAAGGTTCTCGCAGCGGTTCTCGAAGCGTGTCGGAACCGAGCCCGCATAGTTTTCCGTTCCGCGAAGACTCTGGCGTAAATAAAACGCGAGCCAGGAACGCGTTGTAAATCTTGAACGACGTCGCTCGTAGATCGCGTTCGAAACAGAGAGACGAGGAAGCGGCGCGAGAACCGTTGCGCGAGGGATGCGCGTTTCAACGGCAAGAAAAGCTCTCGCGTAAAAATGATCGAGGTAAGACAACTTTTACGATCGAGCGCAACGGTAAGGCAGACGATCGCGCGATGCGCTGTCATGCTGGTACCCGGTGACTTCCTAGCCCATCGTTCCACGTATCATGCTGGCTCCCGAGTGAGCCTGATAAACCGATCGATCCAAGGAAACGGGTCAACGAATCTATCGCTTCCGGTCGACTTCGTGTTTCGACGCGTATTCCGATTCCCCAGTTAAGGAATTCTCCTGTTAGATCGCGCGACAAAATTGTCACTCGAAGTCGACGATCTTGTATCGAAGTTTACTCGGCAGCTCGCACTTTGAGGTTGTTCCAGGTCCGGTTTCCTCAATTTCTAAGCACTGGCTCCTCGAGTTGAAACTTGCAATTTCCAATTTGCACCTTGAAATAACTCGTTAACTGCTCGGCATTCGTTTTTGAAAGACCATTAAGGGTCTGTTCTCGTCTCCAACGATCCAAAAATCAACTTTATTTCACTGTCTCCAAGCGCAAGCGTACTCAGCGCGGAGCAAACTCGACCCTGTGAAATCCCCTAATATTGTTAATGTATAATGCCGTCGCTGATAGGTAAAACGTTAATGAAGTCCGCGTGTTTTCCTGCAGGAGCGGCGGGTAGCAGGGGGTACCAGCGGGTCGGAACAATGGGAGTCGGCACAGGAACGGTAATCATTTTTCCGGAGACAGGAAAATCGTAGCGGAGACGGAAAGGAGAAGGTGGAGGCTCACGGTCATGGGAAGAGACCATTAGAGGCACTTCCTCCGTGCAAGCGAGAGGCAAAACCAGAGGCGAGGCGAGGCGAAGCGAGTCTCCGTGCAACTCGGGGTTCGTGGCAACCGGAGAAGGGTTTGCTTGCGTGTTCGAGCGGAGGAGAGCAGGTAACAGCGTTCCCGTGTTACCGGTCCGCGGCCACTGTAATTTATTTAATGTAAGCGGCACATCGTCGTATTCTCAGAGGCGCATACCTCGCGCCCGTACCTGTGCACGCACCTCCATTACGCTCGCTACTGGCCGCCCCATACCCGCCTCGTACCCGTCCCGCACCCGCTTCGCGTCCTTCTGCTGCGAGCGTGCCCCGTTTCAAAGCCGAGCGCGCAATCCTTTTGATAAACGCGCTGCGCCGTGCTCGTTCCACGCCAAATCGATCATTTCTCGACGTCCAGGATTTTCTTCGAAATGAAACACGACCCCGCGCGACGATAAAGCGCGGTCTAAGTCGCCGTTTAGGATGTTTGTAAAATTCTTCGGGGAATGTAGATCCTTCCTTATTTTTTCTAATGAAAATCTGCTGCAAATTGTTCGGGTTACAGATGTCACTAGAATGGTAGACGTCGATGCAAACTGTGTAATACTTCAACAAGTCTTTACCGAAGAGTGTACTCGTCTAGAGTTTGTGCTGCGGCGATTTCAATTGACGTCGCGATCGGAATTTATTCGAGCGATCTGAATGCGTTGGGGAACGCGACGAACGCATAAAGATCGATAGTCGCACGCTGGCAGCGTAGTCGGCAAGTAGAATCAGCCAGCAGCGATCAGACGAGTCAGCCAGCCGAGCTTCTGTTCGATCGCTGCGAGGCGCGGGTCCGTTCGACTGCTGGGATTCTTCGGCTAGGTCCAGGATCGTTTCCAGTTCCCATGCTCGACCGACAACAGATTTTACTACCGCGCTGGTACTTTCGTACCCCCAGCTCTTCAACTCGATTCCTCGAACGCGGCGAGATAAGTTGCAAACCCGATATTCGCGGGGATACGACAAATAATTTCCACGCTCACGAGAAAACCGCGTCCCTTGCGGTTGGTTCGCGTGACAAATGCCGGACAGCCGGGAACGTTAGCAGAGATTCATCGGCGTCGCGACGCGAATCATTTCTACCTTTCAAAGCCGCCCCTCCGGCGAAGGTATCAGGTTCCCAGAAATTTGCATGCGCGGGCGGCCCCGCTCGTATCCCTGACAAAGTCGCCAGAAAAAGACGAAACGGAGAAACGTAACCAACGAGTCCTACGCGATATGCGCCACTGGATCCTTGGCCCTTCTCCTTTTCCCACTCGGTGCTTTTTCTCTCTCTCTCTCTCTCTCTCTCTCTCTCTCGCATATTTCTCTCTTTCTCCGTTCCTGCTGTTTCTTTTTTTCTGTTTCGCGAGTTGTTGAGGTCAGAACCGTGATCGTGCCTCACCTTCCTTCCCGTTCTTCGGCGGCGAGCATTCATTGGCCTCGCCTTCGCGGATCTCGAGGTTACGGCGTTCCCCTGCGAAGCCGTAACAAGCGATAACTCCGACCTTCTCCGATAACGCTCCGGTTCTCACTACAACGCTCGCTCGTTTGCTTGCTCGCACGCTCACTCGTCGACCCCATCGTTTTCAACGCGTACGCGCCCGGCCGCGGTCTCGTTAACGGAGAAACCCAACCGTGTTCAACCCTGGGGCTCCGTCACTCTCCTCAATCGAATTTACGTCTTCCCACTCTGGATGTTCGCGGCGAATGCGACAAACACAAAATGAGATGGAACCCAACAGCGCTCCTTCACAATTTCTAAAGATGACGATTCTGTGTAAAATAAGGCTGCACATAAAAGAACGCTAGTCAAATGGCCGGTTCTAGATTTTTTTTCACAGCTAGCTTTCCCCCGTCACGCGTTGCTGCAGCTCAGTATTTTTGAAAAGCACGTTTTTACCTGTCGCAGATGTGACATTCATATGTTTAAAAATACTAACCATATATTTCAATTCAGAAGCAGATCAATCTACTCAGCTGAATTCCAGTGCAATGAGAAACTTGCAGAACAAATCACTCCGGATAGGTTAATCTTTCTATTTATATATATTTCACGCGATATAATTTGAAGCAGAATATCACTGGGAAGATTCTCGTCGTAGTTTACGAGATATTATTGATACAATTTTCTTTTTTCTTCACGAAAAAAATGCTTTTTCTCTCCGGTCTATCGAGAACAGGTAGGTGTTCTTCGCGAAACTTCTTCTCCCTCTCGTCGCGGAAAGAGGAGGTTCGACAAGGTTGCCGGACGGCTTTTATCGGAAGCTCTCTTATCGGAACACAGAAGCCGACGGTGAATACGACGACAAGGGAAGAAGGATGTGAAGAGGAGAGGGGAGGAAAAGCAGGGGACGACACGGCTGTCGAAGAGCTCGAACGATCCGAGGTGGAACGACCACGGAAAATTACGTTGTTACGAGGAGCCTGGCTCTTGAGCAGCGGAGCATCGTAGCAGCGAGCATCGCGCACGCTCGAGCGAACGCAACACATCCACCATTAAGAGGTCTCGACGGAAGAGGCCCTTAATTGGTCAAGCCGGCACGCTACCGCGGCGCGGGAAGTGTACGGGACCTGAAGACGTGTCTTCTTCGTCGCGGTTGCGTGTTACCAAGGTGCACGCACAGCCGCGATGCCGAGGCTACGTTCGAACTATGCACGCGTGCCTCCGCCTCGCTCGTCTTCTTTTTATCCGTGTGTCCATCGTTCCTGAAATAATGCAACTCGTCCACCGGCCATCCAGCTACACGCTACGAATCACGTCGACGCACAATAATCCCGATCGAGAAATTCAGTGATATTTTCCGTAAAATCAACTTTCTCGTGTCGATGTCTAATCCACAGACAGCGGATTACATGCATTTATTACAAAAATGAGTAGGTGCGATTTAAAACAAATGAAGTAATTTCTGAAATGTTTAGTAATTTGTTAGGTGCTTTGATAATAATCTACAAAACATTCGGATAGTCGAGGTACTTCTACGATATTTAAAGTGACGGTACACGACGGGACGAACCGTCCCGCTTAACGTATAGTCGAGGGACGCGGGTGAATAGAAACGACGAGTTAACTCTTGGTCCCCGGTGAACAGGTTCGGTGAGCCGCGACTTGCCGTTGGGATTCGTTTCATCGTAGCGGAGCGACGAGCACAGAAAAACCCACGGATCTAGGGAATTCGAATACGCGAGAGAGCTCGTACTCGTGCAACGTTGGTTCACGAATGTCGTCGGGACGGTTTCCGAGTAGAGTCGCGTCGCAAGTTGTTATACCGTTAACGTGGCTCGTCTAGAGGCGCGGAGGATGATCGACCGGGTAGCTAGACCGAGAGAACACACCACCGACTTCGCTTCTTTTGTTCCTGAAACTCTATTCTTCCTCCTCGATGGTCTTTCTTTCATCGCGGCTATTTCCTTATGCCTTCCTCGCGAAGAAGAAAAACGAAGTGTGTCGAATAGGCGCGAGCGAACTAATCGGAGAATGCGAGATGAGACATGGAAGACTGAGTCCAAATTTCTTCGTCATGAGAATATGCTTGGTTTCGTCAGTCGAGGATCCATTCTTTCGTTTACAGTAAACGCTCCCGTAAACCGGAGAAAAATTGCGATTTGATTTGTATCGAACCAGTCCAACCAATAAAACTTTTCTGTATTTAACATGTTTGCACAAATTCTCCTAACGTATTTCACCTAACTTTACCACCTTGAATATCTTTGTTGTTTTCAAAGATAAGTCAAATGTCCGAAGGACAAAGTTGAATGGTAAAACTGGGCTCGTACGATACCAAAAAAATTTTTGTTTCGTAGGGTATAGGGCAGTTTCGCATCGCGGCGACTGTACGTCATGCACATTGAACTCGATCTTGCATCGGTGGTTATCGGTTTGTTGGGTGGCCGTTCAGTCAGCCCTATCGCCGCGAGGGACGATGATTATCGTGATCATCGCGATCGTTGCACGTATCGCGGGCCGCATGCGATGCCGCTAAAGCCCGACCGGTCGTTAGTCACGGAAAGCAATCTTCCTCGAGTTTTCACGGCGACACGTTCCGCGACGGTATCGTCGTCGTCTTTCTTTTCAAGTTCAGTGCCATTGTCCCTCTCCGGCTCTCGGAAGTTCCGGTCGTTGCTTGTCGTTGCTCGTCGTTGCTCGTCGCTATCGTTCCGACGAACGTTCACGTCGTCGTCGTGTCTCTTCGTGGACGCGTACCATGACTACTTCGCGTTACGTAATCACGGAGACGTGGTTCTTTCATCCTTTGCGCTACCTGTCGCCCCTTTCTCTTGCCCGACGTCCGTGGCAGGTCGCGAGGCCTCCGTCCACGATTCTCACGCCCCTCTCGCACCTCGCCAACTCGGAATATCGCCCATTCACCTTTCAACGAGCCCATTCGAGACCTCGAAACTTTGTTTCCGTGAAACCCTTTGGCCAGTTCGATTATTAGCGCCTCGCTGTTATCCTGCAACGCGTGGGACGAGTGAGAAACAATCGCGCGTCAGAATTGCCGTGTTTATCTGTCGCACGGACGTCAACGGATACCTGTGGCCCTTGCACCCTTGGCTAAGGCTCAGGTAACTTTCTGGGAGACAGTGAACGTGCCCCGACCCAATTGTCGGCGTCCGGGGGCGTTCCCGTCACTTTCCAGCCTCGTCCGCATTGTAATCTCCGTTGTCGAGTCGCTTCGAGCGAACAATGCCCCGAACCGAGCTGTTTCGTGGCTTTGTTTGTCCACGCAGCATGGTGCTGACCCACCAACGACCGAAGGATTAACCTGCCAATAAATTTCCCGAGGATTATTTGAAGGAATCTCCGTGCACCAACGCCATCTTAATCGGTCGCCCACTTTGACACTGCAGTCCAACCGAATTATCATCCGACGACCGGACGTCGGATTACTACGCTGTTCTTCGAACATTTGTTTATATGTCGTCTAGCTGACTAGTTCTTCTAGGAACTCGATAGAAGCACGAGTTGGAAAGTGTTGTCAAGTTGACGATGAGGATGAGGGTTAAATAATGGTACAGCAATTTTTAGTGGCGTCCTGGAGTCGCTACTCGAGTAATCGTTAAACGCATTAAGAAAGAAATTTCTATTTCGCTCCAGTTTGTTGCAATTTATGTAGAAAATTTTTCATTTTGCATAAAAATCCGCTGTCTAGAGATCAAGCAAGGCTGAGAAAAACGCTCTGCGTAAGAACAAAAACAAGGAGAGGAAGGTAGAACATTTTTCATTTTGCATAAAGAACCGCTGTCCAGAGATCAAGCAAAGTTGAAAAAAACGCTCTTCTGCGTAAGAAGAAGAAAAACAAGAAGAAGAAGGTAGAGAATTTTTCACTTTGCATAATGATTTGCTGTCTAGAAATCAAGCAAGGTTGAGAAAAATGCTCTGCGTAAAAAGAAGAAGAAGATAGAGAATTTTTCACTTTGCATAATGATTTGCTGTCTAGAAATGAAGCAAGGTTGAGAGAAACGCTCTGCGTAAGAAGAAGAAGAACAAGAAGAAAAAGGTTTGATGGCGCGAACGACGTCGGTCGTTCGATTCCTCGGAACGCGTCTCTCGCGGAGTCAGTTTTCCCGGGAATACGTAACAGTTCTTTCATACCGATCTCGTCTGGTCGGCGGCAGTGCAGCCGGTCACCGGTGCTGCAACGATCCGCCTGGCCGTTCCGCGTCGCTCCGCATCGCTCCGCACCGCTCCGCACCGCTCCGTACCGCTCCGCACCGTTTTGCACAACTCTGCGATTCTCCGCGGAACTCTGGCCCCTCCACCGCACACCGTTCCCCTCGAGGAAACGCTGCGATCGCGTCCGCAAGCAACAACGAACGAGGCGGTTGCATAAGGTGTTTCTCTCGCCTCGATCTCGACCTTGACTTTGACTCTTGATTACGACCACGATCACGATCACGACCACGACCACGAGCAAACGGCGTCGCCGAGCCAAAGCAGTCGGCGAAGAACGGTTTCGCAAGCCCTGCGTGCGCACTGTGTGCACCGCTCGCTCGTAATCAGCCTGCGAGCAGGAGCATACTTGCTGGCCTCTGCGTGGCTTTGCGAGTTGGTCCTCGCCGCGTTACGTGTCCCAGCCTGCAGCATATCGTTGACTCGTTTCCAGAATTGCAAGAGAACGGGATGCGGCTTTTCATTTCTCGGTAATGCAAGGATGGGATTTTTCAGTAGTCATAAGCGCTGGATAAAAGATCAATCTAGGCCGCGATCGTCCTCGACAGTCCTACTTTTAGGTTTATGAGACATAAGTTGCGTTATTCGGAAGCATCTAGCTGTCGCAGTTGCAATCCTGAAAACAAGAGACTCCTAACTGCAGAATTTAGTTTTAAAAATGAGACGAGTACCCAAAGAGACGAGTACACACATCGTATGCAGGGCAAATGGTCCTATTATAAATTTTACCAAAAACGAGGAACAATTACATTTTTATTTGTTAAAAAGCGAACAATTGGATTGACGTGTATACACGTCGAACGCAGTTAACTGGTTAAATGATTGCGTAACGACGCCGCGGGGGAAAGGATAACGATTTTTAATTGAACGAGGATGGACTGGAATGCGATCCGTCGCCGCTGCAGGTAGAACCCCTGCCTTTTATGGCCGCGACGAGCCCTCGCTCGGGAATACTCTTATCGCGACAGACCCAATCCCTTCGACCTCCAGTTTCCCACCATTTTTCTTGTCTCCGCGCGCCCAGGGAAACCTGGCTTCTCGAAACTGAACCGGTCGAAGTCAACCGACGCAGATCTCCTCTGCACAGCGCTGGATTAAACCGATAAGCAAAGTGAGCATGCGCTCAGGACATCGGGACGAGTGGGAAGACGAAAATGAACACTCTAACTTCTGTTGGGAAAACTTTTCAGAGTTTTTTTTCAGAGAAAATCCGTAAAAATAGGAAGAATGAAAATTAAAATGTCCTCGCGTACTATCCGGCGGGAGGTTCGAGAATCGATCAGGAAAAGACTACGCGACCAGATCGAGTTAAATCGCGGATCGATTGCGCGACGAACGGAACGTGTTTCACGCGTCTCATCGCACAGGTTCGCGTCGGTTTCGCCGCGCAATTACAGCACGTGGAATCGTAATCCGCTCCGGAACATGCAAATCGTCTCGGCTCGGCCGGGCTCGCGGACCGAAGATAACGTGAACGCACGAACAAATCTTCTCGGCTGGATGGATTATTAATTCGCGGTCGGCCAAACAAGAGAGAACGAGCGAGAGACGATGGAGAAGGAGAGGAGAGAGAGCTCTACGCGTCGATTTATAACGCCTTTGCGCTTTACATAATTCCCCGGCCGGGACGCTCTTAAGAGGAAATATGAATCAGTCGCTGGAACGAGGTAGAAGGGGAACAGATGTAAAAAGGAACAACTATTTACACCGGATTGTTCGATATGGAAAATATAAAAAGAGGCGTTACGCAACACCGTTGCATAATTTTTCTCCTTATTCTCCCACTTTCCATCCGCCGTTGACTCGTGTCGCGGATATCGATCTTTCTTCTTCCTCTTTTTTGGCTCTATTTTCCGACACGCCATTTTCCGACTCCGCACATTCACGGGCACATATAATGATTGAAAGTTGAATTTGAATTTCGATAAAGAATTCGTTCCATTCGGTTTTGTGTCTTTTCGAGTTGCGTTATAGGTGTCGTTTGTTCTTCTTTTTTTTCCTCTGTCCCGTTGGAAAAGTCCCGTATAATTATTTCCATTGTGTCGCACAGGTTGCCCGTGGTTGTCTATCTTCGAATCAGTTTCCCGAGGCATTGTTCGAAGCGCAGCGAGGGCCCGTGGATTCTCTCGGCGGTGGATTATTCCCGGGACTGTCTCGACTTCTGCTACCTGCTCTTTACGTCTCACTTTCAAAAGGGCGCCCTACGTGTCACCATGCAACCTGTCCCTTTCGGAGACTTGGATGCGAAGCCAGCTCTCTGGGTCCGAGTTCGCTTGGAAACAGGGCGCGACTAATTTGCCGGCATTAATTGCTGCCCAATCAGGGTAAACTCCGTTCTCTCAAGGCACTGTTTCATTTTTAAATCAAAATAAAAATTTTCTATCTGAATTGCTAAAAAAACTAGAGTGAAGTAAAAATTTATTTTCTTTCTTAACGCTAAAATTACCGAGCAGTGAAAGCGATTAAATTATTTATTTAGATTTCGTGCAATTATTATTGAGATGTGTGCTTGATAATTTCAATAATTATGTAATTAAAATTAGTACTATTAAATTGTTATTTCTGTGGAAAATGCATAAAATCCTCTGTCTACTTATGAATAGCACATTTCATTTGTTGTCTTCCAGGACAATCGTATTCCAGTTTGTTTTCCGTCCTCTTGCCGTCTCCACGAATAAAAAGGCGAGAGAAAATCGCCCAGAGGTGTCCAGAGATTTTCGGGGAACTCTATCCCGATCGTTAGCCACTTGTTCGAATCTCGACCACGAGGAGACCGCGTGAATTATGTCCGTGGGTTTTTCGGATTCAGCAGAGGTATGTACACCCCAATCTCGCCGGATCTCGTATGGGGAAACGAAGCGTTTCGAAGAAAATCCACCGTTCACCGAAACGTTAGGACCTTCTTCACGGGGGACACGAGATGGAATCTCGAGCAACCCGAGGACCCGACCGGAGATTTTCACCCGAGATTTTCTGCAGCTTCCTCGAGGAAGTCTACGAAGTCCGCAGGAATTTCTTCCTCTCGTTTCGCATTTCTTCCCCCCGATAATGTTTCAAATACAGTTCTCTATCGAACTCCATCTCTTCTTCTTTCGAAGAAGTCCGCAAACAATAAGTAGCTCTAGCTTTCCATACTGAAATCGTGAACAATGTCCAAGCAACATGTCACAAAACACATATTTTCATTCCCGTAGCTAGTTCGGAGCAAATGAGCTTTATTACTCGGTAGTTCGAGCATAAAAGTCGAACGGTGGTGTAACCCCTTGTCTGGCAGCGTTAGTCCAGTTCTCATGAAATTAGAAGTCACGTCGCCGACTCGAGATTGTCACATTACGGCGTCGTCGTCTGAATTTCAAAGTCGGAGGCCGAACGAATCTCCGTCGAGCATCTCTGTGTTGCGAAGTAGAGCTAAGCGGCTTGGCCAGCAAGAAAAACGGCTCGTTACCGTCCACGAAGTCCCGCGGGCATGATCGTGAACCTGTTAACCCATCAGCCTGATCATCTAGAGTCCCTCCGATTAATCGGTAACACTTAATGAACCCTAAAACTTGTGTCTCAGATTCGAGTACAAAGTCAACAATTTCCGCGAAGCCGGAAAAACTCGGGTTACCATGAGCTCGTGGACAACTCATTTCACCGACACTGTTTCCATCGACACGATTTGACCGACAGTAACTTTCGTCGACACTATGTTTTCATCGACATTGCGAAATCGTCGACAAATGATTTGACCGACACTATGTTTTCATAGACACATTCAAATCGTCTGTGTTTAGCGACAGGTTTGATTCGTATTCCATCTCAATTAATTGTATTATTATACAATTAAATTACGATAAAAATAATAGTTGCGAGGAGAATAATATTCCCGTTGTTAATAACTTGCCTAGATCAATATAACAAAGATTTTAAGTACATTCGATAAATTGTGTAACAAAAACATTAATTACATTAAATTTATTATAATCTAATATCAAACAATGTTACTGTTGGTTATTACTGTGGTCGTCTCAAGTCGTTGTCGGTCAAAATCGTTGTCGATCAAATTCGGAGTCGGTGAAATGTTGTCGGTGAAAACCGTGTCGGTGATTTCCATGGGACCCATTTTTGTTGGGCTCGTATAATACACTTATTATAATAAATAAAGTATTTCTCATGTGAGAACACTCACTTTCGTGAGTGACTGTATGTCGACTCGGCAATAAAATATCGCGTGGACGAGAGTTTGCGCGCAATTCTTTTCATCGAATCACGAAAACAGTCGACGCGTTATCCGGCATCAAAACACTGCGTTAATTATTCATCGGTCGGGCGTTAATCGATTCCGGTGTCGAACCACGGAATGGCGTCGTCGTTGCGAAGCTATTCTTGAACAACCTGTACATACGCACATACAAACACTCGTACGTTCGTTATTCGTAGTTGTAGTCGTTATTCGTAGTCGTACTCGGAGTTACGTGGCACGATTCGAACTTACGCTACGTGTATACCGCTTGACAGCATAACCGACATAGTGGTTAGAGACCTAGCGAAACCTAGCCTTAACCGTGAGCCTGAGCACCCATCGTAAACCAGTATGTACGTGGACACGTACTTACTTACACTGTGTAACAGGGTACGTACACGTATGTTTACCGGAGATCCGTGCGTGCCGGTGTAATCGCCGAGGATCGCACAGGTGCCGTAGATCCATCGACTCCGGGATCCACCGAGGCCCGTCGAGGCCCGCGCATGCTCCGTAGATCCCTGCTCGAGCACACCACTCGATCGTAAACGATCCTCCGATCCCTTAACGCACAATTATTTTTACCACGTTTTTATTAGCTCGCTTTCTTGTTAGCACTAAACCTACTGAGCTTTATAAAAATAGCAAGATTCAATTTGTTTGAACTCTGCGCGGTTCATATATTGCAATATCTTTTCTATTAGATATATTTATTTAATTCATTTACCACGAAAATATCTTCATAGTTTCAATAATTGCGAAAATATTAACCCTAGGCACTCGAATGGCCACTCTGAGACGCCAAGTTGCAAAGGGTTAACTATATCTACATCTACATCGTTCATTTTTTTAATCTAAAATATTTCCACACACATAGTACACGATTTACTTCTGGAATTTATTACTGCTACTCGTACTTGGAACACATGTAATAGTTTCTACTCCTAAGTTATATCGCCATGTGTCATGCAGAAGAGTGTCTCCGACGGCACGAATTGACTCTGCGAAGTAGGTCAAAATTTGGCAATGTTCGTGCCCGTATTCGCATACTTTTCGCCAGGCCAGTGGAAAGGCCCCGAGCCTCGAGCCTGATCATCCGATCGTTCAAAGTTTGGCTACTTCGGGCAAAGACGGAGAATGAGTCAAGTCCTCGCCGCGCATAGGAAGCGCAGCTAGTCGCGCGAAAGGCAAGAAAACCGCAGGAAAAACACGAGACTGCATCCCGTACGACGAGCAAACCGGCTACCGGTAAAGACAACAATGCTCGCGACCAGGAGAAAGAGAATCGGTAAACCGAAGAAGACGAACACGAACCAGAAGAAGCAAAGGCAGAAGAAGAGGCTAGTGGGAGAAGTAGAAGAAGAGGAGAAGGAGGAGGTGAAGAAGAAGAAGAAGAAGAAGAAGAAGAATAAGGAAAAATACTGAAGTCTCCGTTAAAAAGAGACGCGAAGGAGACGTTGCGAGGCGGGAGGGTTCGGGTTCTCGGGCTCCGGGAGCGGAACGGGAACGGGCCGGACCGGCTTGGAGTGGGGGAGGAGGGAGGAGAAAGAGACTCGCACGCTTCAGCACACGTACGATGCTCCGTTAGGCGCATGCGCTGTCCACCGAGCGGTTCTCCATCTCTAGCTCTCGGTACTCGGTGTGTCGGCGCTCTGTTAAAGCGACCAAATAATCAGGATGGGGTGTAGCGCGGACTCGCGGCGTCGGAGTCCGGTGGCGGGGGTACGCGGGCCTGTCGGCCGGGGCCAAAGCGAGCGAGATGGTGGGGTTGTAGGAGCGGGGTATGCCGGTGCGGTGGCGAGGGCAGGGGCAGGGCCGGGGACCGAGGCCCCGGCCGTCGTCGAGCCAACGGAGCCTCAGTCGTTCACCAGAGCTCGGTCGTTCGTGTGCGTTTTCTCGATCCACGGCCTCCCAGGATCGTTCAGGATAACTGTAAATCTGCGAGGAGGAACGGGAAAGAAAGAGAGGGAGAGGAAACCTTGGACTGGGAGGATAGAAGAGAGGCTTATCGATATATCTCTGTCTACGACCGTTGACAGTGACTACAACTACACGCAGTGAAATCGGTGTGCGCCGGTGGATCCGATCTCGCCGGCGCGGTGGATACAAGCGCGCACTCGTTCGCATTGACACTTTTGGGAATTTTTGTCGTCCCCCTCGCCGAACAAAGTGACCCGTGAATCGTTCGCGACCACGCGAGGACAGTGGATGATACAACGGATAAACCCCCGGGGACTGTAGAGTGCCAGTTTGTTCGTTTCGGTTCTGGTGTTTGCTTTTGATGGTTCTGAGGAGCCCGGCTACGCCGGCCGTGGGAATGGTGGCGTGAAACTGTACAGGGTGAAGTGTGACACGTTAGCGCGTTAGCCAACGTCCATCAGGATGCCGAAGATCTTCCTGATCAAGAACCGACTGCACCAGCAGCAACTCAGGCTGCTGGAGGCCCAACACCTCGGCAAGAGCCCGCCACCATGCAGCGGCAAGGAGAGCCCGCTCGGGACATCGGAGCCCCTAAGCCTGATCGTCAACAAGCACCAATGTAAGTGATCCTTTTGTCTGTCAACTAACTGGCCCATCGATCCTCCGAACACTCGATAGTATCCGCTCTGTCTCGCTTGAACAATGAACGACCACTTAAGAACGTTTCTGTTGATATATACACTTTGATCGCTTTAGCGTAGCTCTTGCGCTACGATTTATTTTACAGTTGCTCAGATTATGTCATTCAGCATTTCTTAGAAGAAGACGGAAGTTTGTATCCAATTGTACCATCAATATCTAAATATGTCTTCGAAAGAGTCGCAGACCCGAGCAGGACTAGACATTTTCACGACAGTTTCGCAACTGTAAAAGAAAGCTCTTCGTAATATTCCAGACCGGCCGTCGACGGCGCTCATAAGTCAGCATAACTCTCGATAATCCTAGAAAGAGCGGAGGATCGAGCACAGTTTGATCCAGTGCTGCGTCAAAAATTTAGGAATCGGGAATTGAAGGGACGAGAAATTTTGATGGCGACGTCGTCGATCGGGATAAGGATCGATGAACCGCGAAGATTGCGAGAGCCGGTTTTTTCGGTAGCTCATTAAAATTCTCGGTTTCCATCGACTCGGGGAGGATACGCGTACCGCCTTGTTGCACTTGACTCGGTCTCGGAGAAAGAGTGCGTGCGCGAGAGTATTTCGGGCCTGATCCGCAGGTGCAGAGGACCCGGACTGCACAGGTGCCGTTGCCGTTGCAATTTAGCAGGCCGCGTTTGCAAATTTCATTGGCGATCCGCTCGTTGTCGGTCGTTTCGCGAATCTCGCGTGACTTCGACCCGCCTCGCCTCTCGCGTTCGTCATTCTCGACGAAATGTCCGCCTCCTTCTATCGACCGGGCCATCCTTTTCTTGTATTCCTCGACACGATTTGCATAAAATCGCTTTGGGAACCTATATCTCTTCGCGAAGATGGGACTTGGACGTTTTCTTCTCTCATTAAATTTCCCGATGTTTGCGACTAGGGATGTTTGTGCAATTTGCAATTTTTGTAGACGAATTTGAAGAAATTCGAATCAAATAGAATCTCATTTTGCATGGTAGTATCCTTGCAGAGAGAGAGAGAGAGATCTAAAATAAATGAAAATCGTACTAAGTTCTGTCGTATTTGATATCCTAGCATTTTTTGAAAATTTTCAAAAGCCGTGATTGCATAAAGATCCGCAGTCTATTTACGACAATATGTTACAAACTCTAGAAGTATCGGTGCGTGTCTCCTTCTGAATATTTTCGAAAAGATTAGAAGCCAATACCGGTGAACGGAACCTTCCTCGTAACACCGATTGCATAACAGATTCATTGATGTCGTGGCACTTGTTCTCGGACAACGGTCGATCCTAACGCGACAATGTCCCCGCGAGCAACGGTATTCTGCGTATACGAGTGGAAAGCGATTTTTTAATCGGCGAACGGTCCCCTCGCGATGGAGGCTGCTTCGGTAAATATGAATTCGCTGACTCGTGTGACCGCATACTGATCGGCACGATCAATCACTGGCAAAACACTGGTAGCCGAGCGAATTAGCAACGTTCGCCAAACGTTTCGTCATTCGATCGGGTAAGACGCATCTAGATTAGAATCCCTAATGAGGATGTAATATTAGAAATCTTATTAGCGGATCACGAATGGATGCAAATATCCACAGAGTTTTTTATACGCTCGGAAGAACAGTAGGATTACCGTGCTTTCCGTTAAAGGTTTAAGAAGCCGATCAGCCGGGAATCTAATTACCCGTTCCGCGCGCCTATCGCCAGTTGCTTTGCACGTTACACGTGCTCTTCTTTCCTCGTTCCTGCGCATCGTCGTTTATTCATCGACGGAATCGTTGAAAAGATGCGAAAACATATTTTTGCTTTGACTAAATCGACTTTACGTAGAACGAAAACAATGATTAATAAGTAAAAGTGCCAGCCGCACAAAAATATTTTCTCGTACGTACGTAAATGTTTTACATAAAACAGAATCAATGATGATAAATAGAAGTGCAATGCCGCACAAAAAGATACTCTCGCGTCTTCTTAACATTTTTTGCGCTTCGTCGTTTATGCATAGACGGAATCGATAAAAATATGAGTGAATATATTTTTGCTCTGACTAAATCTTTTACATAGAACGAAAACAATGATTAATAAGTACAAGTGCCAGCCGCACAAAAATATGTTTTCGCACGTTCAACGATTTCTGCGCCTCGGAACACATTTTTGCTTCAAGTAAATGTTTTACATAAAGTAGAAATCAATGGTGATAATTAAAAGTGCTAGGCAGCACAAAAATACGATTTTGCTAAACGAATAAAAACCGCATTGCGGTGTCTCTGGGCGCAGATAGTTGCGTGAAGAAAACAAGGACGCGAGGATTTCCGATCGAGCAGTATATCCAGTATCGAATCCCACGATTACTTCGAATCTCAGCCGTTTCCAGTTACGCAATTCGGATGGATGACACGTTAATTGGGTTTTCAGCCCGAGGGCGCCTATTCTCGCTCGCGTTGCTCGGCGCGGCGCAGCGCGATAGAGGCCGAGTGAGACGACGCGGTTCTTTTACAACGGTATAGTGAGTAGACTGGACCGGGCGAAGGTGCTGGGTCCTAAACTGGTTTAGAAAAATGGACGGGAACCGGTTCCCCTTTCCCTACGTCCCTTCTTCTTCTTCTTCTTCTTCCTCCCCTTTTTTTCTTGTGGTATTCGCGCAGCCGATCGTTCGTTTCGAGGAGAACGAGAGTCGATGGCCCCGCTTGCTCTCGCGCGGGCGATTAACGTGCTCTCTCGCAGGTGCGAATATCATTTACCACGGTGCAACACTTGCTAACCGACTCGTTGCTCGATTTACGACCGAAAAACGACAATCCTCGCCGAGTTCGAACATAAAACGGTGGATATCTCGCTCAGCAACTCTAGCGATGTTTCCGACAATCTTTCGAGAATGTATGGTCGAATATCTTAGACGTGTATTTTTCCTTAATCATCTATTAAATACTTTATTCCGCACGTTGCAGCGTCCACAACGAGTTCGCTCGTTGCAACAGACATGAATCTGCCGGCCGAGATGGACGAGATAACCGGTCGTTCATGATCGCTACTGGTTCTCTCAGTCACTTTCCATCTTCTTCTTATTTCGACGAATGATTCCTCCACTTTGTGTCATTTGTACCATCTGCGTTGCACGCACGCCAATCCGAGCTAAATTATTGCCTTTGATAATTGGAGACTCACCTGCTTAACAGGTTCCGAACGAAGGGATCGGTCTCTACAAGGTTTCTACAATGTGTCGATGTAATCGCAACGCTAGTAGCGCGGTTCTCGCTCTCGATTAGGTCCCACCAAATGCCGAAGAGCTTCTGGACGATGGCGTGGCTCGAGATCCGTGATCGTCACGCGATAAACGATGACGGTGCACTGGGTGGAACCGTTCCGTCGTTTATTAGCGAATTCGGCGCTGTATCTCCGGCAGGATCGAAACGTCTCTATCGCGTAATGCATGCACGGCCGGGACAATGACTGGCATTAAAGTAAACCAACAGGCTCGAGAGGCTTGCAAAGTGTCCTAATATCGTGACTCGAGATCGGCCGATATAATACACGCGCCAGCCGAAATTCCCGATTTGAATACGCCGATTAGCGGCTGCAGGCTTGAAATTATCTTCTACGGTCTTTGAGGAAATACAAGAAACGCGCTGGTAGGATTCGCGATTCTATTCCATTCGTAAAACTCTCGTTGCGCAGCGTCGCCGTCGTCGAGGCGGAAGAAACCATTGAATATTGATAGCCGCGAAGTCGACGCACTTCGCAGATTTATTGCGTTTATCCGTTAGATGAGATTCAACGGGTTATCCCGGCGCTGATCTACAGAAACGATTGCTCACGATTATAACAGCGGCTGATGCAAATCGTTCTTTTTTTTTGCCATTTCGTCGAGCTACGTTGCGAATACCGTTTGATCGAGAGAAGAAAATAACAGTAATAATCATCCTTACGAAGGTTTCTAACCGAAAGACAATGCTGCGCTCGATTTTGTTTGGTTAAAAAATCACGAAGTCGTTTCGCTGTCTCAGCCTCGGAGACTTGAACGCGCGATTAGGCCAAATGCCCGCGCGCCGCGTCGGAGACATCGATGCTGCGTAGGACATGATGCTCGCTTTGCTGTATCGACAAACTCTCAGACTCTTTGCGCTGAGTACTTTTTTAACCCTTTGCACTCGGCATTTTAAGGTGAAATAAAGCCCAATTTTTTGAAACCCCGGTCTACCGCTCCGTAGTCCAACTCCTTAACCGCTTGGACAACCGACGATCTTAGAATGATAGCGAACATTTTGCAGCGACAGAATTTTTCGTTTAAGAGGTTATTCTTTTTTTATGACAATTTCGCATTCATCGCGAAAGAACCGTTGCACTAATAATATGCATACTAATAATTTTATTTATAACAATTTCGCATTCATCACGAAAGAACCGTTGCACTAATAATATGCACACTAATAATAATTTATTTATTTTATCTATGACAATTTCGCATTCGTCACGAAAGAACCGCTGCACTAATGATATGCTTACTAATAATAATGTATTTATTTTATCTATGACAATTTTGCATTCATCACGAACGAGCCGTTGCATTAATAATATGCATACTAATAATTTACCTTTATCTACACCCAATAAGCAAGAAGTTTCACTTCTGTCGACCGTGGACTCCACGCACACGATTTTTTATTCAAGCAATGATCTTTAACGAATAAGATATTTTCCCTTTTGTTCGATAATCTTTTGCAAAAAGAACAAATAAGAAAATATGTTATTGATGAAATTCGGTTTTATTTCACCTTAAAATACCGAAATTACTTTCTGGCCAACTCAATATTTTAACTGGAAAATTAAACATTTCTTCTGATCTAGAATATTTCCATTCCCTATGATTTTCGAAATTTTACGGATACGAAATTGGCATAGTACCTCATACAATAGCTAAATGTTTAATAATTTATTAGATACCGATGTATTAAATATAATGTAAGCAATATTTTGAATAATGGTACAGCGATTTTTAGTGGTGCCTCAGAGGGGACAACCGAGTGCAAAGGGTTAAAAATGATCAATTTTTTGTACGTTCCGACGAAAGAGTATTCTCAACTTCAAAATCGATTATTGGACCGATTTCAGGGCGGTCGATCGCGGTCAGGATGATTCCGAGTGGATCACGTGCTTGTTACGCGGTGTTGCGTAACGCGCGGCCGTTACCATAACGATTTTCGTGTTTCGCACGGTTCTCGATTGAGCGGGTTGCGCAATCGGCAGCACGAGTCCGGTGATCCGCGATCTATCCGCGTGCAGATCTCCGCGACGGCCAAGGCGAACGGTGCGAGCGCTATTTGAATCTCGTCGTCGAGTCGAGTCGCGTCGGCTTGGTGAAAGATGCTGAAAGGAGAGCGAGCGAGCGAGAGAGAGAGAAAGACTGGAAGGTCATGCTAGCTCCGAGTCGTAAATAGAAATGCGCGACCGAGAGGAGAACAGGCTCTACCTTCCTCGGAATCGGAACGTTCTTATCGCTCAAGCTTCTTGTTTGGAGAAAGCATCGGTAATTTAAACGATTATTTATAGAGATTAGAATACGTAAAAATAAATATTTAGCCGTGAATATATTCGTGCAATTCAATGAGAATGTATTCCCCAGACAAACAAAATTGTCAATCATCCTCATATTTTCATAATCTCAGGATTTGAAAATACATTCTTCATAAAAGGTGGAAGTAAGCCCATTTTTCTTCTATCTTGATCATCAAAGGACGGTTGTTCACACGATAGTACATTCTTCACACTGCTTCAAGTTACTACCCTCGATATAACAAAGGTATAACCGGATACAACTTAATATTTCATGATAAATTCGGAATAGTATTAATAAAGTACGATGCACGATACCGCAGTAGCCGGTACAGTCACCCTACTAAAGAAGCGAACAGAATGCAGCGTGCTCGAAGCGAGTCTGCGGTTTTGCCAGTAGTTTCCTATTAAATAATAATCGCAGGAGCAGCGATCGCGTTATGTCACTTGGGAGTGGATCGTTGATTCGCGGTTCGGGGAAACACTTGGCCGTTAGTCATCGATTTTTCAGAGGCTATTAAATAACCGGCAACGAGCGGATCAGTTCGATCGATTACCTCGGCGGAATATCGCGATTTAATAGTAGCCCGTCGCGAATGATGTTGCGACTCGATGTAATTGCTAGCTGGTAAACTAACGATCGTCGAAGCTCGCAAACGAAGACGTAACGCGCTGCGTTCTGCGTGCAGTTTTGCGGTGCGATGCACGCGCATTCTACTTAGAAACCGTGGTGAGCCGCACCAAAAGAGGTTCGCAGTGTCGCGGTGTGAGCGGAATGCGTTAAATTCAACGCGACGAGCAACGATGAACAACGACGAGACCGGCATCGCTAAGAATTCACGCCGCAGACCGAAGAGGAAACGCACGCGCGCACGCTTGACACGGAAACGAGCGTTCGACCGCGAGTTTCGCGCGCCGAGTCGCCTCGGTTCTATCGCAGCAACGGTCGCCGAGAATTTCTACGAATCGTACTCGCCAGGATAATCGATTCCCGGGTATATTCGATTTGTAGTCGATACCCGCTACTGCAATCTCCGCGAGCCGTGTCCATGCAAATCTCCGTTTTCGTTGGCTGGCTTAAGGAAACTGGAATCCGTACGACTGTAAAACATTGCATCTCGCGGAGATATCGTGTTCGCCTTTTTCAGATACCGCTTTGTTATATTTACGATCCTGTTTCGTTTAATCGGAACGAATTTTCCGCTCGGTCGAACAGTATGACATCATCTTTAATGCCCGGATCGATAGACGTTTCCTTACCAGTCCCTTACGTATAACGCGAATCAATTTCTTCGAGATTGTTGTTATTAGGTTGTCCCAAAAGTTTCTTTCGCAATGCGTACATTTAATAACGTTACACCACACAAGCATACCGGGTGCGGCGCAAATTAGTTCCCACGATTTTTCAGCCCCTTCGGACGGTCGGACAGAAAAATGGTTCTTACCAAAGATAATCAGTATTTAAAAGCTACACGATACGATATATACGATACGAAAGAAACTTTTGGTACAACCTAACATTTCACCAGAAATGGGGCGTATTGTCGAAATTTTCGTTTCTCGTCGAAACGATGCAGTTCCTGACAGATACGACCGCCTCTTTTCTTTCGAGGAGGTCGATCGAGATTCTCCTGGCGACGTTCTGTAAACGTGTCGCTTTCGAAACTCGGGCCCGCTGCGGGCTGAACTCGAACTCGAACTCTCAAACTCGAACACCGCTCGCCCGAGAAGCGACGCTCGGCTGTCGTTGACACGCAGGTAATCGCGCACCTGTGCCAAAGGCTAGTACACCAGGATGTGCAGCCATTGTGACGAATTACAATGCATCGCTCGCGGTGTTCATCGTGCGTGCATTTCGTGGCAGCCATTCTACTGCTGTGTGTGGGTCTCCCTTACACACTAGCGCGTATTGGTATGTGGGTATCGAAGCTACGGGTCTTTACCAGCAACGGGAATGACAGCCTAAGGGCTCGCGATGGCGAGTTAGATGTTTCACCTGCGAACGCGTTCAGGTGGCGCAATCCAAAGAAATACTTCCCCGTTGAAAAATAATTCAGCAAATTACTGTTGATAAACTTGGCGACACGTTACTTCGTATTCGATTATGATAATTCACAATTCTACTCTCTATATAGTAGGCGTGAGTCTCTTTTAGTTTTTTAGATATTCGCGAAAATATTTTTCAAGTTTGATTTGTGTCTGGGTTAGTCTAATGTTCTGATCTCGTCGGTGAAATGATTAAAGACGAAGAAGTGATAATTATTGTAACCTCGAGGAAAATAAGGGGTTAAGGGGTTAAACAATTTTCCAACAAAATTGTTTCCACATATTTTGTTGAAGAAGCTTGTTCATTATCGATTCTGGTGGCTAACGAGTCGGTCTCGTTCGGTAAATGACCGAATGGAAGTCTGGCGAGGAGACACGTTAGAGGACAGGGTGAAAGCCGTGCTAGGTACGTGGTTTGGCTTTGAAACGACACGCTGGACCTCTGGCAGCGTGGAGAACAGGTTCGGCTCGTCGTCGAAAGCGCCGTAAGCAGGTAGAACGAACAGAGAGAACAGAGCGAGCAGGCTGCGTTGTCGAATGCGCGAGCGCAGGAGCACACGAGTGCACACAAACAGATAACACGAGCATGGTTCACCTGTTTGCGGGCAGAGGTAGACACACACACGCACACACTGCTCCACGTTGCCAGCACAGAAACAGCCGCATTAGCGACTACCGTGGCGCGCGGAGGCTAATGGCGCAAGAGGGCCGTGACCGAAATTCTTTCGAAGCAAGGGGGCCAAGTGCAGAGAACGACTGCGAGACGCGATAAATTTTCGCGCAACTCTCGGCCCGACCGCGGGCCTGTCCTTTACATTTATCATCGAAATCCTCCCGGCGATTATTTTCCGAAAAACACGTGCAGACGTTTCGGTTTTCACAGAAAACGAATTAATCCTCTGCGGTACAACAGTTTTTCTTCGGCGAAAACTATGAGAACTGGACAAACCGGCGCGACGCGATAAGCGAATCTCCGCTGATCTTTATGCATAATAAAAATTGTCTGCATTGATTGCTGGACGCAGGAGCCAAATAAGAATTGTATTTTTCTTTTAATTATCCTATTGAGTTGAAACTATAATAACACATCGATGTCCTTAAATATTTTTTACACGTCCACTGCTTTAAATTGTACGTACCCATTTTTGGGTTCTCCGCAGTCTACTAATTAGAGATCCTCGGCGCGTGCATTCGGTCGCGTCCCGATGCGTCGGATACTCCAGGACTCGCCGAAACAAGAACTCAGCGGGAACTCCTCCGCTGGATAGAACTCGAAAATGAAACTTGTATCCGTGTATCGCGTGGCATCGCAACTGTCGTCAGTTTCCTCGCGACTTTTCACCGGAGCGGGCAAGGTCACCGGTGGGGAAAGTCACCTGGCCAGCCGGAGCGCCACGATCTTCCGCTTCGAGTCGAGAAAAAGCTGGTCACCGAGACAACAGACCCGTACACGTCAGAAGTCGGAATAAAGTGCTCGTTTCGGCTGATTTTCGAGGACCACGACCCCATTTTCTCAGGCTCGAACTATACATATAAATTGGAAATAAATTCAAAAGGCTGAAAAAAGTAAAGCATTATTTCGAAAGTGAAATTATGTGACATGCGGCGTTCCTCCCGACATCCACAGATTTCATCACCGCAGCACCGTTGCCACATTACCGAGGAGCTACCGTTGTCAATGCGTTCTTTTTTATGCTAATAGAAACCGATTAGAGGAAAAATCGAGTTAAGTGTCGGAGCCTCGAACAGCGTGAAAAGTAAAGTTTGTCGTTGCAGACTAACGCAGGGTTAACGGAAGATGAGTCAAGAGAGGAGAGAGAGAGAGAGAGAGAGAGAGGAGGGACGGTGTGCGTCGCCATTACGCAAGGCCACCGAGTAGCTGCGTGTACGGTGTCACCTTGCTGTTCGCGATGCTCCTGCCCACGCACGATACCGCTACGCAAACGTTTGTCTCCGCACAAGCGCGTTCACGTTCACAGCGAGACGGGTATTTGTCTCTCTGTGCCGATCGTTCGAATTTACTCAACCTCTGCATCCGATACTTATGTACGTCTGGTTCACAAGAGATCGCTCTCTGCCAGTTGACAAAGAGTTTCTCCGCAACGATCGCTCCAACACAATGTGTATCGAGTCCATTGTATATCGTTGGCCTCACATGAAAATTGCCCAAGTCCAAAAAAGTGAATTTCACAGAAGACGAAAAAACGATTGAAAGCGAAACTATTTTGCTTTACAAACTATGTTTACAGCATTTAGACACTAATTAAAGCAGTTAACCCCTTGGCGTACGATTTTCTTTACAGTTACAGTGATCGAAACGTCTTCATGCACAAAAATGTCGTAGAAAGGAAAAGAAAATGTATACTTTTTGTATGGCTACATATATTTCAATGCTTAAATATTGATTGCAAACGAATCAAATTTTATTTCATCTGAAATGAAACGCGCGCGAAACATTCGTATTTGTTAGACTTCGTTAAAAACGTTCATCACGAGTCTGCCTCGTCGAAATACAGCAAGGGGTTACCAAAAACAACTACCTTCAAACCGTATAAATTGAAGTACCTAACAAGGCAAAGCTCAGGCAGTTTTCATACGAGGCCGAACAATCGAATTTCTTCGCAGCCGTCGAGCGCGATCGAGAAACGACAACCGCGTCTCATTTAATTCAAGGTGTCGGAACAATACCGGTCGGGTTGTCGTCCGCGATTCTGCATTCTTGTGCAGGCAGTCACACCCTGTCGGCGACAGTTTCGTGTTGCGTCAGACAGTTCGTTTTTGCGCGTCTTGTTTTGTCACATCGGGTCACGTTCTCCTCTTCTGACTATCATTTTCGACCGAGCCCGATCGACGACACCTGTCCTTGAGAAAGTCCTCGATAAAAAGATTACCCCTTTGCAACCCTCGTCCCTCGATTCACCGTGTCCTTTCTTTGACAATAATGAAAGGGTTGATGCGCTGGCAGGTTTTCTCGACTTTGAACCTGTCGCGTTACGAGGCGGCCCCATTAGAAACCTATTACGAACGGGTTACGGCCCGTGTCCCCATAATTATAGAACGATTACGCGGAAATTGTTCCTCGCGCTAACGAGTCGGCCGATTCCTACGAACCCAAGAAAGTCACGCTGTTGTGTTAACCTTCTCTCTGCGTGTGGGGTGCAAATGTGCACCAGGCTGACAAAAACGGAAATACAACATTTTAAAACTTTTTATAGGAGTGCTATCTCTCTGATGTGTTTCGAGTTTTTTAAGTGTTGTATACTTAACACTTTAACTACCGGAAGCTTATTAATAGGATTTTTAATAATTGTGCTGTACCCCGAAAGAAAGCATAGATATTTTCTTTTTACATTGCAACCTTAAATGAAACTGTTAGATGACGTTATTGAGGGTGACGTATTGAGGTTGTTGGTTCACAATGAAAATTGTTGTTGCTATTTGAAGGTTCCAGTAAAAAGAATGCAGCCATGTACCATAGATTTTTCAAAATTATTCTGCTGCTGAAGCCCTGAAAAAATCAATAAAATTTCACCAACTTTTTCTTTTGTTTTGCTACAAATAAATGTACAGGGTCCAATTACCCCTCCGCACGTGGTTAAAACATTAGAATAGCATTAAATTATATTCATAATTTGCCATTGGTCCTTTACTATTTTTGGCAAAATCTGCCAATTTTTAAATTCGTTAGGTAAATTATATACACAGACAGAAGATTGATCCTCTCGAACAGTTCGGTAAATCCCGTCCAGTTCAAGAAACGCGAAAAAACCCCGTCTGCATCCAACCGCTTCTACCATTCGTTCGCATAAATTGGGAACAATAAATGCGACGATCTGTCGTCTGTAACAACAACGATTATTCCGTCTACGGTGAACAGTCGCACACCTGTGTCACGCCGCTCGGTTCGAGCCTAAATCACAAGTGCATTCCTCGAATTCATTCAGACGCTCGGAAACCTGTCCTCCGATCACGAGTGGGTCCTCGATCCTCCATTCCATCCGCTTATAATCCACAGCCGAGGGTTCGTCGACCCTGCAAATAATAGCCCAGGTTCCTGAACAGCCTATTATAATAGTACACCTATCCAGAGAACACACGAACATCTGACTCATCCCAACGTGTAACCGAACTCGAAGCTTGAGAGGCTTCCTCTTTGAATTTTCTACCGTTTCGCGAACGAGTGACGCAAAACTGCAAAAAATATTAACGACGTTCTCTTCCATGTATAATGTATAGTTTGCTCAACGTCGCGAGGCAGTAAACGTAAACATAGTCGTCACTGGACTGCGACAGAGTCCAAGTGTTACTCTTCTAATTGTTAGACAACTAACCCTTTGCATTCGAGTGGTGACACCGCGGCGACACTAAAAATTACTGTACCATTATTCAAAATGTTGTTTGCATCATTCGCGTTTCTATCGATCGCGCGTATATTTGTCGACACAAGATGTATTGGTGCTCTCAATTTAAATTCCCACATTTCGATCTATGTTTAGAGATCATTTCCAAGAAAATTAATAACTGCGTCTGTGAATTATTCAACAAAATAAATAGTATCGACTATTACCATCGGTAAAGTAAACATTGAATATCTAATTGTGTACTTTGTTACTCACATAAAAATGCAAATAAGCAATGTTTGCATTGACTGCACGCCACAGCAGCCAAATGGAAGTTTCTTTCTTCTTTGAATTGTCTTATTAAGCTGCAATTAGTACACTGATGTCCTTAAATCTTCGTAATTCGTCCACTGCTTTAAATTGCATGTGCCCGTTTTTATCATAAACGCATGAAATCCGCAGTTTAGTAATAACGAAGGTTCCTGCTGGCTTCGCTGGTATCCGAAACGAATCGAAAGGAAAACCTGGAGGGGAAAAGAGGATTCGAGGGAGTGGTCGGGGACGTAAGTAGGTCGACCGACGCCGTGGCTAGTTCGCGTTCGATCGAACAGCCAGCCGAGAACCCCCTGCCTCGTGCGAGGCCAATGGCAGACCATGGGGCGCTTCTCCCTCCGGAACCCTCTCCAATCTCGACGTTCGACCAACCGGCTTCGCGAGTCGATGAACCGCGAAGCCGATAAAACCGAAAACCCGCTATCAAGATCTCTCGGGGCCATTGCTCGAAATCTTGCCTTTCATCATCGACTGGGGCTGTTACTTTTCCGAAGCTTCGATTTGAAGGAACGAAGGGAACTTCCAAGTCTAAAATATAAATAAAAGATTTGACATAATTTGCAGAGACTACAAGAAATAAAACAAAAGCTTTACTCCGAAGCTTTGAAACCCCGTTTAAAAAAGGGTGGGATATAAAATTTGAGAGAATTTAGTGGAATTTTTATTTCTTTGAGATCTGCAAAGGCTGCCACTGGAAGTAACATTGTATTTTATTGCACTTTCTTAAAATTCGACTACGAAAATTGAATATTGCATAAACATCTACTCTTACCTTCAATCTTCGACCTCCGAACAAAAGTAACAGCCCTACCATCAACTACCAGTATACTTGGGTCTTAACTTAAGCCCACTATATTTTAAAATCCCAAGATGTCTACCAGATGGGATTTCCGATTTTTCCGAATCGCGACTCGGTCCGCGGAAAGACGCTCGAACGCTACGTCACGGCGGTCGTCACGATGCTCCGTTCAGCCCGTTACTTTTTAACGTCGAACCCCGTTCGGACGATCGTTGTTCGTATTCTCGCTCGCCTTGGACCATATCTTCGCGGCGATCGAGTTCGCGGAGCCCCGATTTTAAATGGCACCGTCCACGTACACCGGGGGCCCGGCTGCCTCGACCAGAGTGTAGCGAGCAGCTTATTATTGCGAACTCTTTGTCTCGTCCCGTGGCCCAGTGATTCCAACGAACGAGAGAAAGAGAGAACGAGAGGGAAGAGAAGGGGTCGGGATTTATGGGACTGGATCGGGCAAGCGCGATAGAAATCGAACGGCGGCGCGACTCGGGCTCTACACTGCACAAACTGCATAAGCTGCACTTGGCCGTGAGCGCGCAATGCCACTGCACACCATAGCAAACCACAGGCACACACCGTTCTCCCGTGGCAATTGCAATTTCTTTCTCCTGGTCCCCCGCATTCCTCCGTTCTCGTGATTCCATCCTCACCGAACGCAACGAACACCTACGGTTATCTTCGAATCTCATGCTCGTTAGTCGAAACGGAGGTCTCTCCGCGTTCCTCGCCTCTCCTACCCCCTTCTCGAAACACACTCGAGGAAATCCTGAGGGACGTACGAGAGAAAGGAAACCATAACTAAGCGGATCGTTTGTTTGTCCCACCAATTTCTGTCTGCCAACGAGAACGGCAACCAAGCGTCGCGTTACAGGTTGATTCCGTAAAAGAAACACAGGTGGCCCTTATTTTCGACTTTTGTCGAGTTGTTCTAAATAATTTTGAACAATCTGCACAAAGTTTGAGCTCGATCGGATAACGTAATCCTGGTTGGGTAATCGGAGGATTTATTTAAAACGGAAAGTATCGCAGGAACAACAGGAACCAAGCGGTATCTCCTTGATTATTCCCGTTCTCGAAAATCGGTGGGTGCATCGTCGGCTCCTTGGAGTTCCTGATCCCCGTCCGACGATAACAGTTGAACGGTTGAACAGCTCGAAACCTCTCGGCTCTTATCCACGAACACGGACACCAACGCAAACGGGGACTTGGGGGGCTTGGAATGGCCGTGGCTTTAACCTCGGCGGGGAGCTGGGAGCCGAGAGCTGGAAGCTCGTTCCTGCGGACTCGACTCGAAGTACCGGTTCTTACTTCTTTTTCTCGCAGTCTCCCTTTCTTCCTCCGCGCCGCACACTGGGACAGAACCCGACGCCGATTAAAAATCAATTTTCCTGATTTTTCGGATTAAACAGACCCCCCGTGTCTACCTCGGGCGCGCCAGTTGCGGAAACCTTCATCCTTTGACTATTTCACCTTCTAGAAAATCTTGATGTATCGCTAAATAACGTTCTAAGATTTTTAATCTGCGATTATTGAGATTGCAAAATTGCATCCACGAGGAATTATTCAACAACATTTGTTTCTTTGGATACATGTCGAAAGAAAAATAGCTAAAAAATTGGGATAGACACGGTCTCGTTACTTTGACAAACTCATGTAGAATAGTCTCTCCTAGTGGTCCGTAAAATGCAGGGCCGGTTGCAGCGAACGCGACACGGCGTTCGCTTGCGAAAAGTTGGCGAGCATCGCGATTGGAAGCAGCAGGGGTAATGGATTTTCGATCACGCTGCGAAATCCTTTTGTCCCGCCGCGGTGCGCGTTCGCGAAGAACGAAAACGATAGGGAACAGTGGGGTACGAGGAGAGAAGGACGAGTCGAGGGACAAAGAGAGACTTCCTGCGACCGCGATGCGAGCGAAGGAAGACGAAGAGAGAGAGATCGGTACGCCGGTCACGAAGCTCCCGCCGGTATTTATAGCGCGGCCCCATGGTCGGACCTGTTCCACGGATTTCAGAGGAGAATCTCACGTACCGGTCGACTCTTTTCTGGCCGAAGGTTGCTCAACCGCGCGGAACCGCCATTTTGGTGTCTCTCCTTCTGCCGGTTAGCTCTTCGGTTTGGACGCGCGTGACGCAACCGCTTGCGTAAACGCGCGACGCGTTAGAATATTGCGGTGTCCGCCGTGATGGCGAGCCGAATCGTGATCTCGAAACCCGTTGGCCGTCGATCCCGAATCTAATCGGCTCTGCTCGGCTCGGCTCGGCTCGTCCTCAGGGTCGCGATACTTTCGCGAACTCGTAGCGATAGTTGCCGGTGAAATTTCGGAGATCTTCCGTCTGGTAATTTCCCAATATTCGCGCTCGAGAGATCCAAGGGCGTTCTCGCTCTCTGTTTGTTCGATGCTGCAAGACGAAACCTTGAACAGGACTGATTCGTCGAAAGCGAGCAACGCGATAGTGGAAAAGGCTATCCTTGTGGAAAGGTGCGGTTAACGCGCGCACGTGCTCGCAAAAACGGCGTGTCCTCGCACGGTCGCGGTCGGTTTCCTGATTTCCGCTCGAGCGACTCCGCCGCGCCGGTCGACACGGTGTCCTCGTGCTCCATTCGCGAACCACCCGGTCTGTGTCAAAGTCAAGAGAACGCCGCTCGGAGAAAATCGCACGCCTTCGGACGGTCGATCCTGTCGATCCAGCCGGTCCGAGAGTCAAGAGTGTAATTGCTCGTCCGACTGTCCTTGAGGGGCGGGCGGTCTCCGCTCGTCTCGTCTCGTCGCGTTTTACCTCGCTGGAAGTATGATTGCACGCGAACCACGGGGGCTCCGAGCGGCTCTCGCTCCTCGAAGGACTCGTCCCCGTCGAAAGCAGCTTTCCGTCTACCATCTTTCGCATTGGTGCCTCTCGATTCGACCGTGTTCCGAATCAATCCTTGCCTGTTTTTCGTTTCTCCGAATTTTCGAGAACACTTCAACGTTCGCAAGAACCCTCCGCGCTTCGGGAGAGAAACGGGAGAACTATCCGCAAATATTCTTGAATGCATTTGCACAGAAGCGTCGCTACGTGTCTGCGCGGTTCCGCTACGGTAAGCGCTTCCATTCAAATGCATCGAAGGATACCTGTCTGGTCGGATACGTTCCGTGTCTGTGCGGATGGCACAAGTCGATCTTCAGACAACGAACGGCGCAGGGGAGACGGAGAAGTGCAAATAATCGAGCCGGTTGGATGAGATTGCGACAGAGGGGAGATCGAATCGAGTGCCCTTCAACACCCACGGGAGCAGCGGTCTCGTCGAGAAGCGAGCTTTAATGGCGGGTTCGCGGTTGCTCTCGCTCGGGATATCTTTGTCGAGCGGAGGACGAATTACGAGGCGACGCGCGAAGGACGCGCGGAAAGAGACTAGCATACGGTACCCAGGAACCCTCTCAAGGCTGCTCGTAAATTCAGGGTACCGCCGCGCCGACTCGTCGGTACGTGTGCGCTTGGCCATGAGCGCGCGCCCATATTATAACCGTTCGCTGATCGCGTATTCGCGAAGCGTCGCAGACGCTCGATCGTTTCGTACTGGCGAGCTTGGATTCCCGAATCTCTGCTGTGAGAGACCTCCCTCGCTGTTTGTAGATCCTTGAACCTCGAGGCTTTCTATGCGACGGCGCCGCTTCCCTCTCGTCTATTCATTCGTGCAGAATTTTCGAAATAGTACCGTGACGTTATCTATCTTCTGTCTCTCTCTTCTCGTTTATGCGGAGCAGGCTGCTCAATACGACTATCAACCCCTTTTTCAGATTGATTCGTTTGTAATCAATAGACTGCGGATTTTATGCATTTATGAAAAAAATGAGCGGGTGTAATTTAAAATAGCAAAAATATTAGAAAAATTTAAACATACTATCATATTATTCTCAACCTAGTAAACATAATAGGGAAGAAAACAAATTCCTAATTCACTCCAGTCTGTTGCAATTCTGTCACCGTGTTCGGCCAGTAATGACACTGCGTGTGTCCAATGCATGCATTGGTTCTGCATGTCTGTGTATGCTCAGGCCAAGAAAATCGCTGCCCGCACGGGTAAACCGAGTATTTATGTTATCGGGCGGGACGCTAGAAAAACAAAGTGACGCGGTAGGTGCGGAAGGTCGAGGCGTAACGACCGAAAATCAAACGGAGACGAGGAGTCGAAATTGACGTGTCGAAGCGAGCGGTTCAGCGTAATTGAAATGTACTTGGGCGAATAACTGGTGATAATTCGGCGATAACTCGACGTTCAGCATCAAGATGTGACGTTCCAACTGTATCTTCGACTTTCGAATTTCCTTTACAGCGCCCCTCAGAGTGGTTCCAAGTAATTCAAACAAATCTATGCGAAGTTTCGATGCCGACAGATAACGGGAAAACGTGACCAAAACGGATCAAACATAAAACCAATTCATCTCTTGGGGCGACGCGAATTAAATCGATTATCTTCTCCGTCCTTAGATCGCGAGAAGACAGAGGACGACCGGGCGACGACGCCGGAATCTCTACGCAGCACAAGTCCGGTTGCGTCGCCGCCTCCACAATGGCAATCGAGCGGCAACAACAGCAGCGGCGGCAGTAACAACAGTGGCAATGTAACGACGCCACAATCGAGCAGCGCGCCCCCGCGACGTTTCATCTCCAGCATCCTCGGCGGCGACGTACCCTACGGGAGCAGAGGTCACGTGCTGACCAGGGCGGAGCGAAAGGAGTACAGTAGTCCGCCGATCGCGCCATCCTCCAGCGATGCTTCCCAATTCATTGGGAAATCGGAGAAGCTAGTGCTGCCGAGACCAACCACCCCTCCAAAGACGCCGCGGGTCGAGCCGCCGACAAGAGTGTCGGTCATCCAGAGGGTTCCTTCGCAGAGCCAGTCAGCTTCCCGGAGGGAGGACAAACTAGAAGTGCCGCAGACTCAGGAACCGGAACAGGATCAGCCGATCGATTATGCGGTGCCTAAGAGGAAGGAGGAGGACGAGGAACGTGGCCGAGAGGGTGCGAAGGTGTCTCGCACGATTGGGAACTCGATCGCGAGGCCTTTGCTGGCCATGAGACTGTCCGGGCCGCAGGTGGTGCACGCAGCGGCGGGCCACGGGAGATCATCGGGGTCTGGGGGCAACGGTGGCTCCGGATCTGGCTCCGGTGGTGGCTCGGCCGGCTCCGGAAACTCGTCCTCCTCGAATTCCGCCGGAAGCGGCGGTTATTGCAGTGGCGGAGGTGCAGTTACCGGTGGCAGCGGGGGCGGAGGAGCTGTAGGCGGTGGCGCCGGTGCCGGTGGGATGAATCCTGGCGGAAACGGCGGCCGGGGCAACTACGGACCCAGCTCGCCGCCCACAGGATCCCTGCCACCCTTCTACGAGTCCCTGAAGGGTGGCAACAACCTGGCCAACTTCGCCAACCAGTACAACAGCACGCAAGGTAAGCGTCGTTCTTTTCAAATACGCGCACAGGGTGTCTGAAAATTGTATACGTTGATTTTGTACTCGAGATTCACCCTTTCGCAAGTCAAATTCTCTCTACCTTCTGTAAATCAGTTTGAATTAATATAAAATTTGTGTTGTATTCCGTACACAAAACGGAAAATTTTAAGCAAAAAACCAAAAACATACTTGCCATGTGACATGTTATTAACAAATTGTCGATCGAGATCAAAAGGAAACAGTTAAAGGATCTATATTATGAAATAAGAACGACACTTTCCTAATTTTCTCTATTCTGGAGAACATGTAAATCACGGGGCGACACGCTGTACACCCCGCTACGAGGCTTCCGCAGAGAACTCGACGAGAGCTAACACGTTCCCATGATTGTTGTGCAGGGAACGGGTACCTGACGCCGTCGCCGACGGTGGGCATGGAGTGCGACACGGGTCAGCAGGACGTGAACTCGCAGCACTCGCAGTACAACGCGCAGGAGGGGAAGCAATACTCCCTTCTGCAGAACGTGTGCGCGACCTACGGTCTCACGCTGAAAGAGGAGGAGGACCTGTCACCGTACAAGATACAGCCGAACGACTTGCTGTCGGGACAGTACGGCGCCTACGACATGACAGACACGGGGATGATGGTGGACATGGTGACGGGCGCCGTGGTCGATCCCCTGCAGTTCACCGCGACACTCACGTTCAGCTCGCCTTCGGATCACACGGCGCTCTTGGAGAGCCTCAGCGACGCCGCGGACCTCTTCTTGCCGAGGTTACAGGCCGAGGATGGCGGCAACGATCTCCTCGAGGAATCGTTGCACTCCCCCGCCTCGGCCGGAAGCGGAATCGGACAGGACGCTGCTGGACAAATGACCACCCCCGTCGAACCAAGCGTAGACCCCTTCCCCGAGCACAGCATGGCCCTCACCAGGGGCTTCGACACCTCCAGGTAAGGGTCGATGAACGGGAGAGGAAACGAACGAAAACGCCGGAAAACTGGCCATGCATTGGAAACAATTGAAGCACACTAGAGCCCTTCCTGAAACTACCATGTACTATGGTTTTTTGGGATCGATGAACATGAATTGATAATGTTGGATTTGTATATCTAACTGAAATGTATTTCAACTGACCATTCGTCAAGAAAATCAGAATATAAACGTTTTTCTATCTATGAACTAGACTCTTTATGCAAAATGAAACTGTTCTGCATTTATTGTGGGAAGCAGGAATAAAATGAAACATTGATTTCATCCCCGAACGACTTCGTTGCATTAAAAAGAAACATTACATTTTCATTTTTCACCCAACCAAGAAGGAAAGGAGGAATGAAGTTGTACTTTGAAGTATCACCTAACGATAACCACCACTCGCGTCACCAAAATGCTATACTTCGAAAAACGGTGCCATGACCAGCTTTCCGACGGTTCGAAACACCGTGAGTCGTTTCCCGTGCGTACGTAATGCGAATGCGAAACATGTCTTTGTTCAGGCACTACACGGCAGCTCCTCAACATTTCAGCACCTCGAAATTAGGACTGAGCTACGGAAACGAGTCGGGCTATCAGACGGTGTCGAAGGAGCGTACCGAGCTCGGTCTTCACATCAACCAGAACCATCAGCACCAGTCCGAGCCGCAGCTGCAGCAGCTCCAGATACAGGTACAGCTGCAGCAACAGCAGCAGCAGCAACAACAACAACAACAACAACAACAACAGCAGCAGCAGGGTACGACTACCTCGCCGCATCAGCAGCAACACCAGGGACTGCTTAGTCCTGGCTTGAGCTTTAGCGGCAGCGGTTAGTGTTTCTGCTTTTTCCCACCGTAATATCCTAACCCTGAAATCCCTGAGCGATTAAACGATTTACGATATTGATTTCAAGGTCTGGAACTAGATTCAGGTAGCAGCGTGGGTGGAAGTCTGCCCAGTCCGGGAGCTGCGAGCTGTTCGTTGGACGCAGCATCGAGCAGCACGTCGCCGTCTTGCGCGCTGATGGAACACGCGGCCAGCCCCTCGGGAACGGTGTCTTCAGCATCTGTGAACTCCGTGCAACCGACAGGACAGGTCGGAGAACCACCGCTGACGCAACGGGTCGGTGTACTACAGCAAAGGGTAAGCACCCGAAATTGAAACAGGCAAACGCATACCTCTCGATCTTCGACGGTCGCTTACCGACCGTCCCCGGGTCTCTATAGCGATGCTGCTCCGCGCGTTTCTTGATCAACATCTTCTTAAGGAGGTAGACTCGTTTCCAGGATTGCAAGGGTGCCGGATGCGCCTTCTCATTTCTCGATCATGTAAGGACGGGGTCTTCCAGAAGTCGAACGCGCTAGAGAAAGGGTCAGTCTAGGCCGCGGTCGCCCTCAAAAGTCCTATTTTCACGTTTACGAGGCGTAATTTGTAAAAATAGGACTTTTGGGGGCGATGGCGTCCTAGATTGATCTTCTATCCAGCGCTTGAAAAACTATTGAAAAACGAGAAACGTCTGAGAAATGAGAAGGTGCGTCTAGATACCTTGACATTCTCGTTGCACCTATTCAAAATAGCTACATATCAATTGAAATTAGTCACTGAAAGCTGATTTATCAGCACTGAGTTAGACTCACTCGTATCACTGTATTGATGCAAGGTTTTAATGAAATTCCATTAAACCTCGTTGCGTGCAAAAGGGTGTAACTCAAAGCTAGTAGTTTTGCGGAGGGGTTAGTCTTGGGAGAGTACGTTTTCAAGCAGCAGTCTATGTATCGCAGTGGTTTTCGTCGAATTATGCAATGCCCAATCAAATTGGGTGCTTCATCCACACTAGTAATATATCGACGATTGAGTCGCAACCACGCCACGTGGCGAGAGCGGTGGTGTTTACGTTGGTTTTTTGTGCTTCAGCTGGGCCTACCGGGCGACTGTCAACTTGAGTTTGTCAACGGCGGTCACGGGATCAAGAATCCATTGGCAATCGAGGGTCAGAGACAGGCGGCAGCTAATCGCGATGAGGAGAGGGCAGCTCGACCTCCACCTGGCAAGGTAAACGTCATTCTGGAACGCCTTTCCTCGCCATACGTTAACAGTTTTTATTACCCGAGGCGTGATCTCCCGCATTCTTCGATTTCGAGCGATTCCTAGCACGCCTAGATTCGAGTTTCCGATTAGAACAGAGCCGTCGATCGGTAGGAGAACTAGAATGTTCTATCGATCCAATAGCTTGCCTCGTAACCGAACAAATCTGTTAGCTCGTTCGGAAAGTAATTTCGTTTTTCTTGTAGAGCTGCCATTGCTTCCGTTTGTTATTACTAGACTGCGGACGTTTATGCAAAATAAAAATTGTCCGCATCGATTAACTGCATCCGCAAGCAATAAAAACTACATTGAATTTTTAACTACAACAATTTTGAATATCATCTACTCAATTTTACTATAAATGCATAAAGATCCGCAATCTACTAATTACTCATCCTTATTTTAAATTGCAAAATCCTAGTATGTCTTGACAGCTGACATTTCGGACGGCATTTCCCGCCTTGCAGTGCTTTCTAACTATTCAAGTATTTTCTCGTCATCGCATCAAATATGAAAAATATATTTCATATAACTCAATTTTCTGCTAATAAAAGACAGAAATTCTACAAGCCTGGGATCTTTGAGTAGCCTGAGTAATCGCAAGCGATCATAGATTCGCACGAAATGAGACAATTGCCCTCCACGAAATCAATTCGCCGGTCAAGACGCAGAATATAATAGCATGGTCGGTGTTTCAGGACGACGACCCGAATCGTTTCACGTGCCGAGTCTGCAGCAAGAACTTCAGCCTGCAGCGGCTGCTGAACCGACACATGAAATGCCACAGCGACGTGAAACGTTACCTGTGCACGTTCTGCGGCAAAGGTTTCAACGACACGTTCGACCTGAAGAGGCACACCCGAACGCACACAGGCGTCAGACCGTACAAGTGTAACCTCTGCGAGAAAAGCTTCACGCAAAGATGCTCCCTGGAGAGTCACTGTTTGAAAGTTCACGGAGTTCAGCACCAGTACGCCTACAAGGAGCGTCGCACAAAGGTAAACTAATTTCCAAATTCCTTCCGACGCTCTGACTTCGAAATCTTTACCGGAAATACGTTATCTCGAAGAATAAATCGTATTCGCATTCTAAAAACTGATGTTCTCGCAGGTGTACGTGTGCGAGGAGTGCGGCCACACGACGCAAGAGCCGGAGGTACACTACCTGCACTTGAAGGACAAGCACCCGTACAGTCCGGCGTTGCTCAAGTTCTACGACAAGCGACACTTCAAGTTTACCAACAGCAACTTCGCCAACATGTTGCTCCAGGTGCGCACGTAGGCTCCGTCTAGAGTAACGGTGTTAGGAGACTGTTTAGCACACGCACGACGATGGTCGTTTAGCCTCGATGCGCGCGACAACATCGCGTAAGAGAAAGAGTAGGGTGGGACAAGGCGGGAAACGTCGCGGGTTAAGGGGTAGCTCGGGGGTGTAGCTATAGAAGAGCACACGGGACCACCAGAGTAATAGTTACTCGCGTCGAGGACGTGTTAGAGGATACGAGAGAGAGAGAAAGACGAGAGTAATGGAAAGAGCACAGCGTAGAAAGATAAAGTCGAGACAACGAAGAACAGAGAGATAAGACCACGGAATTGTTCTTGGTCGTATAACTCTTCAGGGTGGCCTGTTGCAACGGGACTCGCGGAACACGGAGAGCTGCGTAAAGTTTGCCTCGAAGAGCCTCGAACCGCCCCTCCAAAGAGCCGCGACGTTGTTGCATTTGGGCCGAGCATCCAGCTTCTGATGAACAGACCCGCCCCTGGCCACGCCATCGGAGAATCGACGAGGGAAGCTCTGCTACTCCATTCGTCGACGGAGCCCGATCTGGGTGGGTGCGTGTGCGCGAACACGTCGCGCGAAAAGTACCTGCCCTCGCGCGCTGCGCTTCACCGAGGTTCCGTCACGACCGAGGACAACGACAGGTCCTCTCGGAGTTGCATCTTTAACGGCGTCGTCTCAGCGCCCCAACATAGGACTCTTAGGCCCGCTACACACATCCGTTTTTCCAGCGTACCGGAATTGCGGTCTGGAATATTATGGATTCAATTAGGCGCTGCTCATTTGTTTGAACCGTAGTTGCGGCGCCGCAATTGCGTTGCCGTATTAGGAAAACGGATGTGTAGAACGTGCCTCAATCGAGAGGGCTTTCTCGGGTTCGTTTCCCTCGCGGTACTCGTTATCCTCGATCGTGCTTAATTTATTAAAGTTTCCTCGAGAGAAGACGAATCAGCCAATTAACAGATCGATCGAGTACACACGTTACTTTCTACCGATTCTAGGTAGCTATGTATGTATATATAGGTACACGTACACGTGTAGAGACTAGGCTATTTAGATTAGTACCGGAAATTGTCTGGCAAGGGGCCTCGCGCTCCGAACGGGTTTTAGGGGTTTCTATCTTCCGCGTACCTGGACGCCGAATCTACGTTCGTTTTTCAATCGGCGAATCAGCTGAACGCCTTGGACGTGTACGGTAGAGACCGACCGGATGTTGCCCCGCAACCCTTGCGAATCGCGAACAGGGCTCCTGACTATCCGTTCATTTATAGTTACGGCTTCTCATCCACGAACTGAAGGATTATACTTCGATCATTTCTCGAAACGACGAGCGGAGCGTAGGAGCTCTGGTCGCGAGCAACCTAACGCGCTACACCACCACCCGAAGACTCGGATCGAACGTTTCAGGAATGACGAGAACGGCTTCTCCTCGCGAAGGAGTTGGAACCGCGCGGCACGACACTTCTCTCCCGGAACGATATTTCTTTGCAAACGATGCACGGCCAGTTACGTTGCTTTCCGATTCGGAGGGTGCGAGAACGACAGAGGCGAACGGAAGCGGTCGACGTTCAAGGTAGAGCGACGTCCACCGTTTCCCGGACTCGCGTTATCGCGAGAGACAACCATTGCCCCGCGGGGCGTGGCCCACTGGCACCGAGGGCCAACAAGCCACGCCCGTTCAACACACTGTAGCCCTTCCTTTGCGGAATTGTGTTTGACGGAACTATAGTTTGCTCCGAATCGAATGGACATTTTAAGAGACGTTCGAGACAAGAAAGATTAAAAATATTTTGTATATAGATATTCGCAGTAGAATCCCTTTGGACTCGGATCATTTTTGTTCTACGTAATCTTTTTCCCATTGTGCACATCGAATTTTGACCCTGTTTTATAGGACACAGACGAATTTAATAATTAGACTGCGGATCTTTATGCAATCGTGGCTCCTGAAAATTTTCGAAAAATGCCAGCATATAAAATACGACTGAATCTATAGTACGATTTTACTTTATTTCAGACCTGCAATGGTTACTACCGCGAAGAATAAGATATCATTTGATTCGAGTTTCTTCAAATTGCACGAACATCCGCAGTTTATTAATAATGATAAAACTGTTTTAATTAGTTCCATTCGAATACAAAGGAAAGGGCTAAATGTATCGAGTCTGTCCTCGCGGTAACCACGTCCACATTGCTTTTCCCCCCACACCCCCGTCGCGCGTCGAACGTTGTGTTCCTCGTTGACTGACGCGTTCGAGGAACACACCGCGGAGATTCTTCTTTTGTATTTAATAGACGCCTATCTTGTACGCACCTTGGGAAATCTGTGATATGATAAGACACGTTCTATTCTTTTCTTTTGTTTGTTTTGTAACTCGCTCCTCCGCGCACGAGATTTCGCTTCTTGCACACGTTGGTTCTTTCACGGGGGTCATGCACCGACACACAGCGGAGTGAGAGATTGCGCGCGCAGACACATACACAAACGCACACACTTTCGCGTGTACAGCGACACGGTGGTTTATTCGAACGCAACCGATTAGAATTGGACGGGTTGTGTGGAGCATTTCGAATATTTTTTATAATAACTTCGCTGTGCGCGCGTTCACACGCAACCTCGAGAATTCCGAGCCCTCGACCGGCCGGCTAGTAAGTTTTCAACCCCTTGCCGCATCATTTTCTTTACAGTTACAGTGATTAAAATATCTTTATCCCGAAAAATGTCGTAGAAGAGAAAAGGAAATTGATACTTTGTGTATTCTGTATAAGATTGCAGACGAATCAAATTTGATCTAAAACGAAAGGCGTAACATATTTGTTAGACCTTCTTGGAATCTTCATAACGAGTTTAATACGGCAAGGGGTTAAAAGATTCGATCAGTTGGAGGAATTGGCGGTCGATGGTGCGCGGATACACGAACACGGACATGAACATAGACACAATGGGGTTTCGTGCAATTCTACGGTGGTAGGACATATTTTTAATTGGGGGCGACACGTGGGGAATCGGTTCGCGACGCGATCCAGTCGCCGAAGAAATGGAAAATCGAGAGGGGGCGAGTTCTCGTCGGGGGGCGAGGACTCGCGATCCCATAAGCGAGCGCATAAACGAATATCCCAGTTGCGGTCGCGGCGATACGCGCAAACGGGTAATCGCGATAATTGTAGCGGCGAATCGGGTGCTGAACGTGAAACAAGCGATTGATCACAACCACGAATTTTTGTAAGTCGATAGTTGACGAGAGACGCGGTCTCAAGCTGTCTGAAATTCGTAGCAACGCGATCTAGGCGGACCCGCGTTATTAACACTTTAGCTACCGGAAGCGTAGATATAAAAGTTCGATATTATTTTTCTGCCAAGTATTAACCCGTGTAGGGTGGACGCTTTTGACGATTTGGTAGAAGGCTGATACCGATGATTCCATAGCATTTGCCGATCGATTGTTCGACGACTGAGACCCCGTTCAGACACAGCGGAAACCGCCGTGTTTGAACAGGGTCTGAGCGTCTTCGTGTTCGTGTTCGCACGTGTCCGCGCGATCCAACAATCCAAAACGAAGAACAGAGTCTATTAATCCCTCGCCCTACAATATCGTGTCCGACTCGCGATAAAGATTCTGAGCAGAGTCTGATAAATATGTACATATGTTATGAATAGACTGCGGATTTGATGCATTTATGACAAAAATGGCTAGGTATAATCTAAAGCAGTGGACTTTATTAGTTTCAGCTTAATAGAATAATTCAAAGAAGCATAAAATGTTTGTACTCAGCTCGTGTATCCTGCAATCAATGCGAACATTTTTCATTTTGCATAAATATCCGCAGTCTAGTTATTAACTTCCTTTAAACCTCTTTAAATAAAATTCTATTTTGGTTTTGTGAATGTACAGCTATTGGAGAACATATAGGCATACAGTAGATACAAATGTTCTCCTTTCTTAGGAAATTACGAACTACGAGAAAGTTCTAATCAATGAAACCGTAAAATAGATCGTAGTGCAAGGGGTTAAAGCTGTCGTCGGTAGCTCAAGTGTTAACGTCTCCGCGATTCGAACGACGAAACAGATCATCGTGATCATCGAACCGTTTAGAAATGTATATTTGGAACCGCGAAGAGCTGTATTTCGCGGCGAGCTCTCGCGGTCGTTGTATATAGTAGTTCTGTTTGTAGCTAGGCGTAGATCAATTAGGGTAGGCTAAGTCGAAAAATGTTGTCGCGAGCTTCCGCCACGCGGTGGCGACTATAGATCGCGGGAAATTTGTACATAGTTGTAACGTTAATCCGGTTGCACGAGATAAAACAGATGATTGATCCGCGATTCGTATCAGTACCTTTTTTATTTTTGTTCTCTCATTCCTTTGTTTACGCGTCGACAACGCGCGGCGAACTTGTACAGCGATCGCGCGAAAGAGAATGCGAACTCTTCCGCGTACACTCCGTTGGCAATACTCAAGAACAATGGTACTACTCGTCGCAATCTGTTCACCGTCGGATAATATTTTATAGCTAATATTATTTTATTATATTATTATATTATATTATATTATATATATATAAATATTATATGTATTATTGTCACGAGATGATTTCTATCATGATCTTATTTAATTTACGTCCAGTATTGTCTGAAGCAGTAGCACCTAGATGTTTTTATTATCATGAGTAATCGAGAATCCCGCATTTATACTAGAGATCGTGGTTTCGAACGTGTATTAATGACACGCGTGTATTTACATACACGTGCATGAATGCATCCTCATTTCATATCTCATTCTCATCCTCGTCCTCGCATCAGATTCTTTCCTAACCAACTAGAGGTTTAGTTGATTACATTTTCTAATGGTAGTGGTTTTCAAATTAATTTTTCTATCTATTTTATTCACACGCTTTTTTTTGCTTCCGAAAATTAGAAACTGTATCCTAAAGATGCGAATTAAAATGCAAGTTAATACACGCGTGTTTAAATATACGTGAAATAGTACACGTGTACACGTGAAACAGGGATCTCTAATTTATACCTGCTATCGTTCCACAACATTATTCATCGAGATCAAAAAACAAATGATCTGTTCTCCACGAGCTCTTTTTATCATTCGCTAGTACTATTGCAATTTATTAATATTATATCGTTATCGCTGCTCGATTAATTGATTCTGGTTATTGATTAATATATATATATATAGATATATATATATGTGTGTGTGTGTGTATACATAGAAGAGATATGTATATCGTCGTTAATTCCTCGTCGGCAAAAACGACCTCCTTTTACGTTTGTTGCGTGGAAGATTGAATCGACATCGCGCGTTCGAGAGTCGAGAGTGAGTGTCGCGTGTGCGTGCCACGCGTACGTATGTTTTTGTTTGTCTACGTGTATGTGTATACCTGAGTGCAACAGAGATGCACAACCGTCTTAGCACGACTGTCCAATATACTGTGTATATCGTATATTTTTCTGATTTGGGAGAGAGACTTGAAGATTTCAAGCAACCGTTGTCCGGATGTCGGTCCATCTCTTAGCCCGGTCGTCATCGATCCGATGCTCACCGTAACGAAACGCGGACACGCACCGTCTGTATATGTAGAAATGGAAAAGACAATAAATAAAATACTATTACGTAGAACCGCGCGATCCTGTCCGCGCATTTTCCCCACACGTTTCTTTTTTTTTTTTTTAATAAATTGCGAGATTATATTTAATAAATCTATATATATGATATAAAAAGACAGTGCTGACTCACTCACTGATCAACGCCCAGGCTAAACCCTTGGGCCTAGAAAGCTGAAATTTGGCACAGAGGTTTCCTTTATGAACCATACAACGGATAGAAAAGATATTTCGCCTGGTTGCGAGAGCATGCCGCAGGCACGCCACGAGCAGCTAGTATTTAAATATATTAAAATATTATATCATTATATAATATTATAATTAAATATATATTTAATAAATAACCTATTCAGTACCCGTAAGCGTAATAACGGAAGGCGGTGCAGTTACCAGATCCTCCTAATTTTCCAAATTCTAGAGTTGCGACGTCGACAGGACACTTCGAAGCTTGGCAAATCTGTAGATGTAGGATAAAAAAAGGTAATCGAAACGGTTCTGCATAAATACATATATTTCTGTATATCAAATCGCATGTTTCATTATTCGCCAAGATGTTCTTACTTTCACTGTCCAGTTGCATTAATATAATGCAATCTACAGTGTCGCCGGATCCTTCGAGAGTCTGTAAACGGCGAATCGCAAACCGAGCTTCCTCGGTCGGCTCCTAACGAGGGCGGAAAAAGCGTCGACGGCACGAATCCGTCACGCAGTGTTCCAAAACGCCGAGAAGCTGGTCGCAGGACCATTTTTCGAAGTAAAGAATCTCGAGGATGTGAGTTAAACTACAAGGAACTATACAAGTTAAAATACTGTGAACTGATATGCTTATTTCTTGCATTAAATCTGTACACTTGAGAGAATCATTTTGTGATCGAAAATTGTTTCTCGATGACACCGATAAACATGCCCGTATCGATAGAAAATCAATGCATCGATTCTGATTCTCCAGATTAAATATAATACAAATAAACAGATTAAGAAAAGTATTTATCATTTGTGTTACTATTCTTATATCATACCTCTTTGTTTTGTATACACCTTTCTACTATAAGAATATAAACATTTTTCTATCCATGAATTGACATTTAAAGATCATAGATAGGAAAACTTAACGAACAGTTAGTTAAAATGTAAATTAGAAAAGTTTTCAGTGTTCGTCCAATGTTTCTAATACTTGGCCAGGTTTTCGGCGTTTTGGAACACCGTGCGTCGGTTCGTATCGGCCAGGAAAGTCGCCGATCGGTGCGCTCGCGCAGCTGCAATTGCAAAATGATAAAGAGACAGACAGAGTGCTACACTGCTACGGTTAAACTACTACTCCAGGATGCGTTTTATCTGCAACAGAGAATGACGCCGTTTTGATGATGCTGATTCCCACGGGACGAGCGAGTTATACACGGTGGGGCTTAGATCGCATGATGCGATCGATCTCTCTGCGCTTGATCTCCGCGCGACGCTCCAGCTTTTCGCTTTCGGTCTTTCTTTTATTTTCGTGTGTTTATCAGCGATCGTTGGTGCGGCTCGTGGAAACAACGAGAACGGGAGTCTTGTGGCGCCGACGTCTGGCCCACGATAACGCAGATGTTTGCGTGTTTTTAGTTCTTTTAGTTACTCACTGATCATCACAGAGCTGAACGATATGTGTCTGGGTTGAACAGGTGGCGCCTTCGTCGCTGCTGCATCCTTTCGGCTTGGCGGCGACTTCTCGTCGTTAGAGACAAGGGCTTTTACCTATGAAACAAGACAACAGCATCTCGTATCGCTTTGCAGTACCTCGACCAAACGGAGAGGAGCCAAAAAGAATCACCTGGTCGTCGATCGCGTTGAACTGCCACTTCCACGTGTGATTGTAGAGGAACGGTCGGTGATCGAATCTGTTGTCGTCGGGACTGTAAGTCTCCGCGTGACACGATGGCGTCAGGATCGTCATCTTGTGACGATTAATCGCGTAACACCTGTAAAAGTGTTTCACTTTGTCCGCTACCTGCAACACGAGACCACCGTATTATTCGACCAACGTTGAAGTTGTATCATAGGATTCGACGGTTTCTGCAACTGTACTTCTTCCGGAGAATTTTTGTCCCACGTGTGGACCAGTTTACAGAACATAGAGAAGGGGCCGGCGCAGTCCTGCTTTCTCAAACGACCGAAGGTACCGAGCTCCTTGTACGTCATGCCCATGTCCACTTCGTCCAGCTGGGCGAGTTGTCCGCCTTGAAGAGGCTCCAACTCAGCGGTCGGCGGCGCTTCCAGGATCCCATCCAGCGCCGATAGCGAATACTTTCTCCTGGAACGAGACAATCGAATAATTACTTTGTCGTTACGACAGTACAGACTATGACCTTATTTTTTATGTCGATGCACCGATGCACCCGCCAGGTGCAATTGCACTTTATTCTTTAATGCAATCCGTGGAAAGTACTAACCCAAGGTCATCGAAATGTCAATGCTTAGGACTAAAATGCGAAGGGCTAACCTGAAATAACCGAGGAACGATTTCAAGTCGTTCTTCGCGATCCCGCCTATCGGATTGATGTCCGCGCTGCTGCAATCGTATTTGGTGAAGTATCCCCGAAGCGCTTCGTCGACGTTACTACTGCCTAGTACGAGCAAACCACCGGGTCGACCTCTCACCCACAGCATCAGTTGCGCGAACAGGTAAGCGATCACCATTCTCAAGCGTGCCTTTCGAAGGAATTACAAAGGATGCAACCAACCGATTCTCATATCCCATTTGTCTAACCACAACTGACTGACTTGTATGTTTTGCAGAGCTAGATTCTCTCTCGGAGATCCACCCTGGGCCTTGAACCTCGGCACTAGCTTGGTCACCTGCTGGAAAATGGTCAGAATAGCCGACACCGCCGCGTCGATCACTATTGTCTGGTGATAAGAGCCGATCTGACTGGCCAATTCCGCGGATCGCGCTTTCGTCTCCGCTGACGAGTTCTCGGTACCCATGTAACAAGTGACGAGGATCGTGTTGCACAGCTGCTTCGGGTCCGTCGGCACATACTCTCCGTCGCCGACGATCTTCCGGATGTCCGATAGCACCTGGGCATCTTTGCAAGATGTTTGTTTGCTCAGTGAAGCCGAATGTATGGATTATGTGAATACACAGGGTCCATCTGGATGTATTCACCTGAATATCTCCTTTATTTTTGAAGACACATCGTTATGTAACTAGACAGCGGATCTTTATGCAAAATAAAAATATTCTACCTGAATTGCAACAATCTGGAAAGAAAGAGACATTTATTTCCTTTCTTAATATGTTTCATACGTTGAAAATAATATAACAGCATTTTTAAATTCTTCCAATGTTTTCACTTTTTGTCATAAATGCATAAAATCCGCCGTCTAGTCATCATAAATAAAGAAGATATGGTAGGTGGCTACATTTAGGTGGACCACCACGTGTACTAGCGAACAGGTATACCTCCTTTATTCACAGAATCCACGATCATGTCGCACATGGAGTACACCATACACGCCGACGAGGCGGAGTCGACTCCACCGCTCAACGGTAAAAAGAATCCACCTTGGCACGAACGCCTGTCGAAAAATCGAATTTGTCGTGAAATGAATTCGAGATTAATTGGAATGAAGAAAGAAAGAAAATCGAAGAACCTGAGGTAATCCCACAGCCAGCAAGCAGGCGCCATAGATATTTCCTCTTCCGGCGTGTGATGGACAAGCTTCTCCATTACATGTTCCTTCTCGTAGGGGCCTAAATCGACGTCTATCGGTCGATCCGGTGGCTTTGAGATCAGGTTGTCGGAAGTAAGAGCGAAATTCGCTCTGATCCGCGGATAACTCTGCGCTTTCGCAGCTGTGTGGCAACGCGATCTTATGTTGCTCCTATAACTCCTAGTATACACCCATCGCGTTTCAATGCTTTCAATCGTTTGCGCAGCGAAAGGGTCAATTTTCAGGACACTCGAAATTACGGGAGCGCCTCGACAACTGTCCCCTCTCGAATCCCTGCAAGGTGTAACGAGAACTCTGCTTTTTCCCATATTCTACAGTATTTCAACTTTAATTTTTAGAAAGTTCTTTGACTTTAGCACAAAATTCATCACTTTATCCCACTGTGCGGCGCGGAACTTGCGATAGTTGTCGAGGCGTTACCGTACCGTAGTTATAGGAAACCTTATGTCCTCCAGATCGAACGTGGCGACCACCACTTCCACCTCGTCCAAGCTGAACTGTTTGCCACGCTTCAGGATCTGTCCGTTCAGGGTGACGGAGGACCCTCCGTTGAAGTAGAGTCTGCCTCCGTCGCAGCCACGCAGATTGCTGAACATGTAACAGCCGCCAGACTTGAACGTGGCGCTCTTCACCAGGTCCACGGTCACGTAACCTTTCCGAAGCTCGAAATAGGAGCCGCTGCCTACGCGACAGAACGAATCAGAGATGATATTAAATATGCACAATCGACTATTGGAAAAAAAAGCGACAATACCATTCGCGATGATCTCGACACCGTCTAAACCCATGGGGATGTGGGTGCTCATTGGGTTCCACAGCTCCTCACAGATCTCGAAGCCCACGCACGTGTCCTTCGTGGAGATCACTGCGTCCCCGAACGGCACCGCTACTTGCATCGTCACCTGACAGATCATTCGCGGCAGGTAGTAGTTCTCCACGGTGCGTTCCTGCACGAGAAGATCCAAATTTCTCTTTAAGGTGCATATTACTAATGTCATATTATTAACTTTTAATTACTCGCACATACAACTTCCAATTTCAAACCTTCAAATGTTTTACTTTAAACGTAAACAAGGTGTCGAATACACTGGCAAATATCTACAGGGTGTTCATTTGGAAACTTTCCAGCCGAATATTTCGAAAAGTATGAAAGATATTAAAAAAGCATAAACCACGTGTCCAAGGATTTCGAGGGGAGAGAGGGGGGCAGTATCAGTTTTTTATGTGGGTGGCGTTTTCAAGGTCATTTGAAGGTCAACTTTGTTTTTTCAAATGGAAACCTATATATTTTGTTATGGAATCTTATTGTACGTAAAAAGACCAGCAATTTTCGTTGGATACTTTTTTTTTATCCGTGCACTTGTTTCAATGTACACCCTGTATATTGCGCGCATTCAAGTATAATTATTTGATTGAATAAAAACTTATTTATGTTGGGGTTATATATATAAAGTATTTGTGCATGAACAGCGACCTTTGTCCAAGCGGAGAACCATCTGGATTCCCGATAATTCCCGTCCTCGCAAACTTGCATCTTCGGTCTGATCAACAAAATCCGCCGGTTCAGGAGAACCACTCTGCAATTGTAGATGACGTTCTTGTGCATGACCGGCATGCCGACGTCTATCAGAATATCTTCCGCGACAGGCGACTCCAGGATCGTCGCCAGTACTTCCCAACTGTGCAGCAGAGTGTCCGACTCGTAGAAGTGGTCCTCGCAACTGTAACCGCTGTCGAACAAATAAACAAACAACGAGTCACCTAACGTTGCCACCTCAAACGAAACAAAGGTCACCTTTATTCTTTTAAATGGAATTACGTATTTTTTAATACATCAATCGATGCAGCAGGACATTCGTTATAAAAAAGTGCTAACGTATATCGAAAAGTTAGTAGTTCAGGAGATATTTCAATTTAAATAATTGTAAAACTCTCTCGATCTCTAAAAAAAATTACATAGAAACAAAAATCGTTTTGGTATCGTACGAGCCCCATTTTACCATTCAACTTTGTCCTTCAGACATTGACGTATCTTTAAAAACATCAAAGATATTTCAACGTTAAGTGACTCACCCTGTATGATTATATAAATGAAAATATTCCAGCTAGGAAGAGATGTTTAATTTACGAGTTGAAATAGCTCCGAGTGCAAAGGGTATAAACCACCGAAGACCAGGACGGCGATAATTTACCATATTTCCAATTCGGGGCCGCTTCTATACGTAGCGCCGGCATCTTTAGCCTCCTGAATGCTCTGCAAGATCCTCCTGGCGTTCCCGTTGAAGTCCAACGCCCATTGGTTCAGGGTGCAAACTGCCACCGTCACCGTGCGACCCATGCTTCCGGATTTTCGTTTAGGGAAACGTTGTTAAAAGCTGCGTGCCGTCTGAATCACAAAACACAACGAGTGTACCGTAAACTTTAGGGATCCCAGATCGGAATTGTGAGCAGAGAATAATTGTCCGACTCCGCTGATCGATCCTCAGCCTTCGATATCCCGCGGAAGCATCGATCGGCGGACGTAATAACCGTGGAACAGACACTGTTCGCGGGTCCGCTTCGACGAACGTTGATTGATCAATAATTTTCAGTACCAGGTGAACGAGAGAAAGAGAGAGAAGACAAACGCAGGACGCAAATCGGCCGACTAGGGTTCGTGCAACCACGCGAAGGCATGTCTGCGAATCCGCGACGGAAATTGCTAGGAAATTCCTTCGAATCAACGCGAGCTTTGCCACTCGCGGCACCAGCATTCCTTCGGGCTCTTCCCCTTGGAACGCGCGCGCAAAATCGCAATAACGCTCTGAAGAAAATCTAGCCTGGATCCTCGACCATTTCGCAGCCCGCGAATCCCGGTGAAAATCGATTTATTCAAATACGTAATGTCGCGATCGAAATGAATTGCTCAATCCGGGAAGCCGGAGAAAAGTCGATTTCTAAATTTTTGCGGCTGTCGTGGTTGAAGGTCTGAAGAGTAAGGCTTCGATATTGTTTCTTTGTATTCGTACACCCGTGAAGTAGCATACTTCATCGAAAATCGAGAGATCTGAAGCAGCGCCCTTCCATTCGCGATTTCCAAGTGTTTTAAGGAAATTCAATTTAATGATGTTTCCGGCGCAACTGTTTCGATCACTTATTAAATCTAGCAATTTTGCAATAAACTTTTCTTTCTTTATTAAACATGTTGCGTTAAACATGTCCAAACTTCTATATAAAATCTCGAAAAAAATTTTTATCACATTTATAGTGACTTTTTAACTGTTAAAATACATTTTTAACATCCTTGAGCCCACAAATAACGGTAAAATAGTTTTCTCCGGCTTTTCGGCCAAGTACCACACCGTGCGACGGCCTTGAAATCGCGGGAAACGTGACCTTGAGAGCAATGCTCCGGTACCTTTCCTTATCGTTGAAAATAAGCGAGATAATTTCGGCCAGAACATGGAAAGAGAACAATCATTTGAATTTCGCGATCGACGCGTCGAGGGACGAAGAGAGGGAGAAAGGGTGTAGCGAGGCAAAAGATCGATAAACGAACGCGTCGCGATACCGCTGGCTGCGTGTGCAAAGGGGCCGGGGGTAAGAAGACGAGTCACGGGAAACGAGAGGGCAACAAACAACCATGACTCGACTGGCTCCGCCCACGCGGTGGGTTCTCCCATCGTGGTCGTCAGGTAATCGACGGGTCGGCATCGGGAATCGTTTTTCCTCGCTGCTGGCAGTGTCGGTCGGTCGATCCACCGCGCGACGCCACGCAGGAGGAGCCGAAGGGGTTCGATCGCGATTATGCGCGCTTGAGCGAGAGCCTCCGGAGATCGAGTTGGGGCACACTGTCGGCGAGCTGCCAGCGACAGATCGTCGCGAGAATGAGAAGCGCGATAGCAACCTGTGTTCTGGACGGTCGAATCCTCGAGGACGCTTCTGCCGATCAAACGAACCGAGAGGAGAGGCTCGACGATGACTCGACGAAGAAGGAAGCCGCAACGGACGTGAGCAACGACGAGGAGACGAAACGGGAGGACGACGAAGCCGAGGAGCGCGACAGATAACGAAAAATGACGGACCTCGTGGCAGCTAGCAGGGTCAAGGAACTCCAGGCCATCCTCTTCCCGGTTCAACCAATTCCTGGTGAGATCGAGTCTCCTTCGAAAAGTTCGCTTCTGCTAAAAGCGATTAAATTGTTTTAGCAATATAAGCAACTTTATCGTTTCAATGATTGTAAGATGAGAAATATGAAACCGGTGGTTGTGTTGGAGAGGGTACAAGGATCGAGATAAGAATTCGAACTTCGTTTCGTCACAGGCGGCGCGCTGGCAAACTTTCAGCGGCTCCAGGAGCTGCAACTGTTGCAGCTGGGGCGGTACGAGGTGCAGCGAAGGGAAGCCGAGTTTCTGCAATTCTCGGCGCCGCTTGGCGCCAGGGCCGATCAGCTGGCGAAGGAGAACCTTCGAACCGCCTTGGACACTCGGTGCACGATCGACGGAATCACTCAGGAAGCTGCGAGATGGCCCACGGAGTGCCAGGTAAACGAACTTTCTTCCCAACTTGAAGTACCGGACTGTTGGAGCTGTTTTTCCAAACAGGTGCTATCGGAAAGAGTGCGACACATAGAACAAGTGTCAACCGTCCCGGAGCCGTTCTACCTGCCAACCGGAAAAGAGCCGCGGCCGAAGCCGCTCTCGGACGAGTTCGGAACGGTGGTGTTTCAATACTATCCGACCAGTATCACGAATTACGTGAGTGCGATATCACTTATTTCGTTGTTCAGCCGATTTTACAACGACCGCGTTAACAGTTCAGTAGGTCCTGCGTGGGCGGAAGCACGGTTCTACCGTTCTCCGCAGAGTTCCCAGCCGAAACAATCGGGTTGCCAAGCGATCAGAGGGTCGTCGACACCGACAGCAGCCTCTTCCTCCTAGCCAGAACGGAGAACAACACGGACCTTCGGTTCGAGTCACGTTTCGAATCCGGGAACCTGTGCAAAGTTGTCAAGATCACCGACACGTACTACCAACTCTACCTCAGGAAGGATCTCTACACGCAGAGGCACACGCAGTGGTACTATTTCAGGATATCGAACACGAGGAGCAGAACCACCTACAGGTCAGGCTAGCTTCCTGTTTTCGAAAAGTTTCGGGGAGGTCCGTTACCCCTGGAATCTAGAATCTCGTTCGAACTACATACAGGGTGGTTCACGCAACTTGCACACCTATATAACTTCGAAAGTATACGTTGCACGAAAAAGTTTTGTATACAGAAGTTGCATTGTCTGAAGGGGTACATTATGTAGTGTATTTATGTTCTTTACAGGTGGAAGCGTTTCGGAGATTTGAAGGTCGACTTTGTTTTTTTTAAATGGAATACTATATTTTTAATGCCAAATTATGGAAGAATGTCGAATTCTGAGTAAAATAACTTTGGAAGTTATAGTATAGGTGTGCAAGTTGCGTGAACCACCCTGTATATGTATGTATGTTTCACGCTGACGTTGAGAATCGTAGAGCCGTAAGACTAACGGTAAACGATTAAAATCTTTTAGCTTAGAAAAGAGACAAAACTATATTTATTTAGATTCTGTGGAATTTTTGTTCTTGAACAAAGAAATTTATAATAATTGCGAAATGAAAGATATAAAAATTTGGCCGGCAAAGGTAGGTTTTGTGTTAAAGTTGAAATATCGGGTTGGAACGAATGTTCGTAGCGTTCTTAAATTAAAATTTATTGATGAATTTAAGACATTTATTCACAGATTCACTGAATAACATATTTTTCATTCTGTTCTACTGCTTTTTGCCATTTTTTTAATAAACCTGTGGATAAATATCTTCATTTCTTCTTGGAATTTTTTAATTTAAAATTTATAACAAATGTTAGAACCGTTCCAACGATTGTAGGTTGTCGATCGTGAATCTTTGCAAAGAGGAAAGCCTGTACAACGAGGGTCTACGACCGCTGTTGTACTCGACCGAGGACGCCAAGAAGAGAGCCGTGGGGTGGAGGAGATGCGGCGACAATATCGCTTACTATAGGAACGACTCGTCGTACGTTAGCATAAAGCTCTAGTTAATCGTACTGCATTTCCAGGTCTTTCAACGCGGGGTTTAATGTTCGTCGAATCGATTTCCAGAAGCGACGAGGAAAAGGAGAAGCACACGCTGACGTTCAACGTTTCCTTCCCCCACGACAGAGACACCGTTTACCTGGCTCACTGTTATCCGTACACGTACACCGATCTGCAGGAGTACTTAGCCAAATTGGTCGCCGATCCTGTGAAAACGAGGTTCACGAAGCTACGACTACTGTGTCGAACCCTGGCCGGGAACGGGGTTTATTATTTAACGATCACTGCCCCCACTTACGACGAAGAGGTGCGAAGGAAACGAGGTATCGTGATCACTGCTAGGGTACACCCGGGGGAGACACCTTCCAGTTGGACGATGAAAGGGATCATCGATTTCTTGACCGGGGAGTCGGACCAAGCCAAGGTAAACAACTTGCAAAACGCTATACAAGGTGTGTCCGTTAAGTTATGTCACCATTTTTTCGGCATTTCCGGTAGGGTAATTAAAAAATGTTTTAGACAAAAGTTTCTCAGTGAGCTTGGTGAGCTACATGTTCGCATATTCTTAGATCTGAAAAAATGCTTTTTACGTAAAAAACCAAAGGTCACCTTGACTTTTTTAAATGGCGCCGTATGTTCTGCCCAAAATTTCATGGTCGAAAAATGACCTGACGTTCCGTCAGGTGCTTCGCGAGAGGTTCGTGTTCAAATTGGTCCCGATGCTGAACCCGGACGGCGTGATCGTCGGCAACAATCGGTGCTCGTTGTCGGGCAAGGACCTGAACAGGCAATATAGAACCGTGATGAGGGAGAGCTACCCTTCGGTCTGGCACACGAAGCTGATGATACGACGCCTATTGGAGGAGTGCGGTGTCGCGATATACTGCGATCTGCACGCTCATTCCCGGAAACATAACGTGTTCGCGTACGGATGCGAGAGCAAGAGGGCCGGTCCGCAAACCAGACTCTCCGAACAGGTGTTCCCACTGATGCTTCACAAGAACGCGGCCGACAAGGTGAACCTACTCTCGATTCCAAACAACGATGACGATTATCCTGTTAGACGACGCACGGAGAGAATACGAAAATGACTTTTCAGTTCTCGTTCGAGAATTGCAAGTTCCACATGGAGAAGGGGAAGGACGGGACGGGCAGAGTTGTGGTCTGGTCGATGGGAGTGCAGAACAGTTACACGATGGAAGCGTCCATGGGAGGATCGGTGATCGGATCTAGGTCCGGCACCCACTTCTCCACTCAAGATTACGAGCAAGTTGGGAAAGTATTCTGCGAAACGCTGTTGGACTTCTTCGACCAGGACCCTATCAAGGTACAGTAAGAGTCCCGAGACTCGCGGGCGGTAGAAGTGGGAGTATTTCTTGAGAATGCGTCCGATCGAGCTACGATCTGGCCATGCCTGGTGTAGATCGACCTTAATTCGTTTCCGTTGAACCCGAAGGAAAGGCTACGGATCAAAATCATCGGCAGATTGATGAAAGAGGGTTCGAGCGCCGAGGAGCCGACCAACATCGACCTGACCGACTACTCCAGGTACGAACTAGAGATCGCGGTTTTGAACGTGTAGTAAAATACACGTGAAGCGTGTAGTACGAATTTAAGGATCCGTTCGGCACGGTCGATCGAAAAACAATAACGCATCAGTTGTCGGACTCGAAAAAGAGACGATCCACTAGTAGACTATCGTCCGATCTGATTTTTCAGCGACGAGGGCGATACATCGATCAGTTCCGGCTCGGAAAAAGGTGATTTCGACTTGACGGAAGGTTCGTGGGACGGCGAGGGGAAGGACTCCGTTGATTCTTCGCAGTACCTTTGCGCTCCACCACCTACGCCCACGTTTGTTCCGCCTCGAAGCTTCGAGCTGGCGAAACGAAGGAGCAAAAAGGGTATCGGGAACAGCAAATCCTACTTCCAACGCAAGAGGCTATTGGTAACGGCTTCTCATGGTTTTCATAGTTCTCGTAGTCGCAGTCTTCGTAGCGTGTGTCGTCGGTGTGTTTATTCGCAGACGAAAAGAGCGGTGATGGATCTACCCACTGCGGATCCAGGCAGCGATCTCTGCGATCTATCAGACTCTGCGGACGAATGTGCGGGTACTTCGACGAGAGTCTGCGAATCCGGACCTAGAGATACGGACACGAGCGAGAAGAAGCAGATCCCGAACGACGAGCTTGTTTTACCGGAAATAGCGAGACCCTGCAGCGTGTCCTTGGGCGAAAGGTTCGCCGCGAACAAGGAGAAACGCAAGACGAAAAGGAGACCGCCTTGTCTCCACTTGGTCAGGTAAATTTCAAAGTTGAATAATCCCGGTCAGCCTTCGACAAGATCATTTGATTCGTTGGCGATTAACGTAGAGCATTGAGACATCGATCCCCGGCGCCTCTGAAGAGTCAGGACATACAGATCAAGCTGAGTTCGCTGAGACAACAAATATGGATGGGAGTCCCGCACAGTGAGAACGAGAACATCGTGAACAGGCCGGATCGTGCGTTTACCGCAGGACCACTCAGCTGGGGAGTCTCCAGTATGGCGCTGGCACAGAATAGAATCGACAGCGACGTGTTGCTCAAGTATGTTCGCGTGAAGCGTGTTGTTAGACTGCGGACTTTATGCATTTATGACAAAACTGAGCGCGTACAATTTAAAGCAGTGGCCATGTTAGAAACATTTAAGAATTTATTTTGCATGAAGATCCGCAGTCTAGCTTACAATATGCATATTGCCAACGTGTTTTCGACTAAGTTCCGTTGTACCTTACAAATAAAATAGTAATTAATGGAGTACAAGATGGTTTTGACTCTGATTTTTCCAGATCGTGCACGAAGAGATTGGAATCCCTCGAGTACATGAATCGCGAAGACAGCGAGAGGAGGCTGGATAGAAGGAGCGGACGCAAACACGAAAAGACGTCTAGCGCGAGGACAGCGAGGGACGCTAGCCCGGAAGCGGAGGAGCAACAACGGCGTACCGTCGAGCGGAAGCCGAGGAAGAAGAAGACGCGCTTGAAATGGCAGAAGATAGTCAACTTGAGTTCGAGGGTGAAGGACACCTGCCACGGCACGGCGTCCTTCTTGACGATCAACGCGGACTCTCTGAAGCTCGTCACGGTCGAGATGCCCTCGAAGCCGCAAGCCAGGCAGCACAGGGTCGAGTCAAGGAGAATGCACCGGAAGAACCCCGGCGCTGCCTCCTCCAACGCGACCAAACCACCGAGCATCGCGAAACCGAAACCGCAAACGTCGCAAACACGTTCGCGAATACAATTGCAGCCGTTGATCGTTCCACTATGCGACAGCCTGTCGTCCGACGAGTCCACGGACTCTCGCAGGCAGAAGGCCTCGAAGAAGAAGCAGAAGAAGAAGAAGACCGCCGCAGCAAAGAACAAGTCGACGCCCGCCGCCGGAAGAAAGAAACGCGGCGGAAGCGCGAACTTGTTGCGCAATTCCTGAACCGTTTTCACATATGTCTCCTCTGTAAGACAACCGTAAACCGAGGTTCTCGATCAAGCAGGCTGACCTTGAAATAAGTTGAGAAAAACTCTCTTAAAAAATTAACCAAAACATTATCGAAAGTACATACCTACTGGCTTAATCGCAAAGCGATAAAACATTCTAACGTATTTAGTAGAATTTTTCTACATTTCTAAATTGATCCTCGAAAAATCGTTATTTCGCAGATTTCGCTTCGAATCAAATTGTGTGGTAACGGTATCGTCCTATTTAGAATCCTGTGCGAGATGGTATTTACGTACGTTTAACCGTCGCTGTACGATAATCCGCAGTTCACAAACAGGAATTACGGCGGTCATTATGTAACAGAGTTTTACGAGATAACGAGGGACAACAACGAAACAATTAACCGGCGTTACATATGTATACTTACTATTTTTTCCGTTGGTTCGATCCGCAACACGAACAAAGATGAAGAGTATCAGGGAACGAATGTAAGAGAGAGAGAGAGAAAAAATGACGAAATGTTTGCATCCGTTTTTAGATGACCGTATCAGTGGCGCGTTCTTCGAATGGCACGCACGTAAATCGTGTCCTCCACGTGCTCGTCACAAACGATTGACAAATCTCCGTTCCGACCCAAACATAACCTCACAAACTGTCCGCGAACGTGGTTGATCTCCGCGACGGCTTATTTAACGTATCTGGCCGGTCTCGCGCCGTAGTTTATCGAAACAGGCTTACGCTCTTCTCGTGAAACGGACAAGTGTAATTCACGATAACACTACCACCGGAGAATCGATATCGAACGTATCGCGGTTTTAAGCTACGATTGTCACTTCGAACGCCGGTGCAAACACCGTGCGACAACTGATTCGATATTTCGCCTCTCGCAAACACCACAAATTACGCTGTTTTGTTTATTTCGAAAAATGTTGCGTTACTTACAACGGAGAAACCGCGCGTCGCAAATGTCGTCAACCGTTATCAGCACGACAGCTGCTGCCTGTTGCGACTTTAACTAGAGATCTACCTTACCCACGGAGCACGGGCGCGCGCGATTCAAACCGTATCGATACCATTAACAGTAAACCTGCCGAGCTTTAAAAGTAGCCGATAAATGATGCTTAATAAAAATAACAGGATTAAATTTATTTGAACTATGTGCGGTACATAGGGGAAGCAGAAGTAAAGTAAAAATTGATTTCATCCCTTAATGACTTTATTGTACTAGAAAAACCATAATATTCTTAAACGTTTTCAATCTTATACTGTTTTACATTTCATCAATTCAATTTAATCACCGATTCCATTGGTTGTTTTCCACAGCCTTCTTGCGGATAATTAATTAGAAGCGCGCAGAGAGAACGAATGATCGAACGAGTTGTTGCCACCTGGCGCGCCTGTGTAGAATAGTGTAGACATAGAAAGTAGTTGGAATTTTAGCACTGCACAAAAATTCAAATGTTCGAATAGTTCGAATTCAATGTTAGCGTAATTAGGCACCAAGTACTTGGAACGTTCGAACAATTCGAACAGTTCGAATTTTCTCTATAGCCGTAGTCACGATCGGTCTTACGCGAAAGTACAGTGAATGATCAATTGCAATTTTTGAAAAAATTTCTTTTCACATCCTGTAGTAAACTAATTGCTCTGGCTTCCCAAAAAAGTTCAAATCGTATAGTACAATGTTAAAAAAGTTTTAGAGCGTCCGAATATTAATTCGTTTCACTGTAAGTCGAGAGCGCAGTATAAAAATTGGTTCAACTGTTAGTTTCCAAGAAAATTGATTGGAAAATCAATTTTATTAATTAACACTAAACCTATACCGAGTACTAAAAGCGATTAAAACGTTTCAGCTTATAAAAACGACAAGGTTCTCCTTATTTAGATCTTATGCAATTTTTATTACAATATGTACTTGCATAAAGAAATTTATCGAATCAATTTCCATGTAAGCGATTTCATTATTTCAATAATTGTAAAATGAAAAATGTAGAACGGGTCATTCGACCGACGGTGGTAGGTTTAGTGTTAAAACTAAACTCAGGATGTCAAAATTTCTCAAAGTCAATTTCCTCGCAAAATACTCGGATTTAATTACCTTTAAATTAATTATCTTCGTTCCACTTGTACCGCTCGTGGTTTCGTCGATCGATCAGCCAACAACGATTGAAAAACCTGTTGTTCCAAGCTTATTCTCGTTTCGCAGGAACATTTTCTTTTCAGAGGAAAGAATACCGCTTAGGCGATGCAGCGACAAATTCTAGGCTCAACAGCTGGACGCGAAGTAATTGTGTGTTCAGTAATTAGTCAACTTCGACTACCCAGAAATTTTCTTCCTAAAAGGAAACATGACCGATGGAAAATTAGGGATAGATCGAACAAAGTCCCTCCTCTTGTACGCGTTCGCATTCGCTGCGTTTTATAAAGACGATTTAATAAAAGATTTTTAGCATACGGTAAAAACACCTGACTTACGTTCTCACCTATCGACCCCTGCTTGTTCATCGAATAAATCAAAGCATACAAGGTGAGTCTCGTAACGTGACGATCTCAAATAACTCGTATGTTATTTGTTATACGAAGAAATGTTTCGAACAAAAGTAACATAGTTTCACAACTTTTTACGGCCATAGGAACTTGACTCCTATTGACAGGATGTTTTTGTTGGGATTTCTTTATCCAACCACATATTGTTATAAAAATTGCGCAGGATCTATATAAATAGTCTTGTCATTTTTGTAAGCAAAAACATTTTAATCGCTTTGAGCGCTCGGTAGGCTTAGGTAGGCTGATGCAAATGTCTTTTGCGTTTCCCGAGAAATAAACAGAACTTTCCATTAAGAATTCCACTAAAATGTAGAAACCGATAACGGCGAATCATTGTGATGAGCACTTTCACAGCGGGTCGCTACCTCCAACTTGAAAAGTTCAAAGATTGCGCCCGCTCTTCCCACGATACTTATTGGACGATTACTAGCGAAGGCCGATTATTCTTTAAATCGTCATACATTTATGATAGCGGGCACCTGTAATTGCGTGGCGGCAATCGCGTTACGATCGTGACGCGGTTACATGTGTCATTATGTCGGAAAGTCAGGTCATCGAGCATTGACCTGGATATCCGGCGATTGTAATCCATAAGACATGCGTCTGTCGCTCGTTCTCACGAGCATGTCTTTCGCGAGAATGTGGATCGACTTATATAAGACACGTTTCATACGCATCACTTCCGGAAAATACAAAGTAAAAAATTGTGTCACAAGTTCGGACACGTTGCGCAATACTTCGAACTTCGAACGAGCTGGACATCGAGTCCCGAATTGTTCGAAAACATGAAAAAAATTTTATAAAAAAAAATTAAACCGACTTCGAAGAAACGCACTAAAGAAATGCACTGAAAAGTATGATTACGCACGAACTTAAATACAATATTTATTTTTGTTTAAAGTCGCACCGACTGCTATGGTCATTTGCGACGGGACCTACAGTTTTTATAAGGTGGGTTCCGAACCACCCTTTGGGCACCTCAGTTTAAATAGCACATGGAATATTTCCAGAGGTGCCGGCGTCGCTTAAATACAATATGTACAATCTTTTCGGAGACGGCGCAAAATTGAAAATTTTCGACACTGGAAATTACGAAAATCTTTAAATTCTTCTACATGCTTCCACATATTAATGTACCTCTTCATCCCACCTACTGATTTCCAAGTCCACCATATTTCAAGGAAATCATAATCAGCAACATCGATTTCGATCTGCCTTCTTTTTGTAATTCGTTGGCGATCGTAATTTTACAATTCTTCTGTTATTTATGAACTTAGTTATACGTATATAGGGTTGCCTGTTAATACACACACATACACAATGATCGACATTTCCCAGACAACAAAATGCATTTTAATCCGCGTTCAAAGATCGTGGTCATTTAAGTTTCATCGAAGATGAATTCGCAAATATGGAGAACTGGCGATCGATAGTGAACGCGCATACCGAAAGCGTGAAAAGCATTGTTTGCAAATGAAGATACTTCTCGGCAAATAATACCTAGGCGAGTGGGTCAAGGCGTATTTACTTGTACGTTTTCGATGACTCGACGCATCCGATATTTTTCCACGTTTTCGATTCGATAACAAGTTATATCTCTTCATGTGCCAATCATTGCAGTGATTACATCAACTTGACCGTTTACTTTCTTCGAAAATCCATGATTTTTCCAGCTGCTCCTTATCCTGCCGGTGTGAACGAACCTTGAACGACTATATATGCAGGACTTTCTCGGATCCTACGTACTACTTTCTTCCACTATGCATCAATGAACAATGCGATCATTTCAGCAGCTATCTCGTTCAGATATCTTATTCTTATAACTACATAGGTCAAATGTACCTATTAGTGCTAAAACACGTGAAAATAAAAATTTTTCCCTGTACAATTCAACGAGAATGTATTCTCGTTGGCGATGCGAACAAAATTCTCAATCATTCTCATATTTTTATAATCTGAAAAAGTTCGAAATTGAAAAAATTTTATAAAAAAAAATTAAATCGACTTCATCACCATCCACCATATTCCAATGAAATCATAATCAGCGACATCTGTCATTTGGAAAATTTTTAATTTTGCGCCGCCTCCGAAAAGATTGTATTGTATTTAAGTTAAGTAATTAAGCATTTTTAGTGCGTTTTTTCGAAGTTTATTTCACACTTTTTAGTGGAACGTTCAAAATTTGTAGAACACCGTAGGATGGTTTTTCGATCTTATTGGTTATTTGCAATAAAAACCGCAAAGAATGAAAAAATGCAAAATTTGTTTTCAAGAGACCAATCGGAAGACATACCCTACAAGATGCAAAAGGTTTCGTTCCGATTGGTCCATCCATCTCGGCGTAATCGGTGAACATACATAGAAAAAAAACGCACATACAGATCGAATTGAGTAACCTCCTTTTCCGAAGTCGATTAAAAAAGCGTCAGCGTAATCTTGGATTGGAAACGGTTCCAATTTCGTTATCGACGAAACCTTAAAGTACTTCCTCGCACAAGTCTTGATGTACAAAGTTCAAATAAATTGAATCTTGTTATTTTTATAAGGCATCATGGCTGCTTTCAAACCTCGATAGGTTTAGCGTTAACACACGTAAATCTTTATTTGCGAGAGGCAGAGAACGTACGATCGCGTCCCGGAAACTAAATCGCCATGTTCATCAAATCGCCAAGGATTAATGAGATTAGCCGATACGATCGTGTTGGAAACACGAGAATAGAATCACGAAATTCGGGGGACGAGGGAACGAGACGACGAATGAAAGAAGGGGGAGGAAGCGGGGAGCACGAGCTTGGTCGCGGGATAATTATCGATTCCAATAGAAGCATGTAGCAGCTATTAATTAACGTCACGGACTTCTAAGTAGGGGTGTCTGTAGAAAGGCCTGGTTATAAAAGGTACCTCGCCAAGTTGTTCGACCAGTCCGGTGGTGGTTCTTCGAACAGAACTACATCGTATTAGTGGTGCAAAAGATATAGGTGGGTGGCCGATACTCGATTCTCTTTTCCCATTGGTCTGGTGACCCGTGACCCGTGATAGGACACTGTGCTACCATTCCCGACGACTCTCCGTCCCCAGGACTATCCGAAGTGCTTGTGAAACCGCCAAGTGACATTATCGAACACCATGCGACAACGTGGTCAACACGATTTGATCGATTCGACTGGTTTCGCTCGCTATTAACACTAAACCTACCGAGTCTTAAAATTACCTGGTACATGTTCCCTTATGAAAATGATAAGATTCTTCCTAAAATAGATACAATTCTTCCTAAAGATACCTATACAATCATTTTTATTATTTCAATAATTGTGCGTGTGTGTAAAATCAAAAATCTGGAACCGGTCGTTTTAACCGGTGGTAGTAGGTTCAGTGTTAATCGTTGACTTAAACGTTTTCACTTTATTTTTATTATTGCTATCATTGATCAAGTTAGTTCTCAACTTGAAAGTTCTTAAACTTACAAGCACGATGGATAGTTTTTGTTTTTGATCCATTAACTGGAACACTAAAGATTAAACTGTTGATTAGTTTCCTTGTGTTTCACACACTCTTCCACAACACTGTTTCACCCACCCCATTTTGTCAAGACCGATACGACAGGAACCTACGACGATCGAGAGAACACGGACCACGATGCGATATATTCGCTTTGCTTACAGAAACGCGTGAAATATGTCTGCTGCTGGACCGGAAGTAGTCGTCGGATCGATCGCGGCCGCCTCGGCCACTGGTCTTTCCGCGACCACTGTCTTCTTGTCCCTTCTGATCCCTGCTGTCGTACTATACCTCATCTACTTCCGCATATCCAGGCGTCATTTGATCGAAATGGGCGAGAAATTGCCTGGTCCTCCCGCTTTGCCACTCGTTGGCAATGCTCTCGACCTGATCGGCAGTCCCGATGGTGAGTCGCCACCGACCTTAACGCTTTACTATCGGAAACCTTTAACCCTTTGCACTCGAATGGTGAAAATTAAATTCGTCTGTATTTTCTATAAATTGTCGAAAGCTCAACTGTTCTATGAGAAAACAGGTTGAATTTGACGTGCAGAATCTAAAACAGATTACATAGAATAAGAATGATCTGGGTTGAAAGAAATGTCTTGATTTTGGAATTAAAATTGCTTCGAGAGTCCAAAGGGTTAATACCTTTCTTAAATCTTCGAACTAACAAGAAAGTTTCAAACAGGCACGATTCAAACGGAGGTGTATAATTGTTTCTGTATTTTCTATTTTCTCTTCTCTGTTTTCTTTCTTCTTCTTTCCAATTACGAGAAGAACGCGCGGAATGTTCCAACTACCAGTTGAATTCGTTGTTTCGAATGCGACCATACGTAGAATTATCTTTAGAAAGTCTAAATCGCGATCTACGACATCCGCGACTCGGCGAAGAAAGTCTTGCAAGAAGAAAGGCGTTTAACGATAACACCTCGGTTGAATCGGCGCGGTGTACGTTCGAAGTTACGTAAATCGAACCAGGAGACAGAAGCTAACCGGTGTCTCGAATTTCTTCGCGATTCTCAGCGATCTTCCAGAAAGTCTACGAGAAATCGTTCGAGTACAAAAACGTGGTCAGGTTATGGATTGGACCGAAGTTGGTGGTTTTCTTGACGGACCCGAGGGACGTCGAGGTGATCCTCTCCAGTCACGTGTACATCGACAAATCGGCCGAATACAGGTTCTTCAAACCCTGGCTTGGAAACGGTCTCCTGATCTCTACCGGTAAGTTTCCTCTTACAAACATCCCCATAAATCCTCGCGACCTCTACACTCGACGCGGGGATAGCTTCCGCTTCGAATCCTCTTTTCGCATGCCGGACGTTCAGGATTAACGCGTGGCTGTCGCGAATGCGCGGCGTTTGCTATTACTTAACTTTCTAACGATGTTTGCCAGTCGTCCACCACCAATTTTTCCGTGAACCGCGAGGACTGCCTCGCGAAAGAAAAATAGAATAGATTATACGGGGTGATCCTGGGGGACGATCTAGTTACTCTGCTCTTGTTTAATTAAAAATAGAAAAAATGATAGAGGAATAAATCACATGTCATAATACGTTCTAACTTGAGTTAGTACTTTTATACGTAGGATAATAAAAAGGATCGATTGGTTTATAACAAAAAAATTGGGTTCATTGAAGAACGAAGTGCATTTGCACCTGGTGCATAGACTGCGCATTTTTATGCAAAATAAAAAATGTTTGCATTGTGATTGCAAGACACAGAAGTGAAATAAAAATTTATTTCTTCTTTTAATTATCTGATTAAGCTGAAACCGATACGCTGATGTGTTTAAATCTTTTTAATATGTCCACTGCTTTAAATTCTACTTACCCATGTTTACTTCGGAAAGAGCAGTAACGTGAAAATTAGTTTTCTGCGCGACAAATCTTCCGAATCTCGCACGGTGACCCAGCGGCATTAGACTCGGTCTAGCGATCTCGGGTGCACAACGTGTTATCGTTACTTTCTCGCCCGGTCGAGATATCCTTTTTTCCTCTTTAATCGTCCACGTAACGGATCGGCGACACGCAACCGTTGAAATAGGCACGCGTGCATCGGTTGGCGCCAAACTTTCATCCTCCGTCATCAGGTTCCTCGAAGGATCCGAGACGGAGTCGACACACCCCTATCCAAGATAATGAGACATTATAGACACATATTAGACATTAGCAATGAAAAGGCATCGATGAGAATCCTTCTATATCCAGTAAGAACTCATTCTCGGGAAATTAGCATCGCACACCAGCATCAGCCGGTCGCGAATTACCGGTTACTTAATACATAAACGATCCCTCCTCTTCTTACAGCTAGCCGCCTAGCTGCTTGCCTTTTTCTCCCTTTTCTTTCTCTCTCGCAGGAAGTGCGTTTTCTCCTGCGTGTCTCCTCGGTCATTCGAACGACGCGCGGTATACCGTTTGACAGGACAGCCCGACACAACTCCGTCTCGTATCGCCATAACTTTTGCGTGCGAATGTTCAATTATACATCTTTCTTTAATTTCTTCGAAGCAGTGGCGGATCAAGTCAAGTGTAGGCCCCAAGCGGTGAAAATTTTGGAGCCTTCAGAGTCAAGTTAGAAATAGAAGTTGCAAAACAAAAAATAAAAGTAAAAAAGCGAGCTATCAAAAACGTGGTAAAAAATGAATGCTGCGAAATTCGGAGCCCTATGGTATCCCGGTGCCCCACGCGGCCGTTTTGTTCGCTTACCGTTAAACCCGCCACTGCTTTGAAGATCTTCTGTTCTTTCAATTTTCAAAACCACAGACATCTTACCACGTTTTTATTAGCTCGCTTTCTCGTCTGTCTGTTTGTCTGTTCGGTACAAATTTTACAATTGATGACAATGATGACAATGCAGTATTTAAAACAAATTTTTTAAAAAAACCTATGCGTTGGAAGATATTGATTGATACATCGTGGCCGTGAATTGCAGGTCCGAAATGGCGTGCCCACCGCAAGCTGATCGCCCCGACCTTCCACTTGAACGTTCTCAAGAGCTTCATCGACTTGTTCAACGCAAACTCGCGCGCGGTCGTCGAGAAGATGCGTCAAGAGGGTGGAAAGGAGTTCGACTGTCACAACTACATGTCCGAGCTGACTGTTGAGATCCTGCTGGAAACTGCAATGGGCGTCTCGAAGAGCACCCAAGACAAAAGCGGTTTCGAATACGCGATGGCCGTGATGAAGTACGTACTTCTGTCTCTCCTGGCGGCTTACGCAAACGCTTTCTTCCTTCGGAGAAAGTCGGTTCGTTAATAGTTCGCGTGGCCGAGTATGATACACCGCTGTATACTATCTAACGCGTTGCGTAACAACTAGAACACGCGGCGTGGCGGGCGCATTTTCCCGCACGCTGGAAACAGAGACCGTTTCGAGATGCAATCGTACGGTGAAAACGTGGCGGAAGGGCGTCTTTATTAATCAAAGATAATCGGCCTGCTCCACCAGCTCGCCGCGTTTCCCACCCTTAAGGATATGGGGTTTTTCAATAGTCAAAAGCGCTAGATAAAAGAGGGCAGTCGACCTTAAAAATCCTGTTTTTACTTTTACGAGGAGTAGTTTGCATTACTCGGCAGCATGTAGCTGTCATAAAGCTGCGACAGCTAATGCAAATTATGCCTCATAAACGTAAAATTAGGTCTTTTGAGGGGGACTGCGGTCTACATTGATCTTTCATCCAGCGCTTTTGACTTGGGCTGTTACTTTACTTCGTAGGTCGAAGATTTTGAAGCTTCGAAATGAAGATTCGTAAATTGTTAGAAGATTAAAAGCAACGGAGTTTCGAAGCTTCGAACTTCGAAATTTAGCTGGTATATTATATTCCATACAACTACAGTGATTGCAAAAAGTGATTGGACACTCCTACATTCCGAAAAAAATACGCCACCACAGCTAAAAGATCGAAGTCGGGCATTTTAAACAAATACCCTAATGATTTATGACACATGAAGACTTCGAAACTTCGGACACTTCGAAGTTCCCTTCTTTGCCCTACTTTTGACTACTGAAAAACTCCATCTTTGCGAAATGAGAAGGCGCATCCCGCACCCTTGCAATCCTGGAAACGGGGCTACCCCTTGAGACAATTAATCGATCGATTTAATCGCGTAGGATGTGCGACATCCTCCACCTGCGACACACGAAGGTTTGGCTCAGGCCGGACTGGCTGTTCAACCTGACTAAATACGGCAAGGACCAGATCAAGCTGCTCGAGGTCATCCACGGCTTGACGAAGAAGGTGATCCAACGTAAGAAGGAGGAGTTCAAGAGCGGCAAGCGCAATCTGATCGACACCAGTTCGCAGAAGGTCAGTAGTAAACCCGTACGCAAATCTGGAGGAATATCCGATAGAAAACACAGACTAACCAGAAGTTGATAACGCTTTGTAGACCGGCAACACGATCGCCGTTGAGGGTGTATCGTTTGGTCAGTCCGCCGGATTGAAGGACGATTTGGACGTCGACGACGATGTCGGTGAGAAGAAGAGGCAGGCTTTCCTCGACCTCCTGATGGAGGCTGGACAAAACGGCGTGGTGCTCTCCGAGCAAGAAGTCAAGGAACAAGTGGACACCATCATGTTCGAGGTGAGATTTCGCGGGATTCATGTTTAGAGGTGAAACGAGGACAAATGAACAACCCTGTATCGTTTAGGGACACGACACGACCGCTGCCGGGTCTAGCTTCTTCCTCTCGATGATGGGTTGCCATCCAGAGATCCAAGAGAAAGTGATCCAAGAGCTGGACGAGATCTTCGGCGACAGCGACAGGCCGGCCACCTTCCAGGACACCTTGGAAATGAAGTACCTCGAGCGTTGCCTTCTGGAGACCCTTCGCATGTACCCACCTGTGCCCATCATTGCCCGCGAGATCAACACAGACCTGAAACTCGGTTCGTTTATTGTTATAGTTTATATTATATTGTATTAAGTCGTTCGTGCTCAGTAGAAAAAGTATTTTCGCTGGGTTCAACATTTTTTGCGCGGTACAAAATGCGGTAAAAAGTCATATAACGAAATGACTTTTCGAACGATTTAATCTAATACATACGGAGCTTGGTAATCGATTCGAATCATTTGCGATTTCAGCATCCGGAGACTTTACCGTGCCAGCTGGCTGCACAGTGGTGGTCGCCACGATTAGGATGCACCGTGAACCGAATATCTACCCGAACCCGGACACCTTCAACCCTGACAACTTCCTGCCGGAGAACACGGCGAACCGCCATTACTACGCGTTCGTTCCGTTCTCCGCTGGACCCCGATCGTGCGTCGGACGTAAATACGCGATGCTCAAGCTGAAGATCGTCCTCTCGACCATCCTGAGGAACTTCCGCGTCAGATCCGACCTGAAGGAGTCCGATTTCAGACTACAGGCCGACATCATCCTGAAGAGAGCCGAAGGATTCAAGGTCAGGCTCGAGCCGAGGAAAACGGTAGCCGCGACCGCTTAAAAGTCTTAGAGAAATTTTATTATAGAAAACGTTACTATTATTATTATTATTATTATTATTATTATTATTATTATTATATTATTGTTCATAATGTCTATTACAAGTTCAAAGAAAAAATTGTTTGAAAGATTTACGGTATTGTGACACACAGACCAGTAACAACATCTTGATGGAAAATCGAAAGGTTTTCCGTTGCGTGCCGTATATGATTCTATGTAAATGTTGTAAGTATATTCACCAAGGTTACATAATGTTTAATATTGTAATTACTTACGCTGATATTTATCTCGTGCAATAAATTATGCAAGCTTTCAGCTGCGAAATCTACATTGCGTACAGAATTATCGTGTTAACCCCATTATCGTGAATACCCATCACCTCGGTTGCTTTATTAGCATTGTCATATTTCCGATGTTATACTTATTTAGATTCGGCAGAGTACCGTTTTAGAAAGCGGTTGAACCTTCAGTTCAAACCGGATTTCACCGTTGGAAAACTCAAGAAGAAAATCGCCACCTCGTCACAAAATAGAGCACAGAACCTATAGAAAATTATAGAAAAGGTCATTCAAATCATTTTCATGTTCAAAATTTTTTCACAATTTTCATGTTTGAAATTAAGTCTCAAGAACTACGTAAAATGCCTAGGGTTGGGATGGGGTCCGCAAAAGAAATGTCGTTCGAGAGGGGGGCCCCGGACTACAGAAGTTTAAGAACCACAGGTCTAGGGGCCCCTTAAGAATGAAGTAGAAGTATTGTTTCAAAAACAATGAAAAAATAAAAGAAGGGAAGTGTACTCGATATTTACATACTCCGAACGTCGCGTTATTTGGTAAGTTCAGCAAGATGTCCGTTGGAAGCCGTCAATTTAAGAAGTACGACGTCGTGGAAGTTCTGAGGAAAGACGATTACAATGAGTGGTCGACCAATTCGAGCAGCAGAAAAAGCGTCCGCATCTTGTACCCGCCGAATCTGAAAACTCTGCCCCAAGCAGAATGGCACGAAGTGAAGAAGGTTATGGCTGAATTGAAGACCGCGTTGCCGGATTTAACTCCTGCCCAAGTCAGAAGGTCCTCGTCGCTCTACAGCTAGAACTTTTCAATGAATATATCAAATACATTATGGACCGACTACTTACCCTCTCATCTAACAAGTTCGTGAACAATTTACAGATGCCGCATACCGTATCACGAAGCGATTATGCTCGAGCTCGTGGAGCGAGATTTTCAAAGCGCGGCCCTCCAGATGAAAGAGCTGTTGGATCTCGACGAAAAAATGTCCGTGTCTTCGGCAGGTGCCCTGTTATGGAAGAAACCATCTTTAAAAGATGAAAAGGACTTCCTAGATCGGCTGCAGGAAGGGCTGATCGGGTTCGAGAAGGCGACAAGGAAGTGTACATCGTCCTTCATTGACATTACCCGAAATTACCCGGGTGGAAATTATAAAGCTTTACAGACGAATATCTCCAAAAACATTGATTATATTAATCAATATTTTGAGGATATTTGTCTGTAACTATAACCCCTTGCTCTACAATATCGTGTCAGACTCGTGATGAAGATTCTGAACAGAGTCTAATAAATATGTATGTTATTAATCTCCATTAATCTTCTGGTTTTGTTAATGTATAGTTATTGGAGAACATGTAGGCATATACAATAGATATAAATTTTCTCCTTTTTTAGGAAATTACGAACTACAAAGAAAGTTCTAATCACTGAAACCGTAAAATAAATCGTAGGGCAAGGGGTTAATGGGAGGACACTGTACACACAGAGTATAGTTATTTTGTGGTGTTGATTTTTAGATGATTACGTAACTCGAGCGATATCGCTCTTGGACACTGCGTTGTTCTTCCAGGGGCAAACTTGGGAATGGTGGTGGATCGCTGAGCGTCTCTACTACGCAGCCCTTTCGGCTGCGGAGCTCGTCGAAGATGATGATCGTCAGACGATCACTCTGACTCGATATCTATACGGTCGATTTCTCTTTCACGAATGTTAGTAGCAGATTAGCCAAATGCAGACACTGAATTCTTGAAAATCTGGAGAGGAAAAGAAATGACAAACGATTATAGTGCAGAATCCAAGAGAAGCTTTGGATTACCTGAACGAGGCGCGCGATGCTTCCGAGAATAAAACGTGGAACGCCTCGAAGAAACTCGGCGAGAAGCAAGGCTCGATCTTCAGGGAGTGCAACGTCATATTATACAAAGCTCTGCTGATTCTTGCGAGGATGGATCGACCGCGGGATCCCCAGGCGGCACTGAAATTCTGTCTCGAAGCCCTCGAGAGAGCAACTGATGGTAGATCCTGTTCAATCGTCGTATCGCACCTCGTGAAGAATAGTGACATAACTAAAAAATGCAGTGTTCCCACAATAATGATTTTAAGAAAATTATAAAATTTCCATCGACACAGTACGGACATCTTTAATCTTTCAGAAAAATATTTTTGGAACTAAATTGTACCTGCCTTTACAGATATGAACTAGCTCAAAAAGAAGACCTTAAATTAAAATTTAATGATAAAATTGAGAGATTTATATTTACAGATTCATTCAATAACACATTTTCCATTTTGTTCTATTGTTTTTTGTCATTTTTTTTTATAAGCCTGTGAATAAATATCTTGACTTCATCTTGCAATTTTAATTTGCAAACGCTACGAAGTTTCGTTCCAACCCAATATCACTGTTCCAACTTCGAAATCTTTATTTTTTAAGTTGTGTTATTGTTCTCGCCGGGGTTGAGATATTATTGCGAGAGGTAGCTCGATGATTAATCGAATACCGAAAACTCAGCTGGAGACACGGAATATCTGAACGAGACGCTCCACGAGCTAGGGAAATGTTACATGGAGGTGAACGACGTGAAGCAAGCGTTGAAAACCTTCTCGAAGCTGCTGGCTTTCGCGAAGAGAGCCTCTGATCCTGAGGGTGTTTGCAACGCGCATACGGAACTAGCGTTCGCCTATAAGGTAAACCGAGGTTATCCGAGGTATAAATCGGCGATAACCGCAATTTCCACCTATTCTATTCTAAATAGAAACTATTTACGCGACGCAGCAACTGGACGACAACGCTCACACAGAGACTCACTTGCGGATGTTGCGAGAGACCGCCGAGGAGCTGAAGCTCTTCGATAAGCTCGCCGACGCGAATTTCTACACGGGGGAGCACTATTTGAGTCAGGTATACGAGTGAATCAATAACACGACAAGGTGCTACGTTAGATATCTTATTCACAAAAAGATGTACAAACAAAAAAAAAAAAAAAATAGGAAGAACATATAGAAACAATAAACATTTCAAAAAATATGGTGTAAAATATAACGGCTCACTCTCGGAAGGCGACGGGTTCCTATTAAGTAGTTGGGGTTCGTGTTGACCCAGCCGTCGCCGTCCGAAAGTCGAGCAATCAACCCTTCGGCTCGACGGTCCTTTTTGCTCGCCATTTCGAGTGCACGATACGCTTGCAGCAATTAAATAATTATCCTTGAGAAGCATTGAATAAATCGCCGCCTGAATGTAAGAACTAGGTAACTTGAAATTTTGACATTTCGAGTTATCTACTTTGTATTAAAGAAGAAAAAGTAGAATTTAATGTAGAAACTATGTGTTTAAAAGTAGGCAACTTCTGTTTTTTTGCAAAAAAAAAAGTGAAATTCTTTTAAATCCAAAATGATGTTTTTTCATGTATCGTTCCACTTAAATTAAAGAAATATAAGCAGATATTGGCATTATGTTTGAAATGACGGTTTCCCTACCATATAATCTCAAAACCTTAAAATACTGTCTCATCAATTTCTCTAAAATAAGGAATTGTAAGTTACCTAGTTCTTACATTCAGGCGGCGAAATGTACTAAATATTCCTCGAATCGAAGTACAGTGGGTGTACAAAGTATTCGTACACATTTTAAAAACGAATAACAAAATTGGACGGCGGGCCGAAAAAGAGTTTCGGAAAGCAAATCAACGCAACAGTGTGCACGGTGTTCCATGCGAAAAAAAATGAACGAAAACCTAGCGATCAACCAAATCGTGACCGAAATCATCTCTGTTCCTCGAAACAATTTACAACGATTTATTTCAAATAATGGCATATATTTAATATATATCGTTTAACGCATTAACTACCGGTGGATATATAATAGTTTCTATACATATAATTTAATGATATAAACTTTTTTTTGATACAATAAATTCATCGAGGATCTTATTGCTAGGCTTCCGGTAGGTAAAGCGTTAACCGATGATTGTTTTCTTGATAAATAAAATTTATATACCTTCACGGAAATTACACTGTCCAACAAATTTCAACTTTTTTTATGTTTTCAATATACTGTTGGGTCCTTCTTATAGAGGAGGATTCGGAATCAGCGCAAAAACTCTATAAGAAGGACCCAACATTATATTGAAAATAAATTTGGTGTTGGACAGCGTTACTTATAATTCGATCTAATAATCGCGCGCGCATGTGTGTGTTCGATCAGGCGAAGCTGGATGTGTCCACCGTTCACTTGGAGGACGCTCTGAGACTGTACAATGATCTTGGCTTGTCCGATGAAGCTGATCGAGCCAGATGCGTCGCGGGAATCTCGAAGGGTACCTTCAACAGTTTTTAAAAACCGAACGATAACCTCTGATGATCGCGCCACTCGAACTTAACTTAAGTGCTCATACTTAACGCCCAAGTTAGATCAAAATAAATCGATTGATCGTTATCAGAGTTGGGCAAAAATTTTATTTAAATAAAAATGTCAAACAAAGTGGGTTTTTTCCAAATGGGTTTTAAACCCACTTTATTCGAAATTTTTATTTAAATAAAATTTTTGCCCAACACTGATTGTTATGAGTGCTCGATTTGGTTCGGCGTTAAGCGAAGTCATTTGTCCGCGAAACGACCACGGTGTGTCTCTACCTAAGTGTCGACGAGTACTTTGAAATACTTTTTAGCCTATTTTACAGATGAACAATATTATAAATATTGGTGCTACTTACAATGTACAAAGTAGATATTAGAAATACAATCTTATTTAGTACGATTCAGTAAAATAAATCATGCTTTCGTCTGGCTACAACCGCACAGAATCTACAGTCTTTTATCTTATTGTATATTGTGTGTAGACGAGGAAATTTTTTCGTTAAAAAGCAGAAAATAAATAAGGTGAAGTTGTAACGATTAAGGTGCAACGATCGCGAGTAAAAAATAAAAGAAAGATCATTAGTAAGGACCATTTCAGGGTTCGAGGCTAATAGTTCGCACACTGTTGTGTATCCGCAGGACAGGAGAGGATCCAGGAGTACTGGGATGTGCTTCTGCGGTGTGGCACGCAACATCATCCCGCGGTCCTGAAGCTCTGCCGATGGAAAAGCCTGAGAGAGCCGTTTTGGTTCGAAGAGACGCTTGGTAACTATGAAATGAGCCAACTCGATATTTCTTCGGCCGCGCGTTTCGAGAGCAAAATATTGCAAACGGGTTTCAATTTTCAAGACAATTTTCTTTTAATGAAAGAAACGTGAAATGTTTCACGTTTTGCTCTAGCTTCTCATAAAAGTTCGAATCATGTAGTCCAATATTTTAAAAGTCATCGGTGTCTTGAGAGCGTCCGAATGTTAATGGAAGTCGGATCCTTCATTCGATGTGTTCTTGCTGTATGTACAACAGACTCATTTCACCGTAAATGTCTCTCCTCGCAATGTTTCCTTAGTCCGTTTAGAGCTTTATTCTTTATTCTTATCAATAGTACGTAATGTATGTATACACAAACATGTTGACTGTTATTACAATGGCCAGAGTGCTTCTTCTGCCACGAATGTTCGATGATACGATGATAGACCTCGTTCGAACGGTGATTTAACATTACTGAGGATACCTTGCTCGCGCAAAACGATTTACATACTCGCAAACCGATACGATTCCTTGATAGACTTCTTCAAAGCTAGAATTGATTCGTCGGATCGTCCTGTAGATCGGAGTGAACGCTTGGTCTTTCTCGATAACGAGCTCGACGAACTGTGCAAATTTAGACGACGAATCTCCGCAGACAATCCGACGCATCGTACACGTTGACGTAACTCCGATTTAGAAAGCGGCTTTCGGTTTCAGAAGAAAAGTCGGACTCAGATTTCCGGTACGAATCTTCGAGAGAGACGATCTCGTCGTTATCGTTATCGTTATCGTCATCGTCATCGTCGCAGACCCACAACCATCACAATCGAGACGAGACGCGGCCCTGAAAAATCGACGCCCGTCACACCTGAACCTCGCAGGTTTGCGAAAAATCTCAAAGTTGCTGGCTCAAAATTGTACCCACGGTCAGAGCTAGCTAGAAACCCGAAAATTCGCGAACCAGTGCAGGGGACAATTACACTAGAGACACAAAGAAAAACAATTACCCTTCTTAAATTTACAAAATTAGAGGATATAAGAATTATAATTTAGAAAATATCTCTGCATTAGAGAAAATTAAGGAGTACCATTTTTATCTCATAAAAAAGACGATAACTATGTTAATATTGTACTATACGATTTGACCTTTTTTGGGAAGCTATTAGTATACTACAAGATGTGAAAAGAAATTTTTTCAAAACTTGCAATTGATCCGATTTGTTGAAAAAATACTAAAAGTTGCATTTTCAACTTTTTCTTGTGGGGCTATATTGAAAATTTAACAAATATGTTTTGTCGGTCTGTGTCATTTATATGCACTGTGAAAGTTTCATCGAAATCGGTTGATGCAGGAAAAAACGACAGGCATTGAAAAATGTAAGAATTCTTAAATATAGGCCGAAAATCGTGAAAATCTGCAATTTTGACCATCTTTGAACGTTTGTAGATTATTGCAACGTCGACCGACATTGACGAAATTTTCAGAATATGTTTAATTGACACAAATCTACAAAACAAATTTTTTAAATTTTCGATATAGGCCCACATGAAAAAGTTGAAAATGCAACTTTTAGTATTTTTTCAACAATTCGGATCAATTGCAATTGTTGAAAAATTTTCTTTTCACGTCCTGTAGACAACTAGTAGCTTTAGCTTCCCAAAAAAAGTTCAAATCGTAATAGTACAATATTAAAATAGTTATCGTCTTTTTTAGAGCGTACTTAAACTTATGGCCGCCACTGTAGGTGCTTTAATAACAAAAAATCGTCTGCATCCAAATTTTAATAAGAAACATTCTCAGGACTGTTCCACTTTTAAAACTATTACGAAAAGTTTGTTCATCCTTCGAGGACGGATGTCATTAGCTTTTAAGAACTAGGCGTGCCAATAAATAATTTAATTACTTACATAACAAACGTTCTATATTTATTTTGCCAATATAAAAATTTTTTAATATAATCTTGTTCCACGACAATAGTTTTTGTACTTCAAACAATTCTCGTCCGCAAAGGATTAAGAACGTCTTCGTGTATCCCACGTATGTATGAAACTCAGCAAACAAAGTGGAAAATTGCGTGGCGTGAAATCACGAAATCAAGTTTTACTTAGCTCTGAACCCTCGTTACAAATGAGAGACTCGAATACTTCGAGAATGCATTGCACACAAACTGTACACTTCTTATATATTTCCTAATGAACGTACAAGAATATACAAACACTCATATTTGGAGACCACGCATATTCATCTTGCGAATCATTCACTCGTGTAAAATTGTTGTTGGACGAATTATCCAGATCGAATACCGACGTTGAAATTTCTGTCTAAACGGCTCCTCCAATGGTTAGGATTGGCGAGATATCCTCCAACACAAGAGACTGTACATTAAAAATAGACTACACCTAATCTCAAATACAATGAAAAGATTCTCTTAGAACATTGAAATGTTGGCCACTAGTGCAATACTTCCAGGTAAATTCTAATATCTTCTTTCACCGGATTGCAGTCTATTGAAAATTAGACTTGTCTCGAATGGTCTAGAAACATCATTGTGTGGGAGGAATTAATTACTATAAAAAAAAAAAAATAACTGACCACAACTGATGGTGAAACTCAGGTTATTATACATATATGGCGATCCTGTATGCGAAACACAACAAATATTGTTCATAAAAATCGTATAAAATTACTCTGCGCGAACGAGGAATACAGTTTACAGTGTGTTTCGCTGTTAAAGCCAGACACGATATACGCGTGCCGCTCGAAAAAATGTGAGACAGAACGATAGGAAAACTTGTGAGGGAAACCTTTGGCTCCTTCGGAGTACGATTCGCACAAGAACGCGACCGAAGCAATTCTACATACAATTAAATGTGTATAAAATAAAGATATCGGATTTTGATCGCGAGTTATAAAGAATTGATTGAGAGAGAGAGAGAGAGATGCAGTTTTACTATTCTCACGGTCTCGTATCACCACCGCTTTGTACTTCCCGCGATATATTCTCTAACGTTTCCGCGTCATCGGAGTCGTCTTCACCGACGATCTCGGCGCTGTCTTGTCGCTTCTGGATCTCAGTGCTTGCCAGATCGAGGACTAATTGCAAAATCTCAGAAACCGCATCCGTGGAATCGGACGTTGGCATCGGTTGCGTGCAAGCGTCCACTTCCACAATGTCTTCGCCGTTTCTTTGAGCGTCGTTGCTCTTTCTATTGCTAGACTTGTCGGAGCAATTGGTCTTGACGCACTCTACCTCCTCGTCTTCGTTCTGGTCGTCATCCTTTTTCTCGCATACCTCCTCGACGTCGCACGTGTCTTCATCGTTGGACACCACCACTTCCACTTCTTCTACGTCGTCGATGTCGATCTCCTTGGTACACTCATTCTCGTATACCTCCTTGACACTGTCCGTGCTATCGTCGTCGTTAATTTCAATAATTAAGTCGTGTTTGCTCTTCTCTTCGCTCTCGTTTTCGTCGAGTTTCTCCGAAGAAACTGACTTGTCTTTAGATTTCTCGGAAGAATCCTGCTTGTCCTTCTCTTCGAATTTCCCGATGAGATTCGATTTATTATTTCTCGTGACCTTTTTCTCCTCGGACTCTTCTTCTTCAGGTTCTCCTTCCTCGGCAGATTCTTCCTCGTCGTCTTGAATCTTCGTCTTCTTCATGCTCTTTCTCTCTTCGGATCTAACAGGAGAACCCGACTTGTCCTTTTCTTCGGATTTTTCAGGAGAGTCTTGTTTGTCTTCTTCAATCTTCTCAAGGGGACTAGATTTAGTCTTCCTCGTACTCTTTCTCTCTTCGGATCTATCAGGAGAACCCGACTTGTCCTCCTTTTCATCGGATTTTTCAGGAGAGTCTTGCATGTCTTCTTCAATCTTCTCAAGGGGACTGGATCTACTCTTCCTCGTGCTCTTTCTCTCTTCGGATCTAACAGGAGAACCCAACTTGCCCTTTCCCTCGGATTTTTCAAAAGAGTCTTGCTTGTCTTCGTCAATCTTTCCAAGGGGACTGGATCTCGTCTGCCTCGTACTCTTTCTCTCTTCGGATCTAACAGGAGAACCCAATTTGTCCTTTCCCTCGGATTTTTCAGGAGAGTCTTGCTTGTCTTCGTCAATCTTCCCAAGGGGGCTGGATCTAGTTTTCCTCGTACTGTTTCTCTCTTCGGATCTAACAGGAGAACCCAATTTGTCCTTTCCCTCGGACTCTTCGGGAGAGTCTTGCTTGTCTTCTCCAATCTGTCCAAGGTTACTGGATCTAGTTTTCCTCTTGCTCTTTTTCTCTTCGGATCTAACAGGAGAACCCAATTTGTCCGTCTCCTCGGGCGTCTCGGAGGATTCTCGCTCGTCCTCTTCCAATCTCGCGATAGGACTCGACTTGTTTCTTCTCGACGACTTTCTCCCTTCAGACTTCTCAGGGGAACTAGACTTTTCTCGAGAATCCTGCTTATCCTTCTCGTCGAGTGTCGCGAAGGTAACTGATTTATTCGTCTTTGTAACCTTTCTTTCTTCAAATTTCCCGGAGGAGTCTGTCTTGTCCTTCTCGTTGAGCCGAACCTCGTCAGACTTGTCGGGAGAATCGAGATTTTCCTCTACCAGATTCGCTTCGGATTTATCAGAGAGTTCTAACTTTTCTTTCTCTTTGAGATTTTCTTCGAGAACGTCTGAAGAGTCGCGCCTCTTTTTCTCCTCGACTTGATTCTCCTCGGATTTTTCCAACAACGCGGTATCGTCTTTCTCTTTAGATCCATTGGAAGAATCTATCTTGGCTTCTGCTTGGACCTTGTCGGCTTCAATTGTCTGGGAAGAATTCAATTCATCGACGTCGACATCTCCTCCGAGTTTCTCGTTGCTGATCGTCTCTTGTGGCTCTTCCTTGTTCTGTTCTTCAGCTTCCTTCTCTTCTCCAACCGCGCCCGCTATCGCATCTTTGGAACCAGCAACTTCTCCGTCTTGTGCCTTCTCTTTTCTCTCACTTTCTCGACCGACTTTCTTTTCTTCTTCTTCTACTTCTTGATTATCTTCGATGTTAGTTAACGAAATATCCTCGACATTCTCTTCTTCTACCAATTCCGAGACGTTCTCAGCGCTAGCTTTGTCAGTGCTGGCGCTCACACTTCTACTCCTCTGACCTCGTAAACTCTTTCTGTCTTTGTCGTCTTCTTCGGTTGGCTGGTCGTTATCAAGTTCTTTCGAGGGAACCTCTAGCTCAACGGTATTCTTCGGTGTCTCCTTTTCAGAAGTGGTGGCAACCTCTTCCACACGAGAACTCGTGTCCAAATTTGCATCGGCGCTGATATCTAAATTATTCGACTCCAACTCTGCTTCCTCTTCGTCGTCGTCCACCGTGATGCTTATGGCTTCCAACTGATCCTCAGATTGCTCGTCTACTGCTTCGCTCGTGTCTTGCGACACCGCGTTCGGGTTACTCTCAACAGTCACCTTCTCCAACTCGAGTTTCGGTTGCTTGCAGTGCGTTAATTTATGCGTTAAGAATACAAGTTTGTTTTTATAATTGACTCCGCAATCCTTGCACGAGTACGTTTCAATGTATTTGATAGTAGACGCGGTCTTGACCTCGAGTTCCGAATTTTCTGGCGGCTTCTTCACCAAGGACGGTTTCGCGAACTTCTTCCCTTTGACGGCGCCCCGTGCCGTTACATTTTTTCTGAACCTTTCACTTTCATCGGACGTTGTCGTCAAGTCGATGTATATCGGCGAATCGCTATTGAATCTTAGCTTTTTCTTTTTCGACACGCCATCATCGGTAAATGATTCGTCATTAGTGTCCGAGCTTTTTACAGAAGTGTTCCCGGTCAAAATGCTCTTCAATTCTTTCCGGTTGCGTTTGATTTCGACGTCCGCGTCGGACAATGATGTACCAGTTATCTTTTTATGTTTGGTTAGAGGTCCCTTCAGTTCCTTCAGGTTGATGCTGCTCAAAGGAGTATCCGAATCGGAGGTCTCAGCAACGTGTTTATCGTTTACGGTGGCTTTTCGATTGCGCGTCAATCTACCTGAAACAGGCTCGGTTGGCGGTGACGGCTCTCGCTCCGTAACCGTTTCTTTCAGGCCACGTTTTGCTTTTTTATTTGGTATATCTTTGTTGTCGGAATCATTGACGTTCGCTGATTTGATTGGTCGCTTCTCAGCCTGCTTTTTGATGTCACTGTCTGAATCGTTGCTCAACGATCTCAATTGTTTGGCCGTTGCTTTCTGTTTTCCCTTGTTCTCACCATCTTTCTCGGTCTCCTTCACCTGCTTTACTTTCTTCGCTGCTTTTTGGCTTAACACATCCTTCAGGAAAACTTTACAAACTTTTGTTTCAGCCGGACTTTGCACTTCGATGTCTTTCGCGTTGAATTTTGATCTTGTACGTATCATACCGTCAGATTCGTTCTCTGTATTTTGCCTCGATTTCAAGCTTGCTCTCGCAGACTCTGTGATTGTAGTTTTGCGGCTGATGACAGCTGTTTTTACCTACAACGAAGAAAAGAATATTAGAAAATATAAGCCTAATGTATATTAATACATAATATATATCGTCACCTTTGGAAAGCTTGAATAATCTATATTTTCCCCGAGTTTGTTGTCTAATTTTGATGCTATTCCATTAGATAAATTTTTTAAATCGCACAGCACGTCCACTGTGTATCGGCAAGACAGACAAACGAGAATGTTGTTTTTCTGGACCTTATTGACCTGTCGACATTTAATAATATTGATTTCAAGATACCATTATTCGATCAACTCGATCGTGTTAAAGCGTCAATTCTTTTCTTACTTTATCGTTCAGAATTTGTTGTATTTTATTGATGGATTTCAGCTGTAATGTGTTTTCTTTACTAAGATCGAAAGTGTACTCTCTGTTTTTCTGCTCGAAACATAAACTGCAACACTTTTTCTGATTGTAATTTTTCAGTTTTGCAGCCGTTTTGTACTTTTGTAGAAATGTGGTGCACTGGTTCAACTCGTACGCGCATTTGTGGCAAATTTTAGTCGGTAACTGGTCTGACGTGGGTGCCTGTAAAAGTAAATTGTATCTTTACACAATAACATATCTGTCTTCTTGCTTACGAGAGGCAGTAACGTAGATTCACTCAGTGCTTGTAGTTATCTAATGAAAAGAGAAGTTGGCTGTTGTTATGCTTTACTGTTAACAAAACAACGTAAATACGTAGCTGGAGTAACATTTCTCCTGCTTTGCTTAGTGATCGTTGCACAACAAAATTTGCTTATTGGCATCTAGATTGAATAAAGTTAAAAAAAGTAAGATTCGAAAATACTGTTTACTGAGAATATCATTGTGTATTATTATTGTGTAATGTAGAGTGGTGCTGCGTAAAAGAAGAAACTGTGGAGTGTAAGAGAAAACAGAGGTTAGCAACATGAATTTCAATGTTTACTAAGATAAAAATTTGATCTGCCGATTCTTTGTTAAACAACTTGATTCACTCAGTGCTCGTAGGTATCTAATGAAAAGAAAAGTCGGCTGTTGTTACACTGTATTGTTAATAAAACAATCTATTTAAATACATAGCTGAAGTAACATTTCTCCTGCTTTAATTCGTGATCGTTGCACAACGAAACGATTTTATTTTGTAGATTAAATCAAGTTAGTAAAATATAACATTTGAAAATATCCTACTGACTACAATATCATTGTTGTTAGATGTGCGTCGCGTGCGAGCGACGCACGCTCAGACAAATTCCAACGAATTCAACAAGATACGATTGTAAAACTGCCGATATATATATATATATTTAAACGTTTGGTGAACTAACCTTAACCAATGAACAAGTCTTGAATTGTGTACAAAACGTTTGTTCATTTTCAGTTGTAATATCCAAGAAAACACCTTCGTCGCTCGCACAGAGAAAACAGTATTTAGTTGGCATATTGGATGTACACGGTTAACCAATAAAACCACGAATCGGATAAATGTGATCAAACTGCACTAAACATTCGCGAAAAATCGTGGTAAATTAAACAAAAAAGATGGTTAAATTTTTGGCGGTTTCCCGAATCAAATAACAAACTTGATGCAACACATTATAACGGTAATCGTCGCGGATGCACGATGGCGTTGTTAGTTATATATCGATATATATCGCAAGCAGACGTATACTTCTCTCGAATATGTATATCGATTTGAACCGTAACATTCGAAAACTATACGTTACTTTTCAAACGAAGTACCTTGTTATTTTGAATCTTTGTCGATGGGGTGAGGAAACGACGACGTATTAGATTCGAGGGAAAGTTTTGTCGTATTTTAAAGAAAACATTATTTGAATGAGTTCATAATAAAAATACATATGTGTTTTGCGCGGGAGTGAACCTGTGTCACCATCGGCGTAGAGGTGAACTACGAACTACGAGCAAAGGATAGAGAAATCCTTGTCTCTCCTACAGCGCTGTGACAGAGAGGAAGATATGTCACTAGCAGGAGAGACAAAGACAGAGAATACGAAACAGCTTGATTTTTCGATGAGCCTCCTCGTTCGCTCCCGCCTCCCATGATATAATCTCTATTATTTCCGAATTTCAAATACGACAGAACTTTCGTATCAACTCAGTCGTACCAATACTTTCAGGTTCTTTTAATCGAAACAATTTCACGATATTATACATTCAGATTGCACGCGGCACACGGATATAATTGTTGTTGATTTTTGTCGTTGAGTTCCTGTTCGACACACGACTCTATCGAACACGGGACGTTAATGCTTCGGTAGTTTTTCATTCATCGTTTCGTTTATTGGCTCGCCTTTAGTCCAGTTCAGTACGTTCGACAAGGAAAAGAAATCGAGGATAGACTGTGGTTGTTCACGGAATTGTTCGAAACGAACTTTCAGCTCTTCGAGGAGCAACCTATGAAACAAATGCAAATATAAGAAAATATACTTATAAATGTTACAAACCGAAAATAACTACGTTTAATAATAAGAGTAACATTTACTTTGTGCATGAAAGATTCTTGAACGATAATGTACGCGTGAAGCAATATCGAACTAGGTAATTATCGATCTACTAAATACTACCGATTATATACGATCGATCACCTGAGAGACTCCATCATGTCCTTGGAGAACTCCAGACAAGTTTCCACATAATTCACCTTAAAATTTGCAAAACTTTTTTTAAGCAGAGCATTCTTTTCCATAATCCCGTTCTGGACTTCCTGCACTTTTGGTTTCTCCGTAGGATCTTTGGTTCCAGTCATCACACTGACTTGCTAAATGAGGCAGAATTTCAAGCGTATGGAATTATTTATAGTTTATTGAAGATTTGTCGCTCGAGACACTAAAAACTACTAATTGCAATCAATTTTCTATTCTGTATTTTATCGATAGTTTGCGAATCTTTGTGTACTTATTATACAGGGTGTCCCAGCTAACTTGTTCACTCGATGTGTTGGTACTTAATCAATTACTGAACATAAGTAATGTATGAGGTATTGTATCAATTTCATATCCATCAAAAGAAAGAAAAATAAAAATAGAATTATTTGAAGTCGGTAGAAATGTTTAATTTTTTAAAATTAGAATTTAAAATTCGTTGCGTCTACGTTGTTTACGATTCCGTCGAAACAACGATTTCTTACTTACAATTCGAACTCAAAAAAACCGCGGAGGCCAAACGTACGAGCAGGACGCGACGCCTAAATCATTCATGCCGTTCGAATGAAGTGTTGCCCAGTCGTAAACACAACAATCACTCCATTCATGTAAACAGATATCCTGAATCTATTGCGAGACCCTCTGTGTATATATACTACATTAAAGGTCACATACTGTTGATCTACGAAATGTATATTTATATTTATTACTTTTATAGTTGTCTACACTAAATATCTTTGCACACAGTTTATATAACCGAGAATTACGATGATACATTCCGGTATAGTTATTTGTACCGATTGTCACAACTATGGAAGACATTGTATATGGTATAGTATATGCATATTATTGTGCACAATGTGTTATGACATAATACGACCCTGTTTAGATATGATTTCTGAAGTGCCTATCCATGAGAAAAAATTATTACTCGAAAATTGATGAGATCATTGTTTTTTCGAATGATTCGTTGAATCTTGTTTCCTCTTTTGATCGATCAAATGATATAAAACGTGAGGGACGTTCTGACTACTATTGACATTCACACAAGTGTATATACATTCGTTAACACAGAACTGTCATGTACGAGCACACTGCTGAGTTTACAATCTCATTCTGGTAATCGGATTTTGTTGTTAGAATATACGCACACGATAAGCGATGCACACGAGAGCCGAAGGCCTCTCGGTGATGTTTCGAAGAGGGGTCGTATTTTGCATGATCTGGACCACCCGGAGGCCCGTTTGTCACCGAGAACTACCACGAAGGCCGACCGAGGACGCAGAACAACGTCAACCAACGTCGTGGTTCGTTCGGTGCCGCGATTTCTAAATTTAGCGACTGCTTCTCTAGAAAATTATTGTTTTCGTCAATCCGGTCGGTCCAACATACAGACAGCGGATCGAACTCTGGATTATGTCGGCTACTGCGCGTACTCTAGCCAACGTTTCGACGCGCGCATTTCGCGCGCTCAATTTGAAACAACCTCCTAAACCAGATGGAAGCCACATAAAGGAATAGACTCGTTTTTACAGGATTGCTAAGGTGCGGGATGTTCCTTCTCATTTCTCGGTAATGCAAAGATGAGGTTTTCCAGTACTGAAAAGCGCTAGATGAAAGATCAATCTAGGCCACGATCGCTCTCAAAAGTCCTATTTTTACGTTTACGAGTTGTAATTTGCATATTCATAAAGCTGCATAGCTACATGCTGCCGAATAATACAAATTACACCTCGTAAACGTAAAAATAGGGCTTTTGAGGGCAATCGCGGCCTAGATTGATCTTTTATCTAGCGATTTTGGCTATTGAAAAACTCCATCTTTGCATTACCGAGAAATGAGTACGTACATACAGGGTTTATCTAAAAACAGAAATACCTCGTGACGCACTGAAGTTACGAAAAAAATTTGTTCACAAGAATTGTTCGGTATAAAGAGAACAATCATATGGTGTAATTTCTTTTCGAAACTCGAATGGTGGGCGAGGAAATTTCGAAGTCAAATTAATTTTTTAAAATGGAACCATATATTTCTTTTTACTGTTACGGAGAGCGAAGAGCGTAACCGTAATTCGATTCCGACGGAACACTGTATTCTGTTTTACCTGCACGCTGTTTGAATGCATTAGTTGTTCATCTGATCCCGTGTACCGAGGGCGCCACATAATGCTGAATTATCTTCCCGTCATTGAATCTCAAATAAATTCTAAAATAATTTTCAGCAACGTGTTGTAATAAATCACTTCTGAGATTTTCTCAAGAAAAAAAAAAAAAGAATTCAGACCGGTCAGACGCTGGACTCGTAAATGACAATTTGCACTATCGGTTTTTCATTTGGTTGTGAGTTGTTTGCTGTTGCAGCGATGTCGCGGAGCACAGCCTCCACCGCCTCCTCCCAGTCTTGGTCCTTCGGGTCTGCGCGATTGCAGGAAGCCGACCATTTCAAACGTGGCATCGATACCACGGTCAACACTTTTCTGAAATGTGGTTTACACGATGATTACTCAACGACGAGGATCATAATGTACGTCAATTAAAACGTAGAAAAAGGAAATAGAAGGTCATGCCTAAGATCGGAATGTAACGCGGACATGTCGCCACCAGCTTGCTCTCCCAGCCTGCGAATAGCTTCGGCCAATGGCCCGCTGAATCTTTGCAGTCTTCTCCAGGATTGAGTATACTGGAGTCTGACGAGTTCGATGATGGTGCTGGTCAACGCCAGACCGACCAGAATGTAAAGGGTGCAGAGTAGGGTGTATTTCGGCTTCTCTGCGTACGAGCGACGACACGAAGCGTGGCTATAATAACGTATGACCACACAGACAGAAACACGAACGTCTATCGGTCTGGTCAAGGTAGACGTTGGTCGCGTCGGTTTCGCGTTTTGCGTTCCATCAACGCTTTTACTACTTACTCGGGACCAGATCTCCGAACCCTATGGTAGTCATCGTCACGAAGCAAAAATAAAATCCGTCGAAGAAGTCCCAGTCGTCTTCCCACAACATAAACATACCGGCTCCACACGCGAGGTACAAAAACAGGAGAACGATCGCTGCCAGAGCTCCTACAACGATACGCAGAAGTGTAGAAGTGTTTCCGCGATCTACTACATACAAACTAAACGATTATTATTTTTTCGAATTTGTATTGTCAAGCTCACCGAGCGATCTCCTTCCGGCTAAGTTGGTCGGGACGCAGGACAGGGAACATCGAAACGGAAGTTTCGACTTCACGGCCAATCCGATCTTAACCACTCCCCCGGCGAACAGTTTCCCCCAATCGGCTATCACTATCAGCGTAAGAGGAATACCAACGAAAGCGAAGAAGATGCAAAAGATCCTTCCCCAGCCAGTGGATGGGACAACATTCCCGTATCCTGAAATAGAAATATTCGAATCGTAGCTCAAGTTGGACAATCGATCTCTCAAGGAACACGTTAATATACCAATAGTGGTGAGAACCGTGCTGGCGAAGAAAACCGCCTGAAGAACGCTCCACCTTTCAGTGACGATCGGCGGTAGATCATTCTCACCGGTCGTATCCGCCACGAAGCCTACCTTCAGACCACCCTGCACAGCTTCTTGGACGACCTCCTCGTAAGCGCGTAATTTCATACTCACCTACAACGATAATCCGTCGCGAATGCAATCTCCAGATAGGATTCATCAAATTTTTAAACTTACCAAAGTATGCATGCTCAACACGTTGGTATTGTTCGAGATGGAGTCGACGAAGAAATGTCTCTGGCTACGCAGATTCGCGCGCAAACTTTCCAAACGCGCCAATTCCGCCGGTAGCTCTATGTGCCGGAACACCTGTTCTCGCACGTGTAACATGCGCACAGAATTATAATTTAATTTAATGAGCGACCGACCGGAGACAAATGAGATTTTTCGAATCGCAGTTATTCCTGCGGAAATAAAAATGTTGTACGGTCCGATTGCAACGAGTCGACTTTGATGGCATCCGTATTTGCAAACCTCTCGAGTTTCGAGTAGTCGGGGTAGTAAAGTTTACCGTCGATTTAATCAACAGCGACATTAATCATTCCGCTGTCGACGATTGAAATTTAACGCGTCAGAACGTCGACAGATTTTCCGAACGAAAGGAATTATTTTTGACCGAAAAGCATCGTGACGGGTCCTACGATTGGCCCATCGCTAAAAATAAAGACGCCGAATGGAAATCCAGTCTCGCGTTGTTATCTCTATAAATATTACGCGCCGCATAAAACTCCGTAACTAAACAACTATGAACGCTCGAGTCCGCTGGTACGTATGTACAGCAGTGCCAGTCGCGGGGGTCGTTACTAACATTTATTTGTAAACGTCTGGACCTCTCGCTTCGTTAACTAACAAATATCTCCGAGCTACGGTCCTTTGATGATACAATTTTCATGGAACTTTAATCTTCTTAGTAGTAAGAAGTATAGCAGCAGAAACAAGTCCATTCGGACCTGACGATTCAAATTTGAAAATTTGAAGTAGACATCAAGATTGTTCATTTTTTCAGGACCGCAGCCAGGACCTCAGCTAGGTCCTAGGATGCAACATCGTCAACAACGTAACTACAATAATTTCGAAGGGGAATGCTACTGTGCAGAACACCAAAGTCCAACTTACCAAACCACCAATCGCTGTATAAAGCATCAGGGTAATCAGGAGTCCAACGTGGCCAGTAGCTGCTTTGATCTTCCGCATGTTCTCCTTGCAGATGATCTGATTCGTTTCCGCGGATTCATTGACATTGTCGCACGGTTGATTAAGTTGCACGGTCAGACTGGACTTCTTACTCGTCATTCTAGGACCGTGTTCACCTCCTGATCCCACGTAACCGCCTCCGACACCCGAGCTCAACTGATTGAGTTCGCTCGGATTCTCCACAATATCGCTCCGGTTATTTCCGTAGGGAACTGTGATGCGATGGTAGAGCATACGATGCTCCTCAAACTCCTATCGGAATTCGACTCTCCGTGCATCTTCTGCGCGATCTTCCCGAAGTACATTCGTTCCTCGAATCGCGCGTCCTGTTTATTTATCGCTTCTTTTACTGCTCTACACATGGTAAGTTGCTCCAAAAGAAATTTTTATGAATCCTCGTGTAGAATCAATAAATAAGCTAACGACAAAATATTTCATTCATTGCTTTTATACGTGGTGGTCATTTTATCTGAAGACATGGAGATATCTCGATAACTATGCATCGGATCAAAACAAGTGGGTCATGAAAGTTGTTCGTCGCGAAGGGGGACATCCAATGATACCAAACTCGACCCCCCACCGCCACCCCCTGGGAGTGGCCCCCATTTTTCATTGCGAGAATCCAAATCTGCAATGAAAAATGGGGGTTCCCATTTAAGTTTTCTATCTTCCCCACCCCCACTAGTAAAGTTGCTATCTAATTGTAAGCCGATTCTCGGTTCTGTGCTGTGACATAGATAGAGAGGGGATACTATTTTTTTTTGTGACCGTGTCGTAACCGTGATTTATCGCAGAATCTCGATCGCGGTCGTGATCTCAACTTCATTCACGCATTTATAAAAACAAAAAATATTCAACTTTCTTTTCCGTACCTTATTTCAGTATCTAAGAAAGAAAGAAATTCTTCCTCCCGATTTCAAAATCGTAATATTCAACTACATATTATAAAAGTGCAGACAATTTCTTTGATGCCAAGTTTGTCTCGATATTATGACAGAGATAACATTCTACAATAAAAATGTAGACGTAGCGTAAACTGTGCGAAACGATTCAAATCGCGCGCCACTTCAAAAAGAACATGTATATGTTCAGCATGAATGCATCTTTTACCCGCAGCTTTGTAGGTAATGCAGTTTTGTGGTTGCACGGTAATTGTTAGATTCGAATGAGAGTCGTCAAGATAGAAAAGATTAAAAAGTTCGAGGAAAAAGTAAAATGACTGCCAGGTAACTAAGAAAAAATTCAAAAGGACCGCTGGAAACTAATTTAATGATCGAAGTCAACGAGTATCCGTCGTAAGTATTGTTAGTAAGCAACCGTTGACAGGTTATAAATTGTAGCTCTTGTTAACATCGTAAACTTACGTACGGATTGAACAATATAAATAAGAAACGCAAATGCAACGATGTATGAACAATATACTGAAAATCCTCGCTAAAAACGGGTACAAGAACCTTGTCGTTTCCTGTACTCTATAAAAATTGATTGAAGTACTTCTGTTTTTAGGATCATTATTTATGCCTACATCTGTACTTTTCCCTTAGATCATGACAGCAATTAAAGTTCACGGAGGAATCGATATCCTACGACTTCCTGTTAATGAAGAAGAACATTTCTTTCCACCGTGGCATGTTAAATACACAAAGTCTCACATACTGCATTCTAAATGCTCTAAAAGTGAGAATGGTTGCACCGACAAAGATGAACCCTGCCAGTTTTGCGTGTACATACTATATTACTTAATAGATCAGCACAATACCACAGCAGATTTATGCTTTACCATAAACTTTACAGTTTCAGCCGTACTTTAGACCTGCCACATATGCCTGACATGGTATTTCCAAACAATATATTAACTTTGAAGCATCAAGACGGGGCGTACATTCAATTCAATGCACTGGATGCATTGAAAACTGTCTCTAATGGAAAGATTAACATTCAGCTTGCTTGTGCGGAAGCATGGAAGGAATCAAGGCATGTATATCGAATTTCCTGAATAATTCTGTTATAAGGTTTTATATAAATGTCATTCGAAGATAGATCGGAAAGCAGTGAATATTTGGAAGAGAAAATAAAGCCATTTGACTGGACATTCACTACCTCCTACACCGGTTCGATATCTAATTTTAAATTCGAGGAAACTAACGAACGAATCGACATGGATAAATTAAGGAGGAAAGATAAAATCTTGTTTTATCACGACTTGACGCTGTTTGAGGATGAACTTCATGATAACGGAATAGCCGTTTGCTCTGTAAAAATTGTAAGTTGGTAATTTTATGTACAGGATGTCTCGGTAATCATAGAATGACTGAGAAGAGGAGAAGTCCACACGAAAGAAAATATTTTGCTCATTCTTTTGCATGGACTAATTCGTACATAGTATACGATCACCATAAAAAATGTGTAATTCAGTTTATTTAAATTTAAACAGCGTGTCATGCCTGGCAGTTTCTTCATTCTGTTAAGATACTTCTTAAGAATCGATAATGTATTAATAAGAGTGAACGATACTCGCATTTATCACGAGTTCGGTCAAGACTACCTGTTACGCGAATATACGACAAGAGAGTCTAAAGTTTCAGAATTACGTGTGAGTAGAATAACGAAATAAGTTAATATTTTACTTTGTATTACTTCGATCCTAATGAATTCTATATATATTTTAGGTTCCACCCCATCTCTTCTGCGAACCAAGCGAAATAGCGCCGCATTTGCCGTTGACTGGGTGCCACTATCATAAACTAACAATACAATCGAACAAAGAAATAACTAATGAAATAGTAACAGACAGTGTTGCTGTTAGTACTAGCGTAAACAAAACAGATAGCTCTGTTACCTAAGGACTATACGTATATCTATAATATCACAATTTATGGTAATTAACGAGCGTACTCTATCAAATAAGAATTTGCATGATCTCACGCAGTGCAAAATGACTTTCAAAATTGTTCAATAGTCCACTAGAATCGCGCAGTTCGATTGATTTTCCTACACAAACGGTAGCAATTCTTGATATTTGTCATGTGATGTTAAACGTATGAATAAAGAATATACTCAATGTTTAATCGTTTAATTCTAAATAAAAGCTTTTCGATAATACAGGCTGTATCTGATTAGTTGCATCTAAGTTGCTTCTTTCTGGCTTACCCAGATCTTCTTTAGTCGGGTCTACAAAAATATATATGTAATCTAAGTTGTGACTCGACACTGCCTCAGGACAGCGCAGGCACCGACGAGATGCCAGCCGCTGTGCTATTCAGCGAGACCAGTAACCGGGCGCGGGGATAACGTGGCACTTACAGTGATCTGATATACCACACCGCTAAAAGTTCCACCACCGACGAGATACTCGTCAAGTAGAAGACGAATGATATAGTAGAATGCACACATTACCCATTCTGTAATTGCCTTCTAATACTATCACCGACGAGATACTATCTCGTACATACATTTTGTTCTGAAGGAAGATGAAATTGCAAAATGTTATGGAAGACAATAGGTACAGGAATAGAATTTATTGAAAATCTACATATTTATTAAATATGCAGCTATTAGCTCGATATTATCCTCTATTCATAAGACAGTAGAAGTTCTTCCAAATAGAGGATAATACCGATTGCCCAGGTCTCACCACGAGGAGGTTGCTGCACAAGAGACCCGAAAGGGAGTCAGAACGAATGCAATATTCCTTCTGGCTCCCTTTCTTACAACGACGGACTTATACTAAAT